>JAUDYJ010000010.1:5849593-6024593 GCA_030761175.1 Masticophis lateralis | reverse complement strand
GAGAGAGAGAGAGAGAGAGAGAGATACATGTACATGTACATTACTCAGATATTTCGAATACAGGAGCCTCTACTATTACCTATTAAACACGATGCAAAGAAGTTTCTACAACAGGGTGAGAAACATTTTGAAGCCGCACCTTATCTTTGGCCTTTGGATTGTCTGTCAAAAAGGAGGTGGGTCCAGTGAAAAACTGGATGGCATGTCATTTCAATGAAAATCAAGCTCAAATTAAATTACATTAATTAAACGCAATTATCACAAATGCTCAGTACGCAATGAATCATTTCTCCTTTCGGTCACATTAAAATATAGAATTTGCATATCAAGTTTTGGAGGGGTTCTAGAATTGCACCGAAGTCTTTGAGAGGCAAAACAGTGACAATTTCAAGTATCGAGGTGAATTGTTTTGATATTTTTGCTCTTTTTTCCCCAGCATGTTGTATCCAGATATATTTGATTAAAAGTTCCTTTTCTAGATTAGCTTTGGATGCTTGCTCATGAGATTGGAGGGTGGGGGAGGTCATTGGTTCATTTTTCCTGGGACATAGTTTGAAATTCTGTGCCAGTCTGATGTTAGTTTAAAACTGGAAAGAATCTTCAGAGGAGAAACATATAATCCTGCAGAGAAATATATCTAACCTGATGTTGTGTTTGATTTACAGGTATCAAATATTTCCTGCCTCACCTCCTGGAGTGAACTAAAATTAAATTAAGTGCGAAAAACTTTCTCTTAAATTAAGAGCTGGCACTCAATTCAGTTGTGGTTTTATGCATCGCATTATAAAAAAATAATATCCATAGTGTTTTTTTAAAAATGTGTTTTGGGGCATGGGGTTTTCACCCTCAATTTTGAGGGGGAAGGAAATGAAAAAATCTTCCTTCTTGCCAATTTGTACTTTGCTCCAATGATGCGATTGACATTTGACAATTATTTAACCACCGACGTTTGGAAATTATAATTTATTTAAAATGATTTAACAATAACTTTCCCACGTTTCCTTGTTCTGCGATTATTTCTGGGTGGAAAAAAACCTGCCTTCTCTTGCTGAGCACTAGAGAAAAGGATGAAAATTATATAGAAATACTTCTTGGTTTTTGGAATTGTTGGGTAAGGAAGCCTTGGGCGTTGATTAAATACTTTTAGCAAGGGGGAGTCGACCAAAGATAGGAAAAATATTAGGAATGATGCAGTTCTTTCCTTATGAAAAGTTTTTATCCTTCAGTAAATTAAGGCAGTATTTCTCAGCTCTGCTGCCTGGGGAATTCTGAACATTGAAGTCCACCTGGCTTAAAAATTACTAAGGTTGAGAAACACTGAAGTAAGGAATAAGATGATCTGGAGGGACTGTAAAAATCCAGATAGCCACAAGATGGTAGCAAGGAGTTATATTCAAGCTCAAATTTTTCCAACCCATTAGATGGCAAACATTAAAAATTCAGACAGGTGAGATTTTGTCCTAAGGCAGCGGTCACCAGCTGGTGGTCTCTGAGAAAATTCTGGTGGTCCTCAGAAAAATTATTTGCATTTGCTTTATTACACTAAATCAGGGGTTCTCAAATTATGACCCCTGGGCTGGAAATGTGCAATGAACGTTTTTGTTGCTGAAGAGCGTCTCCTCCTTTGGGGTCTTTTTGTGTGGGTCGGGGGGGGGAGAAATTCCGACTTGGGGTCTGCTTCAGCCTCCTGGTGCCAGGGCTTTGGGCGAAGGCTGGAGGGAAGCACCGCTGGTGGTGAAGAGCCAGAGGGCCTGGTTCCAGTGGGACTTTATCATGGCCTGGAACTGGCTGATCATCTCAGCCCACTGAGCCTCCAGACGCCAGTACCTGGCCTTGCACTCCCACAGGTCTTCCCTCTGCTTGGAAAGCCTATACTCGTAGTCCTCAGTGAGCTGCTTCTGCTAAGCCTCCTTCTCGGTCAAATCCAATCTGAACTGAGCTGTTTTGCCAACTCTTTCTCATGGTGGCTGCTTAGCTCCAACAACTGCTTCCTATTGGGGTCCTAAGGAGCCCGAGCGGGCAGGTGATGAGTGGGTGGGAGGGGAGCGGTGAGTAGAGGCTGGTGAGGCACCCCTTGACATGAGTGACATCAAGTTGGTCCTGCCCATCCAGTCACATGACCACCTAGCCACGCCCACCTAGCCTGTCATTAGGCAGAGCATATTAGTGGTCCGCGGAATTTAAAATTATGAATTTAGTGGTCCCTGAGGTCCGAAAGGTTGGTGACCCCTGTCCTAAGGGATGGAAAAACCTACAAAAACAAAAAGTATTTTTTATTAGTGAGAGGTTACAGGAAATAGTGTGTGTGGGTCTCGATGGAGTAAACTCTCCATTGATACTAAGTGCAGGGAAAGGTTTTATAAAGAACCCCCCCAAATTCATGAATACGGAAGTACAGTCATTAAAAAAATAATAATAACCGTTAAATAAAAGTATCGAATGCCATTTCCAAGCAACTTTTTCAATTTAGCTATGAAACTGACTCCTCTGTAAATGCTTCTTTCTCTCAAGCGCTCACTTAAACTTTTCCCATTGTTTGAGGATGCTTAACAGCCATATAAAATTATGCAGCCGGTTTCTGCATGATTGCACTGCTGTTCTCCGCATTTTGAAATCATCCAAAAAGGAGAGAATGTGTTTTCCTTCCCATAAATACAATGCTTTCTCTCTTTGCTGGCTGAAAATGGATCTCGCTTCCCCCTCCTCCTGGATTCTCTTTCCATTCTCCGTGTTTGAGGCAAGTCCTTTCACACATACACACACACACCCCTCATCAAGTCATGAGAAATCCAGGTCAGAGGGTCCTTCCAAGAAATCTGCACCAGAAAGATGTAGGAATGAAGGGCATCTGGAGGGTCTCCGAATGAAAAATCACGACACACCGACTTATTTTCTGAACTTGCACAATATTACTGTATCACATCCTTTCCAAATAGGTCCCGGGTTCACACTTCTCATTGAGCCAAAAATAAACAAACCCAAGGAGAACCCAACTAAGCTTGTTAGTAAATGGTGAGAAGGCAACCACTGGGGGTTTAACTAATCTAATTAAGGATGTCATGCAAACACCAGACTAGGTGTGACATATTTCCTCAGAGTCCTGTGTCTATGACTGCATATAATTACTTTCCATTTGTTGGATACATATGGAACGGAAGTGAGACAGTCTAGAACAGGGCTCCCTCCCTCCCTCCCTCTCTCTCTCTCTCTCTCTCTCTCTCTCTCTCTCTCTCTCTCTCTCTCTCTCTCTCTCTCTCTCTCTCTCTCTCTCTCTCTCTCTCTCTCTCTTTCCCCCTCTGCCATGCATATAACACAAGTTATTAGCTAGCTTGTGCCTGCCATTCTGATGTGTTTGACCTCAATGCCTCTGATCTAGAACTTGTCGAGATCACAGAAAGATCAAAGGAAAGGGGTTTAAAGAATAAGTATGGAGAGACAATGCAATTAGCAGGTGGACAGCAAAGTCTACAAAACCAGGCTTAATATATCTCGATTCTGATCTTATTGATGGTCTGTGAGATAATAATAATAATAACAACAACAACAACAATAATAATAATAATAGTACAAACCAACTTTGAATGATTATATGAACCAAAGTACAGAAAAATTGCTGCAGGCTGTGAAAATGGAGAACATTATAAAAACAACAGAAACAAAGGCAGAATATAAGGAAAAACAGCTGGATGACAGATTGAATAGATGGAAAACCAAAGCTCTGCATGGACAGCACTTGAAAAACATTGAAGGAAAATTTACATGGGCATGGCTTAAGATGGGAACCATCAAGAAAGAAATGGAAGGTTTAGTACTGGCTGCTCAAGAACAAGCACTACAAACTAAGGCCATGAAAGCAAAGATACAAAAATCCACCGACAATCCAAACTGCCGACTTTGCAACAACAAAGTTGAAACTGTTTCACATTTAATATGTGAGTGCAGCAAAATCGCACAAACTGATTACAAAGCTAGACACGACCAAGTTGCTAAATTAATCCACTGGTCATCATGTTAAAAATACAACTTTCCTGTAGCCAAAAAATCATGGGAACATAAAGTGGAAAAAGTTATAGAAAATAAGAAGGTGAAGATCTTGTGAGACTTTTAAATACAGATAGATCGTCACTTGGAACACAACATGCTGGATATCACAGTTGTCAAAAACCGAAATGTACCATTTATTGACATTACAGTACCAGGAGATACCAGAGTCGAAGAAAAAGAACTGGAAAAAATCATGAAATATTGTGACCTACACGGCTATGGATGAAACATGTCACAGTGATACTCATTGTCATCGGGGCGCTTGGTACCAAGTCCAAGAATGTTATAAGATACATCAACAAATTGCAGCTTCCTGCAATAACACCAGCGGAACTGCAAAAAACTGCGCTACTTGGAACATTATATAAGTCTAAATGTTATTGCTATTGCTATAATCCAACCCCCTGCTCAAGCAGGAAATCCTATAGACCATGTCAGACAAATGGTTGTCTAATCTGTTCTTTTAAAAACCCAGTGTTGGAGCACCCACAACTTCTGGTTGTTCCACTAATAAATTGTTCTAATGTCAGGAAATTTCTTCTTAGCTCTAGGTTGATTAGTCTCCATCCATTGCTTCTTGCCTTGACTTCTGATGCTTTGAAAAATAGGCTGATCTCCTCTTCTTTGTGGCAGCCCCTGAGATATTGGAACACTGCTATTGTATTAGCCCTAGTTCTTCTTTTCATTAAACTAGACATACCCAATTCCAAAGATGTACACTTTGCATTCTCTTCTTCACTTTCACTGCTTCTACAGATACAGATCTACTGGAGAAGGTTTAGCTCCTAAAGATAAGGTAAACATTCCCCTCACACATATGTGCTAGTTGTTCCCGACTCTAGGGGGCGGTGCTCATCAAAGCCGAAGAGCCAGCACTGTCCGAAGGCATCTCCGTGGTCATGCGGTCGGCATGACTCAACGCCAAAAGCACACAGAACACTATTACCTTCCCACCAAAGGTGGCCCCTATTTTTCTACTTGCATTTTTTTAATGTGCTTTCGAACTGCTAGGTTGGCAGAAGCTGGGACAAGTTACGGGAGCTCACCCCGTTCCATGACACTAGGGATTCGAACCGCTGAACTGCTGACCTTTCGATCGACAAACTCAGTGTCTCAGCCACTGAGCCACCATGTCACCTTTAGCTCCTACCACAGCTATAAAGCAAAGTTTTTTTTCTGAGATTGCACCAAAATTTCCTTAGCTTCTTTACTAACCATGTTCATTTGGGACCGGCTCTTAGCTTCCTATAAGTACAGCTGAAGCCTCTCTTTTTTTCTTTCAAGCCTGCAACAACTCTTAATTATATCTGACCCCTTTAATCATCTGCTGCTATTTTAGACCAGATTTAAAGAGTAAATAGAGAAATGATCTACTGTCTGACTCTTAATGCCGCTTTACTTGTGCATGGATTATTGTTTTAATCAGATGTTTGTAATATTTTTGTTGCTGTCACTGAGTTGGGTTTTTTCAACCCTACCCCACCCCCATCAGAATCAACCTTGAAGCACTTTTAAAGGCTGGATAGAAATCTCTTGATTATTTAATTCTAGCGGAATCTAAAAAAAAAACAAACCCAGATTTGGATCCCACCACTCCAAAGTGTAACTGGGAACGCAATGGGCAATGCCTAATTATTAGACCTCGGTTGCTTTCTGTATTCCAGAGTTCAGCTCAGATTTAATTATTGCTATCCATGCAAGATATAAAATACATGCTATTTAATTAGGTCGTTTGGAGTTCTCGCTTATAGAAGAAATGAAGGCCTTTTACTTTGAGATCATGTAATTATTTCTAAACCCCCATCTTTTCAGCTGGGAAAAAGGCGAAGGGGGTAAACCATTCATTAGATGTCAGCTGCCTTCACTGCAGATCGTACATAAATCTCAGGTTCTTTTAAAAATGATGTTAGTTACCTAGAGCTTTGAAAAGTGAGGCAAGAACGGGGCATTTTAAATAGACCGATTAGCCTCACGGAACTTTCTGCAAACATCCATCTCCAAGCTGACTTTGTAGCTCCCAAAGTGTACTACTCCAGAATGGCAATTTTTTTCCCCTCCCTGCAGCCTTTGTATAGCAATTCCAGACTTTAAATGACCCTCTCGACTGACGACCACGTTTGGACCCAGGATTTCGGGTGCTAAACAAGGTGCCCCAATTTACGCCTTTTTTTTTGCCATGGTTGTTAAGTGAATCACGGTCATTAAATGAATCCGGCTTCCCCCATTGACTTTGCTTATCGGAAAACAGATTGGAAGGGACCTTGTAGGTCATCTAATCCAACCCCCTGCCCAAGCAGGAAACCCTACACCATTTCTGACAAATGGCAGTCTCTTCTTGAAAACCTCCAGGGATGAAGCTCCCACAACTTCCAAAGGCAACTTCTGTTCCATGGGTTGATTGTTCTTACTGTCAGAAAATTCCTCCTTATTTCCAGATTGAATCTCTCCTTGGTCAGTTTCCATCCCTTATTCCTTGTCTGGTCTTCAGGTGCTTTGGAGAATAGCTTGACCCCCTTCCTCCTCTCTGTGGCAGCCCCTCAAATATTGGAAGACTGCTATCCTGTCTCCCCTGGTCCTTCTCTTCATTAGACTAGCCGTACTGAGTACTTGCAAGCAGTAGTGGGATCCTCTCGGTTTAACAACCAGTTCGGTGATTGCGCGCACCTGACGCACGCTGCGTGTGTGTGCGCGCAGTTTGAAGAAATCTTCACTTCTGCGTTTCTTCGGAGGGGAAACCCAGCTGAGGCACAGAAATCTGCTCTGTCGTACGAATCAACTGAGAAGATAAAAGTAGGAAAACAGGGAGGGTGGGTGGGCCCAACTGATCATCAGGGCGAATCAGTTCACTCCCAGCTGATCGTTGGATCTACCAGTTCACCCGAACTGATCCAAACCGGTAGAATTCCGCTCCCCCCCCCCTTGCTTGCAACCAAGTGCAACAGCCATACCAAGTACTTGCAAATCACTGGGAAAGTTGCAAATGGCAATCGTATGACCCCGGGATGCTGCAACCAATGTCAATACATCCCGGATGGCAAGAAAACTACAGAATTCTGCCACTTCCAAAATCGTACCACGAAAACTGCAGGAGTCCACCTTGGCAGCCATACAGGTGCTCCTCAATCTTTAAATGCCTCATTTTACAACCTTTCGCAGTGTCCATGATGAAAAAGGAACCTTAGGACCAGTCCTCACATTTATGACTTTCGCAGGTCTGGAAAGTGAAAGAAAGTTGAAGTAGGATCGTAGGCCCGGTCGCGACTTCACTTGGCCGCTGCTTCACCTAACAACCAAGCGGCTGGTCCCAACTGTCCAGTGGTGGGATTCAAGTAATTTAACAACCGGTTCTCTGCCCTAATGATTTCTTCCAACAACCAGTTCACCAGACTGCTCAGAAAGTTAACAATCGGTTCTCCAGAAATGGTACGAACCGGCTGAATCCCACTACTGCAACTGTCCCTAAATGAGGATGAGTTATATCTACACATACGTCGAGGTGGGTCATAGATGAAAGAACATCAGGAAGGTGTTCCCTTTCACAGCCACCCAATCTCCTAGGATTCTTCTCACCTGGATAGCTTAGATGCCATTAGAAGTTCCGTCTTCTGATGGATCGGATGGACGTTGTCCTATGTTGTCCAAAACGGGCTGCGCCAACCTGGAAGCCAAAATGGGGCACGGGAAGCTGCACAGCCCCCCCACACACCCAGTTTTGGGCCTGGAAAGCCTCTTGCACCAACCTGGAAGCCAAAACAGGGTGCGAGGGTGTCGTGCGAGACCTCAAAATGCAATGTGAGCCCACCCTGAGCATGCCCCCTGCCCCCTGTGCATATGTGCATGTGTCCCCCATATGTGCCCTGCCCCCCACGCATGCATAGCAGGGACCTGAAGACCAGCCAGCCAGTGGGAGGTACGCGTGCATGCCCAGTGGAGCTAAGCTAGGGCAACGGCTCGCGTGTCCACAGAGTGGGTGCTACGTGCCACCTGTAGCATGCATGCCATAGGTTCATCATCACGGGCATAGGGTCTCCCGCTGGAGCAGGGGACTGGATTAGAAGACCCCTAAGGATCCTTCCATCTCTATTCTGCTTGACTGATTGAAAATTATAACCGTTCTACCAACGGTTAGAAGGGAGCCTGGTTTAGCTCTGCAGGCTAAAGCACCGTAATTAACATCCAGATGTCTGCAATTACTGTAAGTTCGAATCTCACCAGGCTCAAGGTTGACTCAGCCTTCCATCCTTTCTAAGGTAGGTCAATTGAGGACCCAGTTTGTGGGGGCAATAAGCTGACTTTGTATAAAATATATACAAAAGTATGAAGGCTATTGCTTAACGCATTGTAAGCCGCCCTGAGTCTCCGGAGAAGAGTGGCATATAAATCAAATTAATAAAAAAAAAAACAAAACTCCACCTCTAAAGGAGAAACTTATTTTTTTCCCATGCCTTGTTGTTTTGTTTTGCTTTTTTTAAAAAAAGCCTTGAGTGTCATTGATGCTATTGGTCCTTCAACTATTGATTCCTTCATGTAAGGCTCAGTCTGTCCCTCCTCCTCCTCCTCCTCCTCCTTCTCCTCCTCCTCCTCCTCCTCCTCCTCCTCCTCCTCCTCCTCCTCCTCCTCCTCCTTTTCTCCTTTCTCTCGCCCCGCAGCCTCCCCCATCGCCTCTTTGCATCTGGTGGCTTTGTGAACTATTTCTTCAGATTTCCTGCTCAAGAGACTAGTGTTATCAAAAAAGGTCAATTCATTCGGAGGGGCACCAAGCAGAATTGAATATAATTATCCCAATCTTTACTGTGTAGAATTCATGCTTGAATTCATTCAAAAAATAGAAAGCAGTATAATTAACTCCAAGCCAAAGGAGAATGCCTCAGGTATCATACAGTCCTACATACAATAGAACATTTTCATTTAAGGACATTGTACGTATTAACCCTAGTCCGCATCCAATTACTCTGAATAAGTGAATTCTCTGTTTCAGGAATGTAATTTGAAAATGTTGTCATGCAATGGAAGGTAAAAGGGTTTTTTTTTTCTTTTTCATTAATCTAACTCTCATTAAAGCAGAAGCCTGTGGGTTATTTCAAATCCATTAGTCTTAAATACAGATGATTGCAATTCGGCGCGGCGTAAAGACAACCAAAATATCTATCAGGGAAATAGTGTAAACTAATTTTTTATTATTATTATTTTTTGGGGGGGGAAGTGGGAGGGGGAAAGGAAATCTGATGAGTTTGTGGCTGGCCAACTTGTTATAAAAATTAAACCGTCTGCCCGAGTAATTCTGGGACTTGTATCCTGCTAATTGGACACCTCGATGAGCGCTGGAGAAGAATGGCAGCAGGGCCATTGATTTCGAAGTGATGGACAAGGAGATGGTGTAAAGCTGAAAAAGCCTCTTGTAGTTCAAGGTGTGAAGGAAGGAGATGCGCCGTCTTAAATTATCTTCAGGCAATTTCAATAAGGCACAACGTAAGGGAAACGAAGATGACATTTCAAGAGCGGATTGGATTTGTTTGCTGCTTGCTATGAAAATTAAACCACTGGCTTGTAATTGTGTCTATACCAAGGGTGTCCAACATTGTCAACTTTAAGACTTCGGTCCATGGAGATTCTCAGTCAACCACGTTATGGTTGTCCCAAGAGACAACTGGAGTTTCTTTGTTTTTCCTTGAAGACGTTTCGCTTCTCATCCATTCAGTCCTGAAGAAACTTCTTGGATAAGAAGAAAAATGTCTGCAAGGAAAAACAAAGTCCAGTTGCCTTTTGAAAAAGCACCTTTGGGTTTAAGACTGGTGGTCTTTGGCTCCCAGAATTCCCTAGTCTTGTGGCCCGTCAGTGGCCTGTGCAGATTGTAGTTGATTCCAACAGCGAGGAGGCTGTTGTGGTGCTGCGCCAGCAGCCTGTGCAGCTGGCACTCGAGTTGGACAGTGAGGAGGCTGGAGAAGATGTGGTGCCAGAGGTGAGGATTCAGCCAGGGCCTTCAGAACCTCCAGAAGCTCCTTTAAGTGAAGAGGATGAAGAGGAGGAGTCTCTTCTCAATGCACGGGCACGCAGAGCTGCCAAAAGGCAGGAGCCACTTGAGGTGGCAAAAGGCAGGAGGTCTCCTCGAGAGTAAGGCTTGAGGCTAATTGGCTACTCCCTTAGCCTATTTAAGGAGGAATGCTGATTGTAGCAACTTGTAGGGAACAACTTTAGTTCCCTCTCCTTCATGTCTGGATTCTCTGCAAAATTGCTTCTGAGCTTTCTGCCAACTCTAGTAAGACTACCTTATCTCAGAATTCTTGTAGGCTGTTAAGACAGTTTATTAACAGCCTTTGGTTGATAAAGACTGGGTTATTTGAGTAAAATAAGCTTTATATAGAGTTTGTGTGTGCTGCATTCTTTGGGGTCCATAGCTGGGGCCGAACAACACAGCTGGCTGTGGAATTCTGGGAGTCAAAGTCCACATATCTTAAAGTTGTCAAGACCCCTGCTCTAAAATCTTTAGTGATGGCATCTAGAGTTGTTTCCAAGCCAGGGATGGAGTTGCCAATTGATTGTTTTCAGAGACACCTTTGGACACACAATTCAGTTGTGAGCAAAGCATTTGCCCCTCCTCTCCTCTGGGGGTCAGTACAGCCAATGGGAAAGAGATATATGAAAATCTGGAGTAGAATATTGACTGAGCAGTAGCCATCAAATGCAACTTCCATTTTCCTGAATCTAGGATCTTCCACACACCGTTATCAAGGGCATGCCCCTCAGGGGTGGGCTGCTGGGGGTTTGCAGGGGTTCGGGAGAACCTCTAGCTAAGATTCTGTGAAGTTTGGAGAACCCTCAAATCCCACTCCTGGCTGGCCCTGCCCACCCCACCCCACCCCTCCCAGTAGTCCCCACATGGACCATTTTGGATGCAGGGTAAGTGCAGGGCATGCATAGAGGCTCAGGGAGGGCAAAAAATGGCCCTACTGGAGGTCCAGGCTGGTTTCTGGCCTCGAGAGGACCTCCGGAGTCTGGGGAAGCTATTTTCACACTCCCAGAAGCTCAAGAAAAGCCTCCGGAGCCTGGGGAGGGCAAAAACACCCCCCCACACACACATACACACTGTGGTGCAGGAGACTGATTAGGTCACACATACACCATGCCCACGTCCACCCTGCAGAGAACCCCCTGCTAAAATTTTTGAAGCCCTCCCCTGATGTTCCTGATTCCTGAATTAGAGCCATTCCACCCAACCTCTGATTCCTTTCGTGATTCTCCTACTGCCTTTTAATTCTCACTTAGCAAAAAACAGCAACTGTTGAAGAATTCTGCAGTACTTAACCTTTCATCCCTGAGAAGACCTCATCCTGACCCCTGACCACGTGTGGGTGCTCCTTCAGCTGATCTGAAATCCTTGGGTGCTTTTACCCGGGTCATCCCTTAATGTAAGCTACTGCTGGAGGCCACAATAAGAAATTAATCATCATATCTATGACCTTCTTATGAAGCATTGCAACTTGTTTGTCACCCAAAAGGCTGCCAAAGAGGTGACGACCGTCGTCCGGAAACCTGGAGCCAGTCTAAATTATGTTGACAACGAGGGAGCCATATTTTACTAGGTCAGTGGTGGCTGTTATTTATTTATTTTTTTTTTAATGACTGCCGAGTACATGAAGGAGACAAGTGTGCTCCAACTCCTGAAATTTGTTACATCAACTTTTCGGTTCTGTTTTCGTTCAGCCTGGCCAAGCCCCTTGGCGGATTTATGGACATGTAGACACCAATGGAGCATAAGCTGTTTGTCTCGTTGCATAAATCATTCTAAATATTCCGATTCCATCCGACTTTGAAGAGCGAAGGACTTTCTAATGTAAAAACGGTGGCTGAGTTTATACAATAAGCTTAATTGCCGAATTAATCCTTTTTCTGGGGCTGCATGCCGTGAGGTATTGAATCATATACTAAATCACTGCCCAAAATCCCTCTGTGTTGGGGAAGGGTGGTTGAGAAGCTTCATATATAAAAATAGATGGATGGATAGATAAATGGGTAGGTAGGTAGGTAGGTAGGTAGATGGATGGATGGGTGGATGGATGGGTGGATGGATGGATGAATGAATGGATGAAGAGAGAGAGGGAGAGGGAGAGGGAGAGGGAGAGAGGGAGATTATCCATCAGTTATCCAGGTCATGATTTCCCAAAGGTGGTCTTTCAAAAGACAACTAAACTTTCTGTTTTTGTTTAAAAGATGTTTTGCTTCTCATCCAAGAAGCTTCCCTCAGTTCTTACATCAGCTTTTTCAGTCCTTGTATCTTCTATCATCTACAAAATATGCAACTGAGATGAAGGCATGAAATCAAGACAATTCACATTGAATTGTCCATGTGTTTGAATTGTCCCATTGGGTTTGCTGTTGATGGGAAGACTTTAAAGAGCTGCCATGCTATCAGGTACAATTGTGGTCATAAGCTGAGGAGTGCCCGTATCGATACATGCATGAACTCTGTTTCGTTTTGGACATACCACTTCTGAGGATATAACACCCAGTTCCAAAGCCTTATGCAAGCCTTAACCCAGCAAAACACAACAGGTGCCTGTTTTAACAAATGCCGCTGTAGACGCATCGGGATTTCTACGGATTAAGAAAGAGAAGTGCTAAGTTCATGCCTCTTCATTCACATTACTTATAAAGCCGATCAGCCGATGCTGGAAGGATTCTCCTGCTTCCTACCCAGCCCTTTGCCAAAGTTCAATTGATTTAACTTAATAAGGACAGATAGAAGAAATTACCCAGTCATTGAAGGTTAGGGAAACTAATAACTCCGGAAAGAGGCCACTAAGCAAATATGAGCAACTTATACTGCAAATTCTGAAGATTCATTCATCTCACAGAACTTGATGGAGTTATATCATCAGATCAATGAAGGGCCATTGCTATTTCTTTTCTTTCTTTTTTTTTTTAAAAAAGGAAACAAATAAGCATCCCAGATCCTTAAGTTCATAGGTTTTCAGCATTTCATACATATTGATCAATAAGTCATTTAGGTTGTAATCTATGACCCATTTACTCCGGAGCAGTCTTATTAATGTTAGTGTAATTGCTGTAGAATAAACAATTGTAGGCTTTGTACTGGCAAACAAACACTTAAGCACATCACAAGGATATAGCTTGAATTAAAATCCCAGCTAGCTATGTGGGGGGGGGGGGGGAACAGAGTAATAACTTTTGATTTAATAGAATAGAATAACAGAGTTGGAAGGGACCTTGGAGGTCTTCTAGTCCAACCCCCTGCTTAGGCAGGAAACCCTACACCATTTCAGACAAATGGTTATCCAAAGTGGCCAAAGTATTTGAGTTTCCTTTTCAGGATCTGGCCTTCTAAAGAGCAGACAGGGTTGGTTTCCTCTAGGACTGACCGGTTTGATTGCCTTGCAGTCCAAGGGACTCGCAGGAGTCTTTTCCAGCACCAGAGTTCAAAGACCTCAATCCTTTGACGCTCAACCATCCTTATGGCCCAACTTTCACAGCCATACATTGCAACTGGGAAAACCATAGCCTTGACTATATGCATTTTTGTTGGCAGGGTGATGTCTCTGCTTTTCGGCTAGTGGTTAAAGCAAATTGGCACTAGATAAAAGTCAACAGAATTCACAGAGGGCTGGACTTAGGTCTCTGGTGGGAGCATAATGACTCCAAACTGATGACATATTTGATCCTGCCCTCAGGCTCAGCCTGGTTATTTCTTACAAATAACTTGCCATCCATCGTTATCTAGCTGAAGAAACTTACTGGCAGCATTGAAGCTTCCGCATCTTTACTGGGAGTTGGGGGTTTTCTGGAACGCTGACACTTACGACATTCCGCTAAGTCTTTGAAGCACAAATTAAACTTTTCCCCCAAAGTAGAGGGAACATAAGAGAAAGGGAAGCTATGAATAAGACACTCATGCTCTGCATTGTGAACCAATGAAGAGGGGGAAAAAAACTCGACATCTCTCCCTGTTGCATCTACTTGTGACCATAGATGGACCTCAAGTGGATAATGATAGAATCCCACTTTTGAAAGGTGAAACCTCTGAATGGAATGGCTTCAGAGACAGAGAAATTGACACCGCCCTATCTTCTTCGGTGCATTTATTAAATCTAATGGAAGAAGACAGAAGAAGCTTGAAGATTTCTTCTTATCCACGCCTGGCCTTTTCTGCATGAATGAAGGAGCTTTTTCATGAACAAAGTGGTGGAAGGGATCGCCTTTCCTGGAGCGGGCACGGTGCATGGCTAACCCAAAGTATTATTGCCATAGGAAGGGAAAGGAAGGGATTAATTGAAATGTAAATTTGTGGAACACGTTGACCCAATTTACTGTTAGAAGGAGGAAGAAAAGGGCAAAATTATAATTTTCAAAGGACTTAGGTTTTGCAAGGCCATTAATCATTAAAGTTAGGGATGGGAAAAGAAATTCTCCATATGGTGAGAGTGGTTCATCAACAGATGGCAATGACCTTTGTTCTACTTGGGTTGACTCAGGAATAGCAATAGCAATAGCCCTTAAACTTATATACCGCTTCACAGGGCTTTCCAGCCCTCTCTAACTGGTTTACAGAGTCAGTCTCTTGCCCCCCAACAATCTGGGTCCTAATTTTACCCACCTCGGAAAGATGGAAGGCTGAGTCAACCTTGAGCCAGTCAGGATTGAACTGCTGGCAGTCGGCAGAATTAGCCTGCAATATTGCATTCTGACCACTGTGCCACCAGGACGGAGAATGAGAAAGGGAATAAGAGAGGAAGGAAGGAAGGAAGGAAGGAAGGAAGGAAGGAAGGAAGGAAGGAAGGAAGGAAGGAAGGAAGGAAGGAAGGGAGGGAGGGAGGGAGGAAAGAAGGAAGGAAGGGAGGGAGGAAGGAAGGAAAGAGAAAATGAAGAGCAACAGCAATAGCACTTATATACTGTTTCACAGTGCTTTACAGTCCTCTCTAAGTGGTTTACAGAGTCAGCCTATTGCCCCCCAACAATCTGGATCCTCATTTTACTGACCTTGGAAGGATGGAAGGTTGAGTCAACCTTGAGCCAGTCAGGATTGAACTGCTGGCAGTTGGCAGAATTAGCCTGCAATACTGCATTCTAATCATTGTACCACCAGGACAGAGAATGAGAAAAGGAATAAGAGAGGAAGGAAGGAGGGAAGGAAGGAAGGAAGGAAGGAAGGAAGGAAGGAAGGAAGGAAGGAAGGAGGGAGGGAGGGAGGGAGGGAGGGAGGGAAGGAAGGAATAGCAATAGCACTTAGAACCACTTTACAGCCCTCTCTAAGCGATTTACAGAGTCAACCTCTTGCCCCCAACAATCTGGGTCCTCATTTACTGACCTTGGAAGGATGGAAGGCTGAGTTAACTTGAGCTGGTGAAGCTCAAACTGCTGGACTGCAGGCAGCTGGCAGGCAGCAGAAATAACCTGCAGTATTGCATTCTAACCACTGTGCCACCATGCCAACCCCAAGGAATATTGTGTTGTTCTGGTCTTTAAAGAACCCTAAAGTTTTTGAATAGGTTCCTCGATTTTAGAATTCTACCTTCCGTGATATTTATGGAGGTTTTAAAACTGATGGCACCTTTGTAAGCGAAGAACATTTTAAGCTTAGCGTAAAATTTAAGGAAAAGGAGATTCTACCACCGTCTCCGCTACTATCACCGTAACCTGCAATCTATTGCATGGAGGAAAAATGGATTGCTGCTAAACACATTGGAACGGGAGAACTTATTTCTTCTTCCTTTTTCCCAATCATGTCAAGGAATATCTTCATTATCCTGTCTTTTTCTTAGGACCGTTAAAAAAAAAATCTGCGAAACGTTTGGCAATATTGCTTCCATCTTCGAGATTTAAGTTTTCCATCTTAAGTCATCTGTATGTGCATTTAAATGTCTCGCATTTCCATGGGACCTTTTAAAAAAGATGTTTTGGTGATGTTCCAGAAGTTATGAAAAAAGGAGAGCTTGACTCACAAAGCTTTGAGTCATTCGTCTTTGGGACCGAATTGGTGTCAAGTCTTTGAAGAGAGTTGCAGAGTTCCGAAGTGGATGCCTTACTACTAGACGCAATCCGTAGCACAATCTGAACCCCCCACCACCGAGGGGATTTCTCTACATTCACATACTTGGCATCCTCTCCCAACTCGCTCTCTCTCCCCCCCCTCTCTCTAAGAAAATATCCAGCTTTCCGAAAGAGAGAATGCTCCTGAGAACCAGAACGAAAATGATGCATAGTGGGGTGGCATGCATGAAACCATGAAATAATAAATAAGTGAAATGGCTGTGTGTATGTATGTATGTACGTGTATGTATGTGTTTGTGTGTGTGTGTGTATCACCTTTTCTTGGCTCTTGCGTTCACCTTATATTTTTACAAATGAAAGCTTGTTCGGCTTCCTAAAAATTGAGTCATTTCTGCCAAAACAAAGCTGGGGGAATTTCATAGTAGATAGAGAAAAAGGGTTTTGGTGGTTGTTTTTTTAATTCTCAATCCTCCCAATCTCAAACTCTTTCTTTCTTTCTTTCTTTCTTTCTTTCTTTCTTTCTTTCTTTCTTTCTTTCTTTCTTTCTTTCTTTCTTTCTTTCTTTCTCTCTCACACACACACACATATTTTTAGTTATGCAATCCTTATTCTCTCTCACCCCTCCCTCCCTGCCTCCCTCCCTCTCTCCCTCCCTCCCTCCCTCTCCCTCCCTCCCTCCCTCCCTCTCTCTCTCTCTCTCTCTCTCTCTCTCTCTCTCTCTCTCTCTCTCTCGCCAGGTGAGTTCTAATCCTGCCTTGGGAATGAAAGCTAGCTGGGTAACTTTGAGCCAATTACCAGGAGACTGTGAGCTTTAGTCCAGCCTTATACACAAAAGCCAGTTGGGTGACTTTGGCCCAATCATCAGGAGACAGTGAATTCTAGTCCCTCTTATGGCATGAAAGCTATCTGAGTGACTTTGGGCCAGATACTGTCTCCTGGAGTAACCACCAGGAGACAGTGAGTTCTAGTCCCACCTTAGTAATGAAAGCTATCTGAGTGACTTTGGGCCAGTCACTTTCTCTTAATCCATGATATCAGGCTCAGGCAACAAGCTGGTTGGTCAATTTCTGTCACAGCCAATGGATTGATATTCATTTGATCGGAAAAAGCATACATATATACACACATATACATATACATTGTATTTGTGTGTGTACACACACACACACACATAGATATAGATAGATATAAGATATAAACTAGATAGATAATAGATAGATAGATAGATAGATAGATAGATAGATAGATAGATAGATAGATAGATACTATGTTTTCCCCAAAATAAGATCCTGTCTTAAATGTTTTTGAACCCCAAAATAAGCGCTTGTCCTTATTTTCGGGGAGGTCTTATTATTTTGGGGCGCATGGAGCAAGACAGGGCTCCTTTTGCCATCTTACCTGATTTCCAGCTCTGTCTCCCTAACCCTAACCAGAGGAAATGGCGGGGACCGGCTGCACGTGCATTTAAATATGTTTGGAGAGGGTTTATTTTCAGGAGGGGGAGGGCTTATTTTAGCTCATGACCTCAAAAGCCCAATTGGGCTTATTATCAGGGGATGTCTTATTTTTGGGGAAACATGATAGATAGATAGATAGATAGATAGATAGATAGATAGATAGATAGGTAGGTAGGTAGGTAGGTAGGTAGGTAGGTAGGTAGATAGAGATAGAGATAGAGATAGAGATAGAGATAGAGATAGAGATAGCGATAGAGATAGCGATAGCGATAGAGATACAAACTATATATATATGTATGTATGTATGTATATGTATGTATGTATATATGTGTATATATATATATACATATATATATATATATATATATATATACACAGAGAGAGAGAGAGAGAGAGAGAAATACTGTAGTTAGATATAGATATAATCCTCTATCCCATGAGAATGTCACTGAAATTCTTTTCTCCTTGAGAAAAGATTTCACAAACAACTTTCTCTTTCATCCAAGTAAATGAGATCTGGGAAATCATGATAGGAAAATTTATCTGCCTAACCCCACGGTGAAGCTACATCTGTCCAAGTACTATGTAGACCTTGAAAGTTGTCACATGAGAATCATTAGCTCTCAGCACGCCACAGAACTCTCTGCTGTTGTTGTTGTCATCTCTAGCACATCTGGAATTCAGATGGATGGAGTATGTAAACTGACTACAAGCATTTAGTTTTTATAACAGAAACCATAACCTTCCAATGAAGCTGTACTTGTCATAAAACACTTGCAAAACGATCGGCAAACATCTGGAACAAGAGCTCTCCAGCTCCAGATTGTGTAGATGGGAAAGCCTAACTCTCCCTTGCATTCAACTCAACAAAACAGCTGTGTCCTTGAGTCAAACTCACAAGGTTCACCTCTGTGTGTGTGTGTGTGTGTGTCTACATTCTGTACACAAAAGGCACTTGAACAAAACTTAAAAAAAAGAGATGGTCGAACGCCGAGTAGGAATATTTTTAAACCAATGACTTGAGTTGCATGTCATCCTAAGCCATATCTGGTTTAAACACAGTTTGTTGTGTAAACCATAGTTGCATAAGATACACAGGTTGTGCTTAGCTCTTACCATTTGCTACCACAACGATTGAGTTCATACCAGCTAATCCAAAGCCAAACAAACCATATTTCAAAATCCAAGACAATGTGCGAATTCAATTAATGTGAGAATTCAGGAGCCTCAGATAGCTCAACAGGCTAAGTAGCTTGTTATTCACATTTAGCTGTCTGTAATTATTGCAAGTTCGAGGCTCAAGGTTGACTAAGCCTTCCATCCTTTCTAAGGTAGGTAAATTGAGGACCCAGTTTGTGGGGGCAATAGGCTGACTTTGTATAAAAAATATACAAAAGCATGAAGGCTATTGCTTAACACATTGTAAGCTGCCCTGAATCTCCGGAGAAGGGCGGCATATAAATCTAATTTAAAAAAAAAAAATTAATGTACCTGCTCCAATTTGTCTTACCTGGGCCCTGGGCCCAGTTTTTATCATATAGCAAGAAGAGAGGAGGCGTCCCCATGGGAAATGTAGTCAAGAGACGGGAATTAAGATCTTTGTGATGCATCAGGAAGGCGTTTTTTAAAATTATTGTTTGTGTTTTCAAAAGGTTCAACATATGTGGGTCAAACGGAATGGAAATTGAATGGCGTTTCAGACAGTAGAACGTTGGAAACGGACCCAGACTATGCTTGATTTTTGCATATTTCCAAAGAAAATATTTCAGAAGCCGGTATCAGAAAACAAAGTCTCTTGTTAGCCGATCTGTTCTGAAAAGGGTGGGGGAGAAAGAGTGTCAGTCTAACCCACAAACTGACTGTCTAACTGTGCAAACAAAGAAAAGTTAGGGTTTGTGTAGGAGGTTAATACAAATACAAACATGCACACATATTTGGAAAGAGTGCCCAGATCAACAACTGTTCCGTGCTAGCAAGATAGGATGTTATAAAAAGAGACAATGAGAGAGGGGAGGAGAGGGGAGGATGGGAGGGGAGCAGAGGTGATATTCAGCCGGGTCGTACCGGTTCGGTAGCAGAGATCTCGAGTGCGCCAGCCCACCCTCCCTCAGCTCTATGATGTCCTATTTAGGCACGTTTTCAAGGCCAGGCACATGCGTGTAAGATGCGCAAGTGAGCAAAACACATGTGTGGAAAGCACGCATGAAAAGTGAGCGTACGCATGCGGGATGAATCAGTGGTGAGAATATTGGAAACCTACCACTGGACTGGAGTGGAGTGGAGTGGAGTGGAGGGGAGGGGAGGGGAGGGGAGAGGAGAGACAATTGGAAGGGAAGGGAAGGGAAGGGAAGGGAAGAGAGAAGAGAAGAGAAGAGAAGAGAAGAGAAGAGAAGAGAAGAGAAGAGAAGAGAAGAGAAGAGAAGAGAAGAGACAATTGGAAGGGAAGGGAAGGGAAGGGAAGGGAAGGGAAGGGAAGGGAAGAGAAGAGAAGAGAAGAGAAGAGAAGAGAAGAGAAGAGAAGAGAAGAGAAGAGAAGAGAAGAGAAGAGAAGAGAAGAGAAGAGAAGAGACAATTGGAAGGGAAGGGAAGGGAAGGGAAGGGAAGGGAAGGGAAGAGAAGAGAAGAGAAGAGAAGAGAAGAGAAGAGAAGAGAAGAGAAGAGAAGAGAAGAGAAGAGAAGAGAAGAGAAGATTCCTAGCCCTGGAAATCTATGGAGGGAAGAAGTAAATGCTGCAGTCAGATTGTTTGTGTAGTCATTTACATTTCTTGCTGTGTAAGCAGACCAAGGCACAGCAATAACGAACATGGGATTAAAGGAATATTGATAACTCATGACAAGTCATTTCCTGAGAAACGTTGCTTGGTTAAAAAGCAGCAATCATTAAATATATTAATTTAATCTGATTATATATATGTGTGTGGGTATGTATATATGTAGATAGATGGATAGATAGATAGATAGATAGATAGATAGATAGATAGATAGATAGATAGTTTTTCTATCAAAGCACCTGGTCTACGCCAATATGGGAGGGAGCATACTGCTTCCCTTTCGCCTCTCAGCTCCAGTCCAGGAGCCCTCAAGCAGTTGCATTCATGACAAACCATTTTATACCAAATTTATATTTGCTGATAAAGTCTCCCTTTATTGCTTGGCCCCATGGGAGTCTGACAACCAATCAGAATACAAGCTCGAATTCAAAAGTCCAGAGAGAGTATAAAACTCAGGCACTCTCAGCATCTCTTCCCCTTTTTTCCCCCTTCACCCAATATCATCAAGGCATGTGATCCTGTCCACCTTTAAAAACCATCTTTCCAAGCAGCCACCATGTTTCCAGTGTCTTTCCCCCCACTTGGAACTGAACGCAGATGGACATTTCTTCCAGCACTAGCAAATAGTTTTACTGGCTGTGCAGGAAAGGTGACAATGAAAATAATTCATGTCCAAGAGCAAGCAGTTTTCAGAATCACTGCCATTTGTTTCAATGGAAAATTCTTTCTTTCTTTCTTTCTTTCTTTCTTTCTTTCTTTCTTTCTTTCTTTCTTTCTTTCTTTCTTCCTTCCTTCCTTCCTTCCTTCCTTCCTTCCTTCCTTCCTTCCTTCCTTCCTTCCTTCCTTCCTTTCTTTTTTTGGTAAATTTATGGATTTGGCCATTCAACTCCTGGATGTCTCAGAAAATACATTCAGTGAAGAATCCGGGGTCATTGAAGGAGCTTCCAAACAAAAGGATGTTCTCCCACAAAATTCTCCGGAAGTCCCCAAATTATCTATCTCAATATTGTGGAAATTTCATGAGGTGCAGACTTGAGGAATTGGGAGATTTGAGTGTAATATTGGAACCTGTTGTTCTAGATATGGTCTTGGGGGAAGATAGGAAGGAAGGAGAGGATGGCCCAGAAGAAACATGGGGAGGCCATTTTCTCCCTCCTGGAGGCTCGAGGAAAGCCCCCGGAGCCCAGGGAGGGCAAAAACGCCCCTCCTGCCATGGTGCCAAGGCTGACTAGGCCACACCCACTATGGCCACACCCACCCAGCAGTCAGGCAGAGAACCCCTTGCTAAAATTTTTGAAGCCCACTCCTGACTACAGCTAGCCAATGAAAACCAAAATGAGACAGTTCTATTGCATTGGCGTGATATAAATAGACCCAATAGAAAAGATTTAAGATTTTGGCACAAAACAGGGGCTCCCCTTCTGTTTTTCTGGAACGCCCCGAGGGGCTTCCATCCATTGTGTTCTTAATATTATTTCTTTGCTTCTTTCTTCCCTCGCTGGAAAATGACAGCGCCGGGAAAGTATGATATATTAATTTTCACCCACCGAGTTGCTGTCAGTGCAAATTAAGTGTGAATTAATAAACTGTAATTCTCATTTTGGAGAGGGAGCAGCTTTCCTTGAGATTATCGCACTTAATTATGAAATATTATTCTTGGGAAAATATTTATCCACATTAGCTGAGTTGAGGATCATAAATTAAAGTGTTGAAAAAATTGATTTTCCTGTGCAATGGCTTCTCGGTGCATTCGCTAAAGACGGAGATTCTATCGAGGTAAAGAAATCTTTTCTCACCCCAAAGGGCCTACTGAGGAAACTTAAAATAGGTTTCCCCCCAAATTTATGAGCCAATATTGTCCATTTTGTTTTGGGGCATGCTGTCCAATGGCCGTATGCATGAGAGGATGAAAGTGTTATCATAGTATTGCAACATATTGCAACAAAGCGCCATCGTGATGCAGTGGTTAGAATGCAGTATTGCAGGCTAACTCTGCCCACCGCCAGCAGTTCGATCCTAACTGGCACAAGGTTGACTCAGCCATTCTTCTGAGATCGGTAAAATGAGGAGCCAGATTGTTAGGGTCAATAGGCTGACTGTGTAAACTGCTTAGAGAGGGCTGTAAAGCATTGTGAAGCGGTAGTGCTACCGCTATTGCTGTGTAATAGTATGTAGGAATGATTTTGGGAGTCAAGAGGAAGAGCTGGCCCATGATCATACCCTTCAAGGTAGTCCAGACAAGAAGCCACCAATGATGATATGTCAAAGGAAAGGATGCCAAATGAGGGACAAAATGGAAGGCCAAAGACAAAAATGAAAACCATTTAAAAAAAAATTATTTTAAATAATTACATGGAACAATTGATTTGTCGCGTGGCAAATTGGTCATGGAGCATTGTTCCTTTCCATGCAATCGTAGTCCTGCTGTATCAAACAAACCCATTTCAAACAGATGATCAAACATTCCCAGTTACTAAATGTGATTTGTTTGGCTGGGAGCAAAGAGAAGGAAAAAGAATTGCTTGAAGAAATCTTTCTTTTCTTAAAGCTTCTGCCATCCCCATTTCTTTCATTCTTTATTTCATTCAGCTGTGGACACTTTTAGGAGATGGGTGGGAAGTTACACTCTGGCTGACGTTTAACATTCAAGGATAATTAAAAAAACATATACATAACAACCAAGCGCAAATCAACAGTTCTGATGTTAGTGAGTCTATGTTCTATGGACAATTTCCCACCCCTGTGTTAAACTGCAGTTTTCTTGAACCGTGGTTGTTGAACACAATCCAGGGGCTGTGATATTTACAGGACACGCTTAATCAGTACCAAATGCTCCCTGCCAAGGCTTAGCTCGCTACCCCCAAAGCGTTAGGTGACTTCTTACAAACAAGCCCCATTAATTCCGATGCTACTTTCTTGCAAGTCATTGCACAGAAGATTGCAGCCCACCGTTTCGGAGATCAGAGGCTTCATAAATATAACAGTCATGGCATAATTAACTATCATTTTTTACATACTCCAAATGTAGCCCTACCCAGCTTCTCAAATGGAGGTTTCAGAGGCTAAAAAAAGCATCAGAAACAAAGCTTCAGAAAAAAAGCCTCCAAACTTCAGAAAAAAAAGCCCCCAAACAGTGCTTCAGAGGCTTTTTTTCTGAAGCTCTTTTTGAGAGGCTTTCAGAGGCAGAAAAGAAAGTTTTTTTCTGAAACCGAGTTTCAGAAGTTTCAGAGACAGAAAGAAAAGCAAAAAAAAAAAAAAAAGCAAGGCACAGAACTCACAACCAAGGAACCTGTTGCTAAAGTTCATCTCTGGGAACAGCTGACTGCGGGTATTCCGAGAGGCCGATCCACCCTCCAATCAGCTTTTTTCTTATTTTCCTCCTCAAAAACTAAGGTGCGTCTTATACCCTGAAAAATATGGCAATTTCATTTCAGGACTATATGATCATCAGGAAGTGAAAGCGGTTCTCCGCTGTGCCGAAGTCCCAGATGTGGGATCGCCAACCTCTCCAGGTAGAGCTAGGAAAGGTATCCACCAGAACATCAAGATAACTGCTGCCAGTCATGAAACAAATACTAGAAGAATCGATATTCTTATTCAGCAGCTCCCTGCCTCGTCCAAGATTAAAACATTTCCCTCAACGGCAAATTTTTATTTTTTCTTTAAAAAAATAAAATAAAATAAATCAAAGGATCACATTCAAGGAGCATCCATCAAATAAGGTCCTAGCCAAGCTGCACATATTTAACCTCCCTCCTTTCTCACTGCAGCTTCCTCTGTGCGCACCTCGCTACCGAGAAGAAGATATAAATCTTCCACGTTGAAAAATCCTTCCTTAAGGTAATAAAATCTGACAGTTTCCATAATGGCTGACGAGACAAGAGTCCACAGGTGTATCTCTCTCTGCTTTTCCTTTAAAAAAAAAAACACACTCAGGAAAATCAGCTTATAATAAAAAGCCCTCCTACCCCACCCACCCCCATCACTCAAATTAAGCGTTACTAGACTCATTGGCTCTGTTCTCGGAGGAGAAAAACAGTGATGGCTTTTTACGGCTCTGCTTCTGATGTTCTGCCTCATCAGGAGTAAATAAACACAATCTTCCTTTTTTTTTTTATCTCCCCAAAGAAACATTGATCCTCCTCCTCAAATGCTGCCTAGCTGGAGATTCCCATGCATTTTCCGACAAAGGGGTCAGTTTTAATGCTTCTTTGTTTTTTTTCCATAAGGAACAATGAGAGGCAGTATGTATGTATGCAGACTATATACAGATAACACTTCTCTTACCAATATTTAAAGTGAAATAAATAAAACCAGCTTGAAGTCCCCAAAGGTGTTTTTTTTTTTTCAAAGAGGCAACTGGGACTTCCTTGTTTTTTCTTTGAAGACATTTCACTTCTCATCCAAGAGCTTCTTCAACTCTGACTGGATGGTGGGGAATGGAAGGATTTACATTCCTTGCAGACAGCTGGTCATTTGTATCCTTTTAGAGGGTCATCGAGGCCACTGGGAGGTTTTATCTGTGTCCTCAGGGTCACCTGAGTAGTGCAAATGGGTAAGGAGCCATCTTGGAATGGCTGAAAGGACTGTGTTGCAGGAAGGCAGATCGATGGTGTCATATCCATCTGACAGAGATAAACCCCCAAGTGGCCTCAATGACTCTCTAAAAGAAGACGAATGACCAAACGTTTGCAAGGAATATCAATCCTTCCATTCCCCACCATCCAGTCAGAGCTGAAGAAGCTTCTTGGGTGAGAAGTGAAACATCTTCAAAGGAAAAAACAAGAAAGTCGCATTGCCTCTTGAAAAAGCATCTTTGGGAAAACCGGGACCTTGATGACCGAGAATCTCCATAGGCAAGGACTAGTCATAGACAACTGGATTTTCTTTGTTTTTCTTTGAAGATGTTTTGCTTTTCATCCAAGAAGCTTCTTCGGTTCAGTTCAGTCCAGTTGCCTTTTGAAAAAGCATTTTTGGGACAACCAGGATCTGGATGGCTGAGAATCTCCACGGACATCCAGCTTGAAGAGTCAGCAGGGGGGAAGAGAGACGGTTGCTTTCAAAAGGGGCCACCTTAATAAGAGCAAAACAAGGTTTAATTCCTCTCTCCAACCCCAACTCACATCTGACCTTCGCCAATAAATACTGTCAACAGGAGAAGGGGCGGGGTGCACTTCCCCCACCAGAAGAGATCAATTCAACACATATTTGCTATCCACAATTCAGCTGTTGTGTTACTCCAAAGCCTAATCAATACTCCGGGCCCCGTAAGAGCCCAGAGGAAAACACAACGTTACAGCGACGGCTTGCTGAGGGTTTATTATTGCACTAAAAGCATGTTGCCTTCTCTAATTTGAAATAAAGATTAATGCCAGGAGTGGCTGAAGCAAGCATCATTACGGAGGCTTTTTTTCCCCCTCCTTTCAAAGTCTCAGCCAAGGATTGGGGAGGGGGGTTGGGTGGAAATTCTTGTTCTGCAATCCCACCTCCCTTCATCATGGTCTTTTCGGACCAGCGGATCCATTCAGGAGCGTTCAGGATGGGTTTTCTCCTCCTTGCACCACTTGAGCCAAAATTATCCCATTTTTATGTAGGTAACGGCATGAAACAAACCAAATGTTAAAAAGTGATGATGCTTCATGAAAAGGAGGACTAGGGGAGACATGATAGCAGCATTCTGATATCTCAGGGGCTGCCACAAAGAAGAGGCAGTCAAGCTATTCTCTAAAGCACCTGAGGGCAGGACAAGAAGCAATGGGTGGAAACTAGTCAAGGGGAGAAGCAACTTAGAACTAAGGAGAAATTTCCTGACAGTGAGAACAATTAATCAGTGGAACAACTGGCCTCCAGAAGTTGTGAATGCTCCAACACTGGAAGTTTTTAAGAAGAGGTTGGATAACCATTTGTCTGAAGTGGTGTAGGGTTTCCTGCCTAAGCAGGGGGTTGGACTAGAAGACCTCCAAGGTCCCTTCCAACTCTGTTATTCTACATAATTCTAATAATTTCCAAGCACATCTAAATTATATTAAGACTAAGCAAAATATCTTTCCAGTCCCTAAGGTGTGTCACAACTTTGAAGCATCCCTAATGGAACGTTGAAAAATTTGACCCACGCCCTAACCGTGCAGGTAGTCCTCGACTTACAACCGTTCATTTAATGACCATTCGAGGTTACAGCGGCATTGAAATAAGTGACTTACGACCGCTTTTCAACACTTATGACCATCGCAGCATCCCCAGGGCGATCACGTGATGAAAATTCAGAAGCTTGGCAACTGGCAGTACTTACCACGGTTGCAATGTCCCGGGGTCATGTGATCATTCTTTGCGACCTTCAAAGTCGATGGGAAAGTCAGATTCACTCAACAACCGTGTTACTCACAAAACAACTGCGGTTCTTCGCTTAACAACGGTGGCAAGAAGGCAGCAAAACGGGGCAAAACTCACTCACTGAGGAACGGAAATGTTGGGCTCGATGGTTCTCATAAGCCTCTACATGGGCCTGCCCCTGAGCTGCACCCAGAGACTCCAGCTGATCCAGAATGCAGCCGCACAGGTTGTTACGGGAGCCCCTCGTTACTCCCATATAACACCCCTCCTGCGTCAGCTGCACTGGTTACCAGTGGTTCTCCGGGTCTGCTTCAAGGTGCTGGTTCTCACCTATAAGGCCCTACATGATTTAGGTCCAGGATATTTACAGGACCTTCTCCTGCCTGCTTCCCACCATCCTGTTCGCTCACATAGGGCCGCTCTCCTCAGGGTCCCGACAGTGAGCCAATGTCATCTAGCGGTGCCCAGGCGTGGGGCGTTCTCTGTGGGTGCTCCCACCCTCTGGAATGAATTACCTACCGAGCTCCAGACGGCTCCTGATCTCCGCTCCTTCCGTCGGGAGCTGAAGACTTGGCTGTTCAAGCAAATAGGCTGACTCTGATTCTGGGTTTATTTATCATTAATTAGTTATTTGATTTAAAGTGCGATTTTATTGTATATGTTTTTTAACTTGTGTTCGCCACCCTGAGTCCTTCGGGAGAAGGGCGGCATATAAATACATATAATAATAATAATAATAATAATAATAATAATAATAATAATAATAATAATAATAATAATAATAATAATAATAATAATAATAATAATGAGGAGGAGGAGGAGGAGGAGGAGGATGAGGAGGAGGAGGAGGAGAAGGAGGAGAAGGAGGAGGAGAAGAAGAAGAAGAAGAAGAAGAAGAAGAAGAAGAAGAAGAAGAAGAAGAAGAAGAAGAAGAAGAAGAAGAAGAAGAAGAAGAAGTAGTAGTAGTAGTAGTAGTAGTAGTAGTAGTAGTAGTCAAGGACTACCTGTATAAGAAAGTTCAACCCCAAGAGGGAGCTGGACGATACCCAATCTTTACTTTTGTGGATTGTCCCTCAGGCAGCCTGTGGAGTTATGAAGCAGAGTAGAGGTTCATCAAGGGATGGGCTACTACAAAATTAGATTATCTATTTCAGAGGCTCTTGAATAAATCACGACTCTGGAAACTGGTAGCTTCCCACCTCTTTTCCATGCATATAAACACCCACAAGCTTGAACTGAGAAGCCTCTTCAGTAAATCATCATCTGCAGTAAAGCCCAGGAGCTGGGAGGGAAGAAATTAAGGATATTTAACTGTAACCTTGAAGAACACTCCTGCAGGTTTAGAAGATGCCATTCCAGGTGCTGGGAACCCAAAAAGCGAAGACTTCTTGAGCGTGACAGGTTTGCAGTGTTCCCATATCTCAGGGGCTGCCCCAAAGAAGAGGGAGTCAAGCTATTCTCCAAAGCCCCTGAGGGAAGGACAAGAAGCAACAGATGGAAACTCATCAAGGAGAGAAGCAACTTAGAACTGAAGAGAAAATTCCTGACAGTGAGAACAATTCATCAGTGGAACAACTTGCCTCCAGAAGTTGTGGGATGCTCCATCACTGGAGGCTTTTAAGAAGAGACTCGACAGCCATTTGTCTGGAATGGTGTAGGGCAGTGATGGCTAACCTTTTTGCCATCATGCGCTAGTGGGGGGGGTTCGTGCACATGTGTGCCCACACCTATAATTCTATGCGCCCCGCTCCCACACATGCATGCACGACACCACCACCCCCCCCCGCTCCTGGTATGTGATGACCCAGTAGGCCCATTTTTTGCTGTCCCCAGCCTCCAGAGCCTCTCTAGGAGTTGGGGAGAACAAAAACGGCCTTCCCCACCCCCTCCCAGAGGCCCTCCAGAGGCTAGAAACGGCCCATTTGCCAACTTCCGGTGGGAGCGGAGCTGAGCTCGTGTGCCCACTGATATGGCTGCATGTGCAACCTGTGGCACGTGTGCCATAGATTCGCCATCATGGGTATAGGGTGTCCTGTTTGAGCAGAAGGTTGGACTAGAAGACCTCCAAAGTCCCTTACAGCTCCATTGTTCTTCTGTTTTTTCCTTCCTCCCTCCCTTCTGTCCTTTCCTTTGGTCCTTCCTCCCTCCTGTCCTTTGTCTCCTTCTTTCCTTTCCTTCCTCCCTCCCTCCCATCCTTTGCCTCCTTCCTTCCTTCTTTCCTTCCTTCCTTCCTTTTTCATTCCCTCCCTCTTCCTCCCTCCTTTTCCTTCCTTCCTTCCTTCCCTCCCTCAACTTCCTTCCTCCCTCCCTCCCTCCTGTCCTTTCCTTTGGTCCTCCCTCCCTCCTGTCCTTTGTCTCCTTCTTTCCTTTCCTTCCTCCCTCCCTCCCATCCTTTGCCTCCTTCCGTCCTTCCTTTCCTTCCTTCTTCATTCCCTCCCTCAATGTTTTCCCTCCTTTTCCTTCCTTCCTCCTCTTTGCTCCCTCCCTCAACTTCCTCCCTCCTTCCTGTTCTTTCCTTCGTTCCTTCCTCCCTCCTGTCCTTTCTCCTTCTTTCCTTTCCTCCTTCCCTCCCATCCTTTGCCTCCTTCCGTCCTTCCTTTCCTTCCTTCTTCATTCCTGCCCTCAACTTCTTCCCTCCTTTTCCTTCCTTCCTTCTTCTTTCCCTCCCTCAACTTCCTTTCTTCCTCCATCCATCTCCTTCCTTCCTTCCCTCCCCTCCCTTCTCCTTTGCTCGCTGTACTCCACTATCTGAGGTGCTGGGATGGTCCCCGAGTGCAAAAGTTCCACTTGTCTAGCACAGTCCGATGACTCACAGCAAATGTTCCCAGGAGTCAGGAGAGTTGACAAGTATCAGCAGCAACAAGAAAACAACACACAAAAACAGGACACACAAATACACACACACGCCACCCACAGCCAGCCAAGCAAAAGCCCGGTTCCCTTCAACACCTGTTCCTTGCTTTATTCCGGAGCCCAAAGGCTTTTAAAAGCTTTCAGGTACCGGAGTGCTCCCTAGGCTTTTGTTGCCTTTATTTTTTCCATTTGACAAACCCTGATTGATTTCTCCCCCCCCAGCCCCCTGCTCGGGGTTTAAAGGCCTTCCAGAGCTCCATGGCTGGTTTTGTTTGCTTTCTTCTCTGAGCGCTGCCTTTTATTGATGGTGCCAGCATGAATATGCACAGCTCCAGGGAGAGAAGGCTGGTTAATTACTGCTTTGACAAAACTAACAGAGAAAGTACAAACCATTGTTGTTCTTAGGTCACCCAGGAATATGGGGGAGGTGCGCCACCGTGGGTGAAATCCTCAAATAGTTTACAAAACAGTGAAATTGTAGATTTAAATTGATAAATCTCTATCTGTCTGTCTATCTGTCTGTCTATCTTGTCTATCTCTATCTTTCGATCTATCTATCTATCTATCTATCTATCTATCTATCTATCTATCTATCTAGTCTGTCTGTGTCTCTCTCTATATCTATCTATCCATCTATCCATTCAACTATCTACTCATTCATCTATATATCTATTCATCCATCCATCTATCTATCTATCTGTATCTATCTATCTATCTACCTACCTATCCATCCATCCATCATCCATCTATTTATCCATCTATGATCTATCTATCTATCCATTCATCTATGTATCCATTCATTCATTCATCTATCTATCTCTCTATCTCTCTATCTCTCTATCCATCCATCATCCATCATCTATCTATCCATCCATCATTTATCATCTATCTACCCATTCATCTATGTATCCATTCATCTATCTATCTATCTATCTATCTATCTATCTATCTATCTATCTATCTATCTATCCATCCGTCCATCCATCGTCTATCATCTATCTATCCATTCATCTATGTATGTATGTATGTACGTATGTACGTATGTATCTATCTATCTATCTATCTATCTATCTATCTATCTATCTATCTATCTATCTATCTCTATCTATCTATCTCTATCTATCTATCTATCTATCTATCTATCTATCTATCTATCTATCTATCTATCTAGCTAGCTAGCTAGCTAGCTAGCTAGCTAGCTAGCTATTTGTCCATCATCCATCATCTATCAATCTATCTATTCACCTATGTATCCATTCATCCATCTATCTATCCATCCATCCATCCATCCATCCATCCACCCACCCACCCATCATCTATCTATCTATCTATCTATCTATCTATCTATCTATCTATCCATCCATCCATCCATCCATCCATTCATCTTTGTATCCATCTAGCTACCTATCTATGATCCATCATCCACCCAACCAACCATCCTGCCTGCCTATTTTCAATATATCATTATCTACCTCTATCTATTTTTGTTCCCAATGGAGCCCGAAATTTGTGTTGCTAAGTGAGACATTTGTTCAGTGAGTTTTGATCCATTTTAAGACCTTCCTTGCCACCGTGGTTAAGTGAAACTCTGCACTTGTTAACTTGGTAACACTTTTTGCCAAGTGAACCTGGCTTCCCCATTGATTTCCCTTGTCAGACGGTTGCAACTGTTATAAATAGGTCTAAATTTTTTTTTTGCTGAACGTTGATACCCACAAGTAAAAATCAAGACCTGATTGATTCACTGCTAAACCTTTAATTGTATCACACCCTCCCACATTCTTCTCTCTCTTTTTCTCCCTCCCTCTCTCTGTCTCTCTCTCAATTTTGAACTGTTGTTCCTCCTTTTCTGGAATTTGTGAGAGCCTGACATGCAATCAATTTTTATTTAGTCACTGACCACCAAATTGGGAGAACGGCAGCTTAAGACACCATCCAGAGTTTGCTGATTTCAAAGAATACAGAAATCCAGAGGAAATAGGTGTGTGAAATCACATCATTTGCTACCGTAAGACAGGTATTCCATCAGAACCTCAAGCACCTAGGGCAGGTAAAGTTTCCAGCAGAATCTTTTCACCTGGTTTCAAAACCTTCTCCAGATGTTGGAAGATTCAGCTTGATGATCAAAATTAACTTTCAGAAGAGAGCAGCCCTGAAATTCCACAGTACTATATAACATATGCATCGTGTCTTAAGCTCGATACTGGGATAAAATAAGCCACAAAAATAGTTAGGAAGCAATAAAAAATATTCGATTTTATATCGTTATCCTGGGACATATATATGTGCCTTCATTCGTAAGAAAATTATGGTTCAAAACTTAGGCAGCCTGGTGTCTCTTTAAGTGCCATGAATTCGATTTTTATTCTGCCTTTATTACTCTATAAGTAATAAGAGGCAATGAATTTATATAATATTCTTTCCCCGTCCTACTTTTTTCCACAGCAACCCTGCAAGGTGGGTTGGGCTGAAAGAGAAGGACTGGCCCAAGGTCACCCATCTGGTTTTCATGCCTGAAACAGGGACTAGAACTCATCGTCTCCTGGTGATTGGCTTTAAAGTCAACCGGTCAATTTTCATGCTTAAGCTGGGACTAGAACTTTCTAGGCCAGCATCTTAACTACGATACTAAACTGGCCCCAGTTATTATAATTATAAAGGTAAAGGTTCCTCTCGCACATATGTGCTAGTCATTCCCGAATCTAGGGGGCAGTATTCCTCTCCGTTTCAATGCCAAAGAGCCAGCGCTGTCTGAAGACGTCTCCTTGGTCATGTGGCCGACATGACTCAATGCCAAAGGTGCACGGAACGCTGTTCCCTTCCCACCAAAGGTGGTCTCTATTTTTCTACTTGCATTTTTTACGTGCTTTCAAATGCTAGGTTGGCAGAAGCTGGGACAAGTAACGGGAGCTCACGTTATGCGGCACTAGGGATTCGAACCGCTGAACTGCCGACCTTTCGATCGACAAGCTCAGCGTCTTAGCCCACTGATCCACCGCGTCCCTTTATTATAATTATAATCTATTATAATTAATAATTACCATCTCTTTAACCAACCTGTCCAGGACTTAAGGAATCGTGGGCCAAGATGACACGACGAAGTTAAGTGGTCGATCTTTTTTTTTTGCACAATATTCCGATTTAAGGGAAATTTGTTTTCCTCTTGTAAATCTCTCAGCAGTTTATTTGGTTAAGCCGTTAACACATTGTCACAACATGCAAAAGTGCAACCTGCCTCTTTACCCACACACACACGCCTGCACACACATACTTTCTGTCTTCCATACCTTTGTTAGCACTTGACAATTGTTTCCATACCAAAGGCTTTGGAAACTAAACACACAATCACGCACACACACACATAAAACAAAGTACTGAACACAAGTTGAAAGCCTCACGCGTTTGCCAAACCACATTATTGCAAAACTGAAGGAGTTATTTCTCTTGGTTTTTTTTTTTAAAAAATGTATCTGTGGCAACCTTAGTGACTCACTAAAACTTTTATCCACAACCGCACTTGCAAATCAAGGCTAGAAAAATTGATGGCATCAGAAACTCAGTTCGAAAAGGGCAAAACACTGTATTTTATACAGGACAGGAATTGTTTGACTTCTAAAGCTTCTCAGTGAATATCAAGAGGGGTATCATAGCGAAATTATTAATACAGAAGAAGGCACAAAGGCACCGTTACCATCTTACAACTACATTGTAAAAAAGAGAGGGAATGTTTGAAGCCATATATTCATTATTATTATTATTATTATTATTTTGGTAAATGAACAAATAGCCCAGAACCCAAGTTAGAAAATTGGAATGGAAAAGCAAAACGTTTTGGAAGTTGCAGTTTCTGGTTTTGCAATTCCATTAAAAGATCTCTTTAACAAGAAAGGGTGGGGGGAAGCTGCATAGGAAAATATCTGATTGAACTCTTTGTGTCATTTCCCCCCACCCTGGAATTCTGCATGACAAAGCATCCAGATTGCATAACAGTCCTCAAGGAAATGAGAGCGCCCTATATATTTGTTTACTGATTTTGGGAGGGCATGCATAAGAAATCACTAAATCACCTCTCCTTTGCAATTTTTTTTCCAAGTGTGTTGCTTTCCTGTCTCACTCCCACAATAAAGCTTCTTTTTCTGCCTCATTCCCCTACATAGCGGCAAACTCCTTTCAAATTTCTTTCAGTTATATTTTTTGAGCTCACTTCATTGCTGGAGACCCCAGAAGGGGCAACGGTGAGCCTTGTTGTTTGTTGATATACAGCTGCCCTCTCCCACCTCCAAGAATCCTTGGCTGCCATACACGCAGGGGTGGGGCTTCAAAAATGTTAGCAAGGGGTTCTCTGCCGGCTGCTGGGTGGGCGTGGCCATGGTGGGTGTGGCCTAGTCGGCTTCCTGCACCACGGTAGGTGTGGGTGTGTTTTTGCCCTCTCCGGGTTCCGGAGGCTTTTCTGGAGCCTCCGGGAGGGTGAAAATGGCCTCCCCAGGCTCCGGAGGCCCTCTGGAGGCCAGAAACAGGCCCATTTCTGGCCTTCCCAAATTTCCAGTAGGCCTGGTTTTTGCCCTCTGCATGTGCCTTACCTGCATCCACAACGGGCTGTGTGGGGACTCCTGGGAGGGATGGGCGGGGCCAGCCAGGAGTGGGATTTGGGGGTTCTCTGAACTGCACAGAATCTTAGCTAGAGGTTCTCCCGAACCCCTGTGAACCCCCACAGCCCACTCCTGCATACGTGATAGTCCTTAATGATCATAGCCAAAATAAGATGATAAAAATCGGGGGGGGGGGGGGCTCGATTCATTCAACAACCCCATTACTCAGCAAAGAAAGTCCTGCTCTGGATTTGAGGTCATAGGTCAAGGACTTCCTATACTTCCTACTGATATCTGAAGGAAAGCCCAGAGGGAAAAGTTTATCTTTTTTCCTTGAGATTTAAGCTCCTGTTGAAAGTTTCAGGCTGCCAGAGAGGTAGCTAGGCTACCAAAGAAAAGATATTCTCGAAACATCTCTCTCAATGCTCAAGCTCACCACCCTTGAAAATTTCAGCAGAATTCTGCTGTCTGCTGGGAAGAGAAACTCAGCTTCATCGCATCAACTGAAATGGACAGCCCAAATAAATAAATAAATAAATAATGCAGAAGAAAGGTCATGTATGGGAGGGGTCCTCCCCAACCTGTTGGCCGTGAGGGGTTTGCAACCGGGTCACGGAAACGGCCGGTGAGTGTGCAAGCGTGCACAGACATTCTCACTTGCACGAGCAGAGGTTGAGCGCACGCGCATGGGGTCCAATGAGCCGCAGGCATGCGTGCGCACTACTTGCGCAACTGGAGCTGTATGCGGACGCTTGGCGGGCCACTCGCGCAGAGCCATCCCCTTCTCTCCCTCCCCCATCTGCAGATCTGCAAAGCCGGAAACATTGGGGACATCTGATGTATGGTGTATACTGTATTTTTTGGAGTATAAGGCGCACCTTAGTTTTTGGGGATAAGGAATAAGGAAAAAGCGGATTGGTGGGTGGATTGGCCTCCCGGAATACCCCCAATCAGTTGTTCCCGGAGATGAATTTTAGCAACAGGTTTGTTGGTTGTGAGCTCTGTGCCTTGCTTTTTTTTTTTCAGTTTCTGAAACTTCTGAACTCTGTTTCAGAAAAACTTTTTTTGTGCGTGTGCCTTTGAAAGCCTCCAAAACAGAGCTTCAGAACAAAAGCCTTTTTTTTTTGAAGCTCTGTTTCGGAGGCTTTTTTTCTGAAGTTTTGTTTCTGAGGCTTTTTTTCTGAAGCTTCATTTCTGAGGCTTTTTTCAGCCTCTGAAACCTCCGTTTGAGTCGCTGCTGGGCTACACTTGGAGTATAAGACGCACCCAGATTTTCACTCTCTTTTTTTGGGGAAAAAGGTGTGTCTTATACTCTGAAAAATACGGTAATCATCACTCACAACCTGTTGCAAGAACAACAGTCACAACAACAGCAGGCCTATCCTCACAATCCCTCTCTTTGTGCCTTGAAGTAAAGGGAATTGGTATAGGAGCCTCGCTACGTGAGGAAAACCTTCACATAAATTACGATAGACGAATTAAAACTGTTTGTGAAGGTCTCCTGCAACCCCAAGCAATCAAATTAAAACCTGGACTAATGCCACAAGACTTGTTTGTTTTTGTCCAATATTCCCGCCTTCTTTAAAACAAGAAAACTGAAAGATTGCTTTTCGAGTTTGCTGAAAAAAACCCGCACCATTTGCAAGTGACTGTATAAAATCTCAGCGTCCTTCCAGGACGATGCAAAGTCCAACTTCAAAGGGAAGCCTGGCCCAGATGAGCTTCAAAAGTATGAAGCATTACTTTAAGAAAAACAGCAACATCAACCCTCAAACTCAACCTGTCCAAAGCTCCAATGAACAGAAGGAATTTCCAAAATCCAGTTGCAATAATCAAGCAGCGATTCTTTCTTCCAGAACATGCCATGATGGTAGCATACTTCCACAAGATGTGATCTGATGCAGGGGTGAAATCCATTTTTTTTTTACTACCAGTTCTGTGGACGTGGCTTGGTGGGCATGGCAGGGGAAGGATACTGCAAAATCTCCGTTCCCTCTCCACTCCTGGGGGAAGGATACTGCAAAATCTTGATTCTCACCCCACTCTGGGGCCAGCCAGAGGTGGTATTTGCCGATTTGCCAAACTACTCAAAATTTCCGCTACCGGTTCTCCAGAACCTGTCCGAACCTGCTCGATTTCAACCCTGATCTGATGTGAACAAAGAACATGAAGAAGACGTAAAGGACAATTTTATCTGCCCTTCAACTTACTTTAGACCCTTTTCCCTTTTAAAAACCGTTTAAATCAGGCATTCATCCATAATGGGATTCAGGGGTTAACAACTCTGTGCAATAACCTGAACCTGAAACCACTTACTTGGGAGTAAGCTCAAATCAACTCAATGAGATTGACTTCCGTATATAAATATCTGCGGACAGACTCCGTTCCTTTCTACATAGACTTAACTAAAAAGGTGAAACATGCTTCTAGTTGAACGTTCCTGCTGTTTTCTTGGCAGGAGAGCATTAGTCATTTGTCATTACCTTCTCATGGGATGATTTTCAATTTCCTGTTCTAGCCTCTAAGTTTTATAGCTTCTCCTCCACGAACTCAGTAGGCCTCGTTCTTTGTAGCTTTTGGAGATCAGCCAAGGTTGGTTAGGTCCTGCCACTAAGCTGAGCACTAGCCTTAGCTAGAAGAAATATGCAGTAGCAACAGTAATAATTTCAAAATAATGATAAAACTCGCCTGCTCTCTGTTTTAGTCCATGAGCCAAGCAACATGGTTACCTTTCATTCCCTGCATGGAACAGGTCTCATGGCTGATTTTGGAGCCTGGAACCAGCTATGGTATACATGGACTTATTCGCACCTAGAACATCTCACAGGTTGCCACTGCTTAACTATTATGGGATCAGCCAAGGCCAGCTAGCCAAATGCAACAGTCTCAAAGGTGCTTTTTTTGAGAGGCAAACTGGACTTTCTGGTTTTTCTTTGAAGACGTTTCACTTCTCATCCAAGAAACTTCTTCAGCTCTGTTTGACAACTTGTTCTCCCAAATGAAACCGAACTAGTCAGAAAACATCCCTGCTTTTCAGAATCTACTTCTTCATCTTCTGGATCAAGTGATGATGGGAATGAACAAGTGTAATGTTCTTGATATTCTCATACAGTCATCACCACTCCTTCACAGTGGCCTTGATCTATGGCAACTGTGTTGACTGTAACAATTAAGTTGTCGTTCTTTTCCTGTGCCAATCTGGTATGAAAATCCATTGGTGATTTTGTCTATCTAGCCCAATCTTTATTTGGGAGAATGAGTTGTCCAACACAGCTGAAGAAGATTCTTGGATGAGAAGCGAAACATCTTCAAAGAAAAAACCAAGAAAGTCACTTGATTCTTGAAAAAACTACCTTTGGGACAACCATGAACTGGAGCACTGAGACTCTCCATAGACATTCCTTTTGCTTCTCGTCCAATTAGCTTCTTCAGTTCTGAAGAAGAAGAACTGAAGAAGCTTCTTGGTTGAGAAGCAAAACCAAGAAAGTCCAGTTGACTCTTGAAAAAGCACCTCTGGGCCAACTATGACTTGGAGGACTGAGACTCCCCATAGACAAATGCAACAGGTAACTGTTCTCTACAAAGCATGCATGGGACAGGACTATCAAAACTTCTCAGATGACTTGGTCATGAACAAGGCAGTTCAGCAATGCAAAAACCCCAAAATGTACTAGTCTAATTGATGGTCTTGTTTAGGTAAACTTTAAATATTTCAAAGGCTCATGTTGCTATCCGAGATTAGGAAAAAGAAAAGACATCCACATATGGAAATTTCCTTCACAAAATCTAGGCTTCCAAGAGCTTTACGAGGGAACCCAGAATAATCCTGGTTTAATCCTGAAGATTACAATCTTCATACTGTATATTATAAGCATTATAACAAGCATTCCAAAGGACGCATCCCTTAGATGCTTTCTTTCTCTTTTCTCCACAACAGGTTTTCATTTGGGCGGGGAAAAAAAAAGAAAATTGGGAATGAAAAGCAAAGGGAAATTTTCCTTCCCTGAAAATTTCAAATTTCTATAGACAATAATGTATCCCAACTCACTTTCTACGGTTGTGGTTTGAAAGCGGGAAGGGGAAGAAGTAGTACTGAATCTATCACCTTTTTTTCTCCTGAGCGTAAAGTGAAACATAAAATCTAACAAATCACTGAAAAAGCCCAACTGATTTCCGTCTAAGTTTTATTCTAAAGCAGGACGAACGACCCACAGATATTTGGCTTCCGACTCCATTTTTTTTTTTCCTCCTGACTTCAAAATATCTTTCAACCACAGCCCCGAAATCCTCAAAGCTTCTGGCTGAATATCAATACCATCACCAGGTGGGAACAAGAGTAAAATACAGGTAGTTCTCGACTTATGACCAGATTTGAACCCCACATTTCTAGGCAATTGTTTTGCCCCATTTTACGACCTTTCTTGCCTGTTGTTAAGCCGGTCACCACAGTTGTTAAATTAGCATAAAGTTGTAATGTTAGTTATAATAGGAATCCGGCTTCCCCGCTGGTTTTGATCGTCAGGTCGCAAAAGGGGACACCGCAACCGTCATAAATACGAGTCAGCTGCCAAGCTTCCGAATTTTGATCACATGACCATGGGGATCAGTGGTGGGTTTCAAAAGTTTTTACTGCCGGTTCTGTGGGTGTGGCTTGGTGGGCGTGGCATGGCATGGCATGGCTTGGTGGGCATGGCAGGGGAAGGATATTGTAAAATCTCCATTCCCTCCCCAATCCAGGGGAAGGTTACTGCAGAATCCCCATTTCCTCCCAATCAGCTGAGACTTGGGAGGCAGAGAATAGATGGGGCAGAGCCAGTCAGAATTTTTACTACTGGTTCTCCAAACTACTCAAAATATCCGCTACCAGTTCTCCAGAACTGGTCAGAGCCAGCTGAAACTCTGATGGGGATGCTACAGCAGTCATTTAAAAAACAGCCTAAGTTACTTTTTTCAATACCACTTTGGTCACTAAAGATATGGTTATAGGTCAAGGACTACCCGTAGTCATTTAAGCCCGAGGCTGAGATTTCATTTCACCAAGGTTTTTTTTTTTTTTTAACATTTAAAACAAAAGCAAAACACCTTTTCAATACAGGCAGTCCTCGCCTTACAAAAACTCATTTAGTGACCATTCCAAGTTACAGCGGCACTGAAAAAAAGTGACTTAGAACCAATTTTCACACCTACGACCGTTGCAGCATCCCCATGGCCATGTGATCAAAATTCAAGATGATTGACAACTGGCTCATACTTATGATAGTTGCAGGGTCCCGGGGGTCACGTCACGCGATTCCCTTTTGTGACAAGCAAAGTCCACGGGGAAGCCAGATTCACTTAACAACCATGTGACTCATTTAACAACAGCAGGAATTCACTTAACGATGACAAGAAAGGTAGGTCATCAAATGAAACCAAGCTCACTTAACAAATGCCTCACTTGGCAACATTGTGGTCGTACGTCGAGGACTGCCCTGTATCCACAGAAAATGTCAGAACAGCAGAGGCGTCTGGCAAAGCCTGCCTTATTCCACACATGTGTGTCAACATGCTACCGCCATGTTGCCTTTTTCAAACATCCCCTGGGCATGGCATTGTCCTCCCCAACAATATCCCGAGCTTGGCCACTTTGTGTCCCCTTCTCCAGCAACAGAAGATTGAACAAAATGACAACGATAAAATAGGAGTGACTGTGGAAAATGGCTATCTTCCATTTTTTAACATAAGGACTAAGAAGGCATGATTTTGGCACCAACAGAAAGCCCTCGAGATTCCATTCGCTACTTGAAAAGTAGCGAATTCATTCGCTTGTTCCTTCCATCGTGCCCTGCTTGCTGGGGCTGATAGGAGCTGTAGTTCCAGTTTTTATCCCCCCACACCTCCTGTTCAGCACTTCTTCATGTGCCCCTTCCCATCTTTTTAACTGGCCCGCACGACAAATAGGCTGTGATCCCACATATTCTAGAATAAACCATCTTCGTTAAAACAGACACACAAAATCCAGTTTTCATCTGTTGGAGGAAAAAAAAGTGTATTTGATTACTGGCAGAAAATTACAGTCTCTCTCCGCTGTTAGTAAGTATTAAAAGGATAAAGTAACTGGACTTATTTCTTTTCAGGCTTTCCAAGAAAGTGCATATAACAGTCCAAAGGTATTTCTGTTTTTGTTTTTGTTTTCCTGTCGTACCCAGTACAAAATAAACAACACTGCAGTTATTCCCTTAGTCAAGACGTTGATCTGGCTGAGAAGATATGTACATCATTATTTTTTTTAATGATCTTGATATTTCTCACCATATGTACAAGAACATCTTAAGTTGTCCATGGAAGGTGTGGTTTGAGATCATCTTAGCAGCACAACAGTACTTATTTTTTTTTTTTTAATAATATACCTACAAGGCAGAGGGTTTCGAACTAGCAAAACAACACTGTGGGGTTTTCGCTAATCATCTCGTGCTTCTTTACTGTACAGAAACAAACGGACAGCTAAAGACGACTCCAGTAAAAAAGCACAATACCAAAAAAAAATAAGGACCATTTCTAAAGGGGACAAAAGAAATCTACCTAATCGTAATCGTAGCCAATTTAATTCGTCGTCAAGTAAAAAACAAAAAAATTTCCAACCAAACCAACGAAAACCAAATCGAGCCTGCAGCGAAGGAATGGGTGTCCTTCGGGTTGTTTTATTTATTTATTTTTTTAAACGTGGTCCGTTTTCAATCCTGGGCGCAGAGCTGGTTGTGCAATTAAAGCAACCACTTTGCCAAGAAACGTTTCCGTCGGGATGGAAGGGCGCTCACAGGTACGTGCGTTTGTTTGTGTTTACCCGCGCAGGAGGAGTGAAGTGTGGCGGAAAAGGACTGGAGGAACCGCACGACCAGCAAAAACGGCTTAGGTTAAAACTGGAAGGAGAGAAATAAATTAAAAAGCCAGAACAGAGAGCCGTCTGGCCAAAACAGACTTGTGTTGCCATAAATGTTACAGCACTCTAGTCAATTAGTATTTACTTCAACTTACAGAACTTTAACGCTTGCATATCCCTGCAAAGCCATGAACAAACAAACAAAACAAAACAAAACAAAACGAAAAAAAGTTATGATCACTAATAAATAAGATGTTTTTTTTTTTTTAGAACTCTAGATGTCGAACGGGTACAAAACGGATGTGTCTTTAATGTTTCTGTGTTGTGGATTTGCCAAAACAAACAAAAACAAACAGGAAAAAAAAAATTCCCCGCAACACAACCCCCTCCCCAACCCACTTTCAATTGCAACAAACTGCACAAAAGTATCCGCAACCTTTTGTCCTAACTCGTTACAATCTCTTTGCTGTCCTCCACAAAGCGGGTGAGACGGAAGCTGGTCCCGTTTTCGCTGCCTGCCATCTTCTCCAGGCCAGCTAGAGGCGCGTTAGGTTCCGAATCCTGGAATTTCTCCAGGCTGCCGGTCAGACCACTAAGCGGGGAGCTGCTGCCATTGCCCAGGCTCCCGGGAACAGGGGCGATCCCCCCATTCTGGATGACTGAGATCTCGTTGGTCTTCATGGCCAAACCGTTGGAGAGGGCCGCAGCGTATTGATTCCAGAAGCTGGAAGCGTCACCGTTTCCCGACCTGGCGGCCAAATCTTTTGGAAACATGTCTGGAAATTTGACGGGGTTGCTTCCGAGGAAAGTCATGGGCCCATCCACGGAGAGCCGTCTGCCTCGCCGGGCTGGGGTGCTGTTCCACATGTGCGTCCCCATGTGCACCTGAAAGAGACACGGGTTAGCAGCGGCAATGAGGTAGCCTTGAGTGCAGTAGCCTCTTCTCGCTTGAGTTTTGTTGTCTAAGCCTAGGGGGTGTCTCCAAACAGGGCCATTTGAAAATTTGTGGACTTCAACTCCCAGAATTCCTCAGCCAGCATGGAATTCTGGGAATTGAAATCCATTGGCTGAGGAATTCTGGGAACTGACATCCATAAGTCTTAAAGTTGCCAAGTGTGGAGACCCATGGTCTTAACCTAAGCATAGAACATATAACATAGGATCACTGAGTTGGAAGGGACCTCAGTCCAACCTCCTGATCATTGTCATACCATCCCAGACAAATGGTTGTCCAGTCTATTTTTGAAGGCCTCCAATGATGGAGTACCACAACTCCCAAGAGGCAACCTATTCCATTGATTAATTATTCTCACTGTCAGGAATTAGTTCCAGGCGGGATGTCTCTTTAACAAGCTTCCACCCATTACTCCTTGTCCTGCCCTGAGATGCTTTAGAGACGTCTCTTTGACAGTCTCTCAAGGACAGGGAGATTGCTAACCTGTCATCCTCAAGTTTTCTCTTTGATGAACTAGACATCTCTCTCTCCCTCAGCCATTCACCATATGGTTTAGCCTCCAACATGAGGAAGTTATTCCTCCAGATGTTGAGGATTTACAACTCAAAGCGTTCTTCACTATTGGCTGTCCTACAGCAGCTGGGAGGGGGCAATTGAGCAACATCTGGATAATCACCTTTGGTCTAAGGTGGGAATAAAGAACATTACCTATCAACCTCACCTGACAGTGAAAACAATTAATCAGTGGAACAACTTGCCTCCAGAAGTTGTGAAAGCTCCAACACTGGTTGTTTTTAAGAAGAGATCGGACAACCATTTGTCTGAAATGGTTTCCTGCCTGAGGAGGGAGTTGGACTAGAAGACCTCCAAAGTCCCATCCAACTCTGCTACTCTGTCCTGTCCTATTCTTATTCTATTCTTATTCTACTCTACTCTATTCAACAACAAGTAGAGTTTGAGGAAACTCTAGCTCAAATCAACAGGATAGCAGGCTTCTTATCTCTGCCTTTGACTGGGTGAGTCTCTTATCATCACAAGTCTTGCTTTTCTATCCCAAGTAGATCTACAGTGGATCTGAAGATACACACCACACAATGACTTTGCTAAAAAAAAAACCAACAACACAAGTTTGGGATTTGATCCATGACTGAGCAGGATTCGAGTCAATTTCAAAAGTATTACTACCTTAAGTTAGTTTCATGTTGAAGAGAAAAATGACCTGAGATGACCTTGAAGGGCCATGAATGAATACATGAATGAGGCCAGAATCCAATTTAGAAGGAGGTCAAGATTTTACCCATTGAAATACAGGCAGTCCTCGACTTATGACCACAATGGAGCCCAAAACGCCTGTTGTTAAGCGAGACAGTTGTTAGGTGAGTTCTGTCCCCATTTTAAGACCTTGCTTCTCCATTAAATTTGCTTGTCAGAAGGACGTGAAAAAGTGACCACATGACTTTGGGACCTTGGGTCATAAATATGAACCAGTTGTCCAGCATCCGAATTTTCGAATGGTCACTAAACAAACTGTTGTAAGTTGGGGACTAACTGTATTTCTTTATTTGCTGCTCATTTCACCTACATGGAGGCCAGGGGTCCAAACAAATTCAAAGTGGCAGTCATAACTGTGTTTAAACCAGTGGTGAAATCCAAATTTTTTTACTACCGGTTCTGTGGGCGTGGCTTGGTGGGTGTGGTGTGGCTTGGTGGGCGCGCCAGGGGAAGGATACTGCAAAATCTCCATTTCTTCCCCACTCCAGGGGAAGGATACTGCAAAATCCCCATTCCCTGCCCACTCCTGGGGGAAGGATATTGCAAAATCTCCATTTCCACCCCACCCCAGGGGAAGGATACTGCAAAATCCCCATTTCCTTCCCATTCCTGGGGGAAGGATATTGCAAAATCTCCATTCCCAGCCCACTCTGGGGACAGCCAGAGATGGTATTTGCCAGTTCTCTGAACTACTCAAAATTTCCGCTACCAGTTCTCCAGAACCTGTCGGATTTCACCCCTGGTTTAAACGACCCTGGCACTGGTATGTTTTAATTTCATATTTTTTGCAACCATTTCTGGAGGAATACTCAGCCAAGGCAGGAGAACAAAAATCCATTTAAAAGTTTCTTACCCAGCCCTTTCAAATGATACGGGAGTCAGTTATAAAATCGAGAATCTTAAAAGAGTTGGTAAAAACTTTGCCCCAGCCAAATACAAATAGTAATAAGACTAACAAAAGAACTAATTTCTCATTTGGTTAGAAGCTGCATTTCACAGGGACCTCTAAATTTTGAATTTCTATCTTGTGAAGCACAATTTGGGTTTCCCAGGGATGTGAATGTGCCTCTCTCTGTTTAACACCCAGGCAAGTTCGGGTGAGAATTTCTAGAAGGATTTTTTTTTTTTTTTTTTTAAAAATAGGGATGAAAGGAGTAAGGAAGGAGTTACAAAGGAAGTCACCACCAGGAAAATTATGACGGAGGATGAAAAGAAAAGGATGGAGAGAAAACCAATCAAACCATGGTCCATCAATACTTACAAATATATTAATCCTTCTCCTCCCATAACTTTTCCAAAAATCCAAAAACAAACCCATGTCATTTTTGGATTATATTGCCACAAGGATAGCTAGCACATGTATGTTCACACATACCCAGACATACAAACACATGTTAAAGTCGTTTTTATTTATGTCCAGTCACTGAGTGACTGTTTGAAGTTCTGATGGACCTATGAGAGGGAACAGGGGGTACTTATGACCCCAGATTTGAAGCTCCAATGGTCTGAAATCCCCTTTCCCCACTCATGTTCATCAACCGGAGTGTATTTATGGACTTCTTGCAGTGTCCTTCAAGTCTCGTGATGATATTTTAGGATGGTTTTGCCAAACACTGGTATTTACTTCTCGTTTGCAGCAAAACCCCCATCTGTAGTAAACCAGAGGCTCACTTAATGACTGTGGATTCGCTTAACAATTGCTACAAAAAAGCTTTCAAAATTATGACTGAATTATTTTGAATTACTATTATTCAAAACTCACGAGTTTTGAACGTGATGGGGCAAAACGGTCGTAACCCAAACACTAATCTATTCATACCTAAGAAAAGAACCTGTTCCTCTATTTTTTTTAAAAAAAAAAAAACCCATTATACGCTTATTCCAGGATTGGTAATCTAAGGGTTATGCGCTAAATATGCAATTTTATCACTTGATAAAAGAAAAAAAGCATGGAAGATATATGCCCACCGGAATGTGCCGTCACTTCTCCACTTGAACCATAGTTTCAGAACGCATGGATACAGCCATTCACAAGCCACATGAAAACCCTACTGGTTATACAGGCAGTCCTTGACTTACGACCACAACGGAGCCCAAAATTTCTGTTGCTAAGCGAGACATCTGCGAAGTGAGTTTTGCCCCATTTTAAGACCTTTCTTGCCACAGCCCTTAAATGAATCGCTGCAGTTGCTAAGTGAGTCACAGGGTTGTTGAGTGAATTCTGGCTTCCCCATTGATTTTGTTTGTCCAAAGGAGATTACGTAACCCCGGGGGGGAGGGGGTGGGGGGGGGCACGGCAACGGTCATAAATATGAGTCAGCTGCCAAACGTCTGAATTTTGATGACATGACCATGGGGACGTCGTAATGGTTGTTAAGTGTGAAAAATGATCATAAGTCACTTTTTCAGCGCCGTTGTAACTTTGAACGGTCACTAAATGAAATGTTGTAAGTCAAGGACTACCTGTACAGAAGTCTTATTTATCATGCAAAAATCCCCAAGAGAAATCAACAGCCCAGATCCTGCACACCACTCATGGTGGCCCATGAATGCATCATGCTAAGATATGGTTTGTTCACCCAGGATTCCCGCAGGTCCACGCCGCACACCGAGCCATAACACCACGATTTGCAAAAGACAGTGGGGCTAGATCCACCCAAGAAGGGAAGCCGAATACCAAATCAACCCCGTTATGGCTTGGTGCAAAATGTGGATCCTGTTGGGACGATGTGACACAAGTGGGCAGCTAAAGGGGGGGGGGGAACCCAGAGTGTTGTAAGATAGAGAGAGGGAGAGTACCTTAAGGTTGCCCTTGGTGGTGAAAGCTCTTCCACAAATTGTGCAGGCGAAAGGCTTCTCCCCTGTGTGAGTCCTTTCGTGGATCTGCAAAGCACTGGAAGACGAGAAAGTCTTTCCACACGCATTACAGAAGTGCTGCTTGGGTGTCCTCCGAGGCAGAGTTGGAAGTAAGACCGGTGATGTCGCCGAAGGCAGCAGAGGTCCTGAAGGAAGCAAGCTGGGCAGTGTCTCTTTGTGGTCCTGAGGAGAGCCATGTACAAAACCGTTGACCTCGGCCTTTATAAGGGACGAGAGAGAGTTTGCAGGTGCGACGGAGGAGGAAGAGTTCTGAGCTGGGCCAAGGTTGGAGTTGGGTTCAAAGAGCTGTGATGGTAGATCTCGCATCTGATGTGTCAACATGTGCTGCTTCAAATTACCCTTTGTGGAAAAGCCACGATTGCAGACTGTGCAAATAAATGGTCTCTCTTTGGTATGACTTCTGTAGTGAATGTCCAAGGCACTCTGACAAGCAAACGTTTTGCCACAAATGTCGCACGCCGTGTTCTTAAGCTTGCCTCTGTCGCGGAAAGGAAACAACATGCCCAGCGGCTCTTCCTTCACCATTTTTTCTGGGTTGCCCGAGGTCAAGTCCAAAGCGCCGCCGTTGGCAAAGGCGACCGGCCAACCATTTGCAAAGTCGTTCGGTAAAGTTCGTAACGGTTTGTCTTCGATGCCCGGTGATTTGTAGAAATCTGTTGTGCTGTTGGGTGGGGATAAGGCCTGCATGGAAGAGGTAGACTCCGAAATGGCAGGACTTCCAGCACTTCGACTTTCCATATCACCACCAACTGATGAAGAATCGTTTGTCATCATGTCCCCTTCGACCGATCCATTTTCCACAGATTTTAAACTCGCTTGGAGCTGTTCAGCCAGCCCTGCATTGATCATCTTCATCTGGTTTTCCAAAGCAGCAATACTTGATATTTCGGGTGGCAATGGGGAGGATGATAAACTATCTTGAGATGCATCGGCAGACTTAGGGGTATCTGGTACGCTACTATCGGGACAGTCTTCCATATTCTCATCAGAAAAGTTATCCAGATCATCAAAGGTCTTTTCATCAAATGAGCCTGTATCAGATTCCATGGACTCAGGATAGTTTTCCGTCACTGGTGTGTTAGGGATCTGGCCCCCCATATGCATCCTGATGTGCTGCTGCAACACAACTGCATTGGTGAACTTTTTCTGGCAGATGGGGCAGGAATGTTGCACTCTCAAGGGTGGCATGGCACGATGGACGCTATAGTGGGTCTTGAGGTTGCCTTTCGTAGTGAAGGCCCGGCCGCAGATCTTGCACTTGAAGGGCCTTTCACCAGTGTGTGTGCGGTAGTGCATTTTCAGAGCACTCTGGCAACTGAGCACCCGATGGCATATGAGACACTCGTTTGGATCGCTTGCCTTTTTGTCTATGTTTTCTACAAGTTGCTGTAGTTTTGAGGTCTCCGAGGCTGGTGTTCCATCCAGCAGCCCTCCAAATGGAAACTTCGCCTTAAACTGGTCAGACATGAGAGGCATCAGCGGACTGGTAAAAGCAACCACGTTGCTGGAATCCGATTCTGCTGCTGGGGAGGTTACAGAGTGGTTCACACTAGAAGAAACGCTGGGCATGCTTTCTTCTGGTTTGTCGCCGGAGGACAGCAAAGCACCCATTTCCCCTTCTGGTAGATGCCCATTTGAGTTCTTCCCTGTAGGATCAATGGAGCCAGAGTCGCTTTTGACAGAAGATGGAGGACTAGATGAAGGGTGACTGATAGGAATAGGCTGAGGCTCCTCTGTTTTGATAAAAGGTGTCAAGCTTGGAATTGTGGGTGGAAGCGGCAGGCCAACAGATGGGGTCAAAGTGGATAACACTGGCTTGTTGTCCAACCAACTGGTGACCGGTTTCTCTGGTGGTATGGACATCCCATACGGGATCCCCGTACTTGTGGGAATGTTGTCTAAATGCTCTGGCACCGGATACGGGTTCATTTGTATGTGAGGGTATTTTTCTTTATGCCGTTGGAAGTGGACTTTTAAATTCCCCTTGGTGGAAAACCGGTTTCCACAGATGTTGCATTTGAAGGGCCTCTCCCCAGTATGAGAACGTAAATGGATCTGCAAGGCACTGTCGCTCCCAAAAACCTTCGCGCAGAACCTGCACTTATGCTTGAAGAAGGCTTCATCCGAATTACTTTTCGTTTCGAAAGCGGCTATATTGGGTGGCTTGTTTTTCCTCTGCTGGGCCAAAGCAGACAATGGGTTTAAGTCCTCTGCGGTTGTTCCAAGATTGGATAAAGGATTGGGGAACACAGAGTTACTAGGAGTGGGCTGAGGTAGAAGAGGATTTGATACAGGGCTTAATAAACTGCTTATTGCAAAAGCTGGCGATGACGACACGGTCCCTGCCGGGTTGCCAAGCGGTGGACCTCCAGTGTTCATAGTCACTTTGTCGGAAGATGACGTTGTAATCGCTGCTGTAGCTAGGCTAATACTTGGAGATAAGCCGCTACTGGATGGAATCATAGTGTTGCCAGAATTGCTCTGAGGTAGCTGTAGAGGAGACAGAAGTTTCACACCACCAATGCTGGCAGACTGGCTAGCGAGGCTTTGTGCCAATCCGGCTGCTGCAGCCAGCTGTTGGGATAAATGGGAACTTAATGTCGACAAGGGGTTGGCTGATGCTCGTACTGTACTCTGCGATGGGTTCGGAGACGTTGTTGGCAAGTCTGCGTTCTGGGAAGCCAGCAGTAATATTTGGTGGCGAATTTGTTCAATCAGTTGCAGCTGATGGATCTGTTGCTGTTGCAAAGCCAGTAGTTGCTCCATGAGGGCAGGGACGGCCAACTTGTGGGTTGAGGTGCCATTGCAGCGCGCTTCCTGAGAGAACTGGGCCACCGCTACTTTTGTACTCTGAAGGTTTTCGATGATGACGTTGCTGTTGATCACGGAGAAATTGCCCAGCATGGTCAGATCTCCCAGTTGAGGTAGAGAGGTTGTAAGAGCTGAGGTACCCTTGGTGGAGCAGTTACTGCTTGCAATAGTACTGTTGACGGTCTGGGAAGTACTGCTAGTGCTTTTGCTAACTTTGGAAGAAGACTCTGTATCCATGGTTTCTTCCTTGTCAAGTTTGTCGTCTTGCTCAGGAACGTCGCTGCATTCGACTTGACCCACGTTATTATCTGTGTTGCTCTTCTGTTCATCGGGATTATCTTTAGGAGGGCTAGGAGGGAAGGCTTCCGAAGGAGATACAGAGTTTTCATTCACAATTAAAACCAGTTGATTTTTAGTACAGGTCTTCTTGTGTTGTAGCAGGTCCGGTAGTTCAAAGAACTCGGCGCAACATCTGCCACAGACATGGGCATCCTTTGTCTTGGGGGTCCGGTTGGGTTGACTCTTCTGTGTGTCTCCTATAGACCCAAGGCAAGGGTGGGAAAAAAGAGAAAGCAAGAGAGAGAGAGAGAGAAAAGAAGCAAAATTAACAATTGTACAGAAACATAAATAGGTTACAAGAATAAAAGAAGTCAGACAGAGGGACATTGAGTTCATCCCATTCCTAAAGAGTTCTCCCTATGGAAAAATCCCTTTGGTTCTCTTTTTTTGAAAAAAAAAAACATATTGGAAACTCAACCATGTCAACTCAACCAACCCATTAGAGTCTGAAGTTCCCTTCAAGCTGGTTCATCTTTGGCTATTCAAAAATCTCTTGGCCAGTCAGTCTAACGGTAAAGGTAAAGGTTCCCCTCACATATATGTGCTAGTCATTCTCGACTCTAGGGGGCGGTGCTCATCTCTGTTTCAAAGCCAAAGAGCCAGCCCTGTCCGAAGATGTCTCCGTGGTCATGTGGCCAGCATGACTCAACACCAAAGGCACATGGAACGCTGTTACCTTCCCACCAAAGATGGTCCCTATTTTTCTACTTGCATTTTTTACGTGCTTTCGAACTGCTAGGTTTGCAGAAGCTGGGATAAGGAACGGGAGCTCACCCCATTACATGCCACTAGGGATTCGAACCGCTGAACTGAATTAATGTGTTGTTATTTAAAGTCAAGTCTCATGTCCTCCATTTCTGTAAAGGTTTTCCTTTTTAACAAGGGACAGATACAGAGTTATACTATTTTCTTTCCATGTCACTTAAAGGTGCCCTAGTCTGCCATTGCCTTTTTTTTAATAAAAAATAAAAGTTGCTAGTGTGAATCTATAGGATACGAAGGCTTGTACTTTACTAAGATGATCCTTAAACATTCAATTTTGTGACAGGAAAAGGAGTTCAGAACAAAAATGGTGCCCATGACCAGTGCAGGTCAACATTATGGCCACATAACATGTGACAGGTGTTCCACCAATTCTATTCAGCACAACATATGATAAGATAATTATTATAATTTTTCTACAAAGGCACACCTGTCTTCTTGCGCCGATTTCAAAAACATAAGCACAGAAAAATAGAACATGGAGCTTTTGAGGTCTTTTAACTACAAATTGAGATACAGTTGGAATACAACTAGGAATAAATTACAATTCCATATATGTTCGCACATACAATCCCAGTTCTGCGGGAATAGAGATTTTAAATCTTTCGAGCACTTTCTGGGTGGCAAATGTACCGTGTCACAATGTGAAATCTAAAAGATAATGTTCCAATGCTCACATTGGACATCAGGTATCAGTTTTCATTGTGACAAACACAACATAATCTCTTTAAGCTACTCTACATGAAATGATAGACAGAAAAAGGGGACATTTCAGGAATCTGATGAAGTCAGATTAAGATATTTATGTACCTTATCTCAAATTTTCATCTAAGAAATCATCTTCTCCCCTTAAGCCACTCCTAGCCTTTGGATGACATGACTTGCAAAAAGTTGGCAAGTAAACCCGTAGACCTTACAATTTCCCTTTCTTTTTTTAAAAGACATCTTAGTGGCCCAGAAGAAAATCAGGTTTGGACTGGCAGATGCACATAAGGTGGGGCGAGAACAAAAATAACGTCACAAACATTGTCCATAGCTGAGTTTTAAGACTGTACAAGTAGATCTTTAAATCGACAGTCGTGTTCAAGATTATGGGTCTTTCAAATAATCCATAGTAATATAAAATAGCATGAATTGAAGACATGGGGCATAATCAAAACTCCACAGCAAGAAACCAGTGGTTTTGTCTGTTTTGTTCCGTTTATCACCTAGTGATCCATCAAATGGGAAACTAACCATCTGTTGACTGATTTGACTCTCTTAAGTCTCCTTCAACCTTGTTCATCTTTGGCTGCTTCAAAAAAAAAAAAATATCTTGGACTGTCACCCTATCTATCCCTGAAACTAATCTGTGGTCCTTCAAAGTCTCCATCAGTTATGGACAAAAGTGAACAGGTTGGGATAGGGAACTGAAGAGGAGAAAAAGAGTCACCACGTGTCACCAGAGCTTCAGGTTTGGCCAGAACAACAAAACAATCTTTTGAGCTCTTGAGGAAGACAGAAGGTGACTGTTTCTTTTCCGGCAAACCTCTTGTTTTCCATTTGTTCGTTCTGTTATTTCTAGGGGCCTTTATGGAATAGGGAGACAGAGAGAGACAGAGACAGAGTGAAAAGAATAATATCTGTTTTCACAATCAAGCGTTTGTTGCTTAATCTTTCTCATGACACTTAGCTGAAGACCAGCAGTGCTCTTTTGAACTGTATTCTTGCTTCCTGCAAAGCCCCAAAACAGACTCCTATGCAATGCAATTTTTTTTCCTTCCTGATAAACACATTTGACTTGGGCACCACAGGTGCCTAAACATTTGCTTAGCTTTAGCTTACAAAAAAGGCCTTTCTCCAAACAGGCCCTCCTCAACTTCTAAGAACTACGGACAACCTGCCAAACCACTGCATCGCTTGCCAACCAGTTCCTTCCTAATCGATAAAGATTCGCTTCCAATGCCATTTTATTTATTTATTTTTGTAAAAAAAAAAAAAAAATCATGCTCCTTCCAACCTCTCCTATCACTATATGGTAAAAATGTAGGGTAGTCCCACTGAAAAGAGACACCAGCAGCCATAAAGTCCATGTCATTTTACTGCCACGCAGATTAGCTTAGTTTATATAACCTTATCTATAAAAAAAAAAAAACAAACAGCATTAAAAATATTATATTTTCTGTTTAAGAGAAGGGAGGAGGGGGGGGAGGGCGGAGAACAGCAAACGGGTTAAAAGAAATGGAGAAGACGAGCCGCTCAAGAGAAAATGTTGCCATACAATAAGAAATCAATTTGGATGGTGCAGGTTGATAATGCTATGCAATCTTCTTCCTTGTCGGGTGACCCTATCAAAACTCTTTTTGCTTTTTAACTCCTCTCCCCGATGGTTTAAGCGATAGCTCCGAACCTTTCATTAGGGGTGGGGAAAAGCCCCTTTCATCGGAGGTTTGTTATCAACCAGTTGCTGCTTTTTTCTTATCGCCAAGATCCATTTGTAAATTAAACGTTATCCCTCCCTCCTCGAAAAAGAAAAAAGAAAGGAAAATTCTTCCTGTGCCTTCAAACTCGCTGATCTTATTCAAAAGAAGGATGGTTCCCTATTGTTCCCCCAGCATGAGGACAAAAAATTCCCTTGTAGGGATTGTGTGTGGTCAATTTAGAAAGACAGGAGAGGGGGGGGGGAGCCCATTTAATTCAAGGATTACCTCCCTCCCTGTTCTCCTGCGACACTAAAATCAGATAATAGGTAGTTTCCATGACTTCCAAATTAAATCTTCGAAGGGAGGAGGGTGGGGAGGGGGGACACACATTAAAAAGTTCTGAAGATGGAGAAGACAAAAAAGGGAGAGAATATACAATTTCCCCTTTTTCTTTTTACAAGTTAAAACTAACCCAAGTTCAAAACAGTCCTTGGGCTTATCAAAAAAAAAAAGAAAGAAAAGAAAAGAAAAGAAAAGAAAAGAAAAGAAAAGAAAAGAAAGAAAGAAAGAAAGAAAGAAAGAAAGAAAGAAAGAAAAGAAAAGAAAAGAAAAGAAAAAAGAAAAGAAGTAAGAAAAGAAAGAAAATTGCATCGATTCTGTTTTCTTTTAAATGCCATATAGTTTGTGGCATTGGTGCCAGATGGACACTTTTGTTTTAAGTTACCCTGTCTCTGGAGTTTGAAAATAAAGGGCGGGTGGGGGGGGGGGGAGAGAGAAGGTTTTTGTATTGAAGTTAGTAACTAGGAATCTGTTTAACGTAGGGGACATTTGATCGTTTGGTCTCTTAGCAAACAGACGTGATTAGAATTTTAGGACTTTTAGCAAGAAGACGTAAAATATTAAGGGCAACCATTTGAATATGCTGTTGTGCTTATTTTATTGCCTAACCCAATGTATGCTTGTGTGTATACGCGTGTGAGCGTACGCACAACGCAACACAACACCAACTCAATTTAAAGCACTGTATTTTGACAACTAATCTTAAATGCTGTATCCTTTAGATGCTCCTTTCAAAAACCAAAGGAGCCAATTCTGAATACTGTCAGGTGAAAAACATTTTTTTCCCCTTTCCTCTTCTCCCATTTCCATATCTAATGGTTGAGGCTTCCCTCTACTTTTCCAGCCAATTATGAAGGAACAAAAGCCATTCTGTTTATTCACACATTTTGAACAAAATGCATTAAAACTATTATGTCAGCATGTTCTATTAAGCTCGGCATTCAGTCGAAAAATACTTTTTCAACCAGATCACATTTATCAAAACATAAAGCCCACTTTAAAACATGGTTTTGCTTGGTCAGCTGTGCTTAGACAAATAATGACAGATTCAGAAAATAAATAACTAGTGAGGGAAATCAGAAAAAGCAACTGATGAATTATACGCAGAACAATGGATTTGCTTCCAATCTATAGCATGCCTGTGCTAAAAAAATCAAAATGTGTCTTAAACCTTCCTCTTCACCTTTATAAGGCTGCCTTATCTGCCTAATTTGCAAAAAGACTCTGTTCTATATTTTAACCTACCTACTTTTTTCTCTCCTTTATTAGATAGCAAGTAAAAAAGGCTCAAAAATCAAACAGAGAACATGTCCAGTTTTTTCTAGAATTGTCCACACTTTCTCTAATAGTCAAGAACTATGACAGGCTAACATTAGGCATATTAACATACCCATTTCATTTATTTTGGAAAAGGGAAGGCTATTGTTTTTAGAAAAAAAACATTGCATATATTTTGTAAAAAAACCCAAAAACCCACCAAGTTTTCTTTTCTTTTTTTAAAAATTCCTGCAAAAATGTTCCCTCCAAAAAATACTTGAGAGGACTTCGTTTTCCCCAAATTAAATCTCACGCTTTTCATTTCCCAATGTTCAAAATAAAAATATTTTTAAAAAAAGATACAAAGACACATTTTTTAATAACATCCAGCCACACTTCTAGTTTTGATAGAAACCAGGAAGCATTCTCACCATCTTAAACCCTCCTTCAAAAACAACTTTTAAAGTTTACAGATGCTTCTTGGGTGCAATTTGCATAGAAGGTGGTTTAGGACCTCGGGAATGGAGTAATGCATTATAGCTTAAAAGTCTCCCTCCCTCCCTCCCTCCCCCCCCTCTCTCTCTCTTCCTCACTCTCTCCCCCCCTTTCCCTCCTCCCCCTGCCTTTTTAAAAAAAGCCATTCTAAGAGGGGGGGAAAGATCTTTTTAAAAAAATCTTAGCAACTGGAGTCATAGTTATCCCAAACAATGGAGCCCCATCACCTGACAAGTGAGATTTCCAAGTTCTCATGTCTCTTATGATAGAAAAGTTTAAATGAATTTTCAATCCGCAGATTTGAAACAGAAAATGCAGCGATCTGTCCATCCAACACAAACAAAATGATAAGAAAGGTAAGACTACAATCCTGTTCTCTTTAAACTTTAGGCTGGGCAAAGGCCCTTATTCCCAAAGTCAGCTGCAGGATTTTCCAAATCTCTTGGTCTCTCTTAAAAAGGGCGAGAAATTTTGCCGCCAACTCAAAACACTATTTCGGGATGGCTCTCTTGGAAACGAGGGATTCGGCAAGACTTTGGAGACACAGGCCCGACCACAGAAACGCAAATATAAAATTATCTTGCACCATTTTGGAAAAAGGAATAATAAACGCCCCCATCAAGGTGTCTTGAGGCAAGTCCTTAAAACTTTCCAAGCTTCCTGAAAAACATCCTTTGAAGTTCATTCCTCCACATGACTGAGAATAGATTTTTTTATATTCACCCGAAAGAAAATGAGGGTAAGGTTTAGGCCAGGCAGTACATCAACATCCCTTCGGATTGAATCTTCAGAATTCCCACTTGCACTTCTCTGCTTGAAATGAAATCAGATTTCAACGCGGTCTAAGATACTTTCAAAAATACATTATTAAAGAGAGTTTTCCTAAGTTTCGATATGCTCCTGTCATTGTTTGCATTAAAACTAGGGAGAGGAATTGGGGCATGGGTTTTATAAATACAGTACATACAGTAGATACATATCCATGCCCCAACTCCTGATATATATATCTATATATATCTATATATCTATATCTATAAAATTATATTCTGTTTTAAACCCCTCAGAAAAAGTTGGTTCCAGTGGAGATTGAATACGGTAAGACTATGGCCCATTAACAGAAATAATAACAAATGCATTTCAGTTGCAAAACGAAATAACAGACCAGGCCAGCCATTATTTTTCTAAAAAACCCGAGAAAGAATGAATTCATTCTTCAGAAGGAAGGGGAGAAAAATGAACACTAGGTGGTGGGGTTCACTTGCAACAGTTTCTCTCTTTTTCTCTCTCCGCCCCCCCCCCCCTTCAAAGTCGAGAAGAGTTTCACCGTGGCAGGCCCAAAATAAATTGGGGTGGGCGGACGGCCGGTAGATCGACCTAATATCTCAACTTCAGCTCCGTAAACATTGGCATAGGAGCAAGAAACCAGATCCAGGTCATCTGATGATGGCAAAACGGTGCAAAAAAAAAAACAAAAAACAGAAAAACCACAGAACAAAAAACCCCAACCATGGAACTGCTACAATCGCCTGTCAATCTTCTCTTTGGGGGTCCAATATCCAGAGGCGTAACAAGGGAATAAGAGTTAGTCAAAGAAGCGGGAGCTGATAAGGCGAAGCTAAAAATCAACTACCTACTTCCTGCTAAGTGACTGGCAAAAGTCTATTTGGAGGTCACCAGCTGAGAGATTGAAACGCGCATTGTGATCTGAACTTTGTCACCTTTGGCTGGGAAGGAAGCTGACAAAGGTTAAAACATCTGAACTCTTCACTTCTCCCTAACTCCAGTTGGTCGGGTTTGCCTTGGCGAGTCCCCCCCACCCCCGCCTTTCCCCCAACCCAGCCCAGTTCCAGAATCCAAGCGGTGGTTTCTACCAAAGCTTCCAGACCTTAGGAGAAGATCTGCAAAAAAAGTCTAGCTTGACTAATCCCTCTAGACTAGTTTTCTTGACCGACACTTTTTCACCTTGTTTTCTTTCTTTCTTTCTTTCTTTCTTTCTTTCTTTCTTTCTTTCTTTCTTTCTTTCTTTCTTTCTTTCTTTTCCCTTGTTAAATCCCACCTTCCCCCCCCCCACCCCCAATTCCAATTTGCTTCTTCCTTTTCTCCTTCTTTGGTCGGTCAGATTTGCTGCTCTGATAAAAACACCAAAGTTTTTTTTTCTACATATACGGGACACTTTTTTCCCTTTTTGGAAGGAACTTATCAAACAAAATAGCCAGAAGTGTAAATATGGTGGAAGGTGGGGTGGGGGGGGTGGGGGGTGTTGAAGGAACCAGGGAGGGAAGTGAGAGAAAGAGGATCTGTTTGTGAAACAGCCTCCTTTGAGATAATCGGCCGAAAATTAAATGAAGTTTGCAGAGGACAAACCCACTGAACAATAAGGGATGTTAGGATGGTTTTTTTGTGTGAAAAAAGTACATTTTTTTTCCCACACAGAACTTTTTAATTGAAACGGAGGCAAGTTTTTCCCACTGAAAAACATTTAAAAAAAAAAAAAGCTCATCCATTTAAAAATTATTTACCTCTAGGTAGAAGCACAAAGGCCATTAAACAAAGTTAATCTCGCTCTATCAAGCCAAGTTACTTTCAAAGTCTCTGGCTGAAGAATGGAAAACATCAACTAATTGCAGCAACCATCTTCAGAAGAATAAGCATAACAAGAACCATAACAAAGCCTTTTTAAAAATAAATAAATAAATTGATTACAAAGCCCACACTGAAAACAGAATTGTAACTTGGGCAGGATTGGCACAGATAAAATAAGAAGGTATTAAAATATGAAATCATAACCCTTTCTAATATTTTTGCCTTAAAGCGAGAGAGGGAATTCTTTGCATCTTACACTCTTCCAGGTAGGTGTGTTTTCTCTCAGATTGGTAGAATCATTCTGCAAGGAAACATATTTTTGTAGCACGCACTTTTAAGAAACTGCAGGAAAAAAAGAAAAAAAGCACAGCTCCAAAGGAAGCTGGAATCCCAATAAGTTGCAGAATTACTCTATGAGTCTGCATATTTTGGCTCAATAGTAAGTTCTAATGGGGGTTTCTTCCCAGGAAAGTAATTATGAAATAATAACCCTTTTTTTTTAAAAAAAAAAAAGCAACATAGCAGAATTCTGAATTCCCATTGGCAAGGTATAACTTGTTGAATATACTTTAAAATTGCAAATGTTTACTTCTCCTCTACCCACCCCAAAGGAGTTACTAAATGAAGAGGTGAAAAAAAATAGGGAGAAAAAGATCAGATCAAACTGTCGTTATAGTTCAACTGAGCAGTAACATTTAATTCAAACTAGCAGAAAAACTAGAGAATAAAAACCATGCAGGCCAAAAAAACTTTCAAACACCTGATCTGCAAAACAGAGATTGGGAACAAAACCCCACATCATCAAATGAAGAGACCGTTCTGCTTGTAATAAATAATATATTGGGTTTTTTTTTTCTTTTTAGAGCCATCGAGGTTTGCTTTTAATTACCCCCACTTAATCTCACTTTGATACTCTGACTGTAGGCTACACACAGTTTCCAAAAAATGCATGTTCCTGAAAAATAGATCAAATGCAAAGGCAAATTGCCCTGACAGATGGCGTTCACCAAAGTTCGTCCACTGTATACTATTATTACAATCCTGTTAACACTATTACAAAGCATCGCCTCCAGGCAACTTAGTCAAACTATGTAAGGCAGTAGTAACCTAGATGTACTGCGGGCAGTAGAGTTATTGAGAGAAGAAGAAAAGGAGGAAAACATTTCTGCAACTCACTGCTTTTTCAAGAGGGAAGGAAGGAAGGAAGGAAGGAAGGAAGGAAGGAAGGAAGGTCACATTATTTAACTGAAACAAGTCAGCAACTAAGAAAACTGAATTGTCACTTTCTCCATATCAATGTGCTTTGATTAAAACTGATTTTTTTTTCCTCCAGCACATCACTGAACAGGAAAAGCCTGGAGAGATAAAATTACTTTTTTCTTCAGGGCAAACCTGAATCGAGACATTAACTATAAGGGGGACGGATATGGCTAACAAACTGAAGATCCTGCCAAGGCCCTAAACAGAAGCAGGAGAAGGAAGGAAGGAAGGAAGGAAGGAAGGAAGGAAGGAAGGAAGGAAGGAAGGAAGGAAGGAAGGAAGGAAGGAAGGAGGAAGGAAGGAAGAAGGAAGGAAGGAAGGAAGGAAGGAAGGAAGGAAGGAAGGAAGGAAGGAAGGAAGGAAAGAAAGAAAGAAAGAAAGAAAGAAAGAAAGAAAGAAAGAAAGAAAGAAAGAAAGAAAGTCTTTAGAAATTCAGGATGGGAAGGGGATGAAACCAAGATCTTCCTCAAAAGAAGAGGCTTGACTCAGTTTGAAGATCACAGAATTCTTTTGTTACAAGTTCTTCTGGAGAAACCACTCCCTCCACAAAGGAACAGGATTTGAAGTATTCTACTGAAATTTATACCTGGGTTTAGAGACAAACACAGCAGTGAATACAGAGAAGACATCTTCTAAGCCCACTCTTCCCAAAAAAAGTGCTTGAAAACGCCTCCAAAACGCTCCCAATGCCTGCCAAGGATTTGAGAAGTTAGAGAAAATAACTCTTTTTTTTTTAAAGAAAAATTGGGGGAAAAAAATTGAAACAAGACTCGATAATTTTTTGAAAAAAGCATTTTTTTTCTTTGAAGGAAAAAAAAACCTGACTTGCTCCCTTGCATCTTTGAGTGGCTGAGTTAGTTCTCAAAACTTTTTTCAGACCTCTTGAATCTCATGAAAAGAATAAGGAGGGAGGGAGGGATACCATGGAGAAGCAGTGTGTGAGAGATGGGGGATGATAGGAACTCACACACACAAACACACAAACACACACGCACAAACCGTATCCTTCTGGCCGGCTAGGATGCTGATAACTTTGGGTGCTGGGAGAGCTTGTTTTCCAACAATGTTTGTGTGTTTGTTTGTTTGTGAGTGCGAAATGTTAAACGGCACTGTAGAGGACAGAAGGAGAGCTTCAGGGTACAGATAGAGATAGATGATAGATAGATAGATAGATAGATAGATAGATAGATAGATAGATAGATAGATAGAAAGATGGATAGAAAGATAGATATTAGCACAAATGCTAGGAAGTTTTAAAGTCAGGAAGAGGCTTTCTGTACACATCCAAAAGAAGACAAATTATCATTTCCATCCAGGCCTCTCTCTTCCCCACCTACCCTCTCTTTTCACCTCCCGCCCCCAACTGCTAATCCCAGTTTAAACACAATTTAACCTTTGTATGTGTGCCTAGGCAGATACAACCTCCTGCACCTTTAGAAACTTGCAGGCATTCCTAGATAGGCGAGAATGACCGAGGAAGAAAGTTTAAAATATATATACATATTTTTTTTTTTAAAAAAAGAGAGGTTTGTAGAGAAAGGGAAAAAGAGAGAGCATCCCGTGCAATACTTCCAAGCCTGACCAAGGAGAGCCACCCGGATCCGCTCCTCCTCCACCAAAAAAAAAAAAAAAAAAAAAAAAAAAAAAAAAGTGTTTCGGAAAAGCCGGTGTTTTTGTATTCTACATCTCTTCAACCTTGAAATGTTCCAAAGGAGCCGAAACAAGTTAGGAGTTCGCGCCCACCTACCCACCCACCCCGTCCCCTCCAATCTTCTTTAATAGTAACAAGTTTATTCGCAACCTTCGTCAACGACGGATGTGGATTAGCAGAATACACCAACAAACGGAGAAAAGGAAGAAAGAAGGAAAGAAAGAAGGAAAGAAAGAAAGAAAGAAAGAAAGAAAGAAAGAAAGAAAGAAAGAAAGAAAGAAAGAAAGAAAGATCTTCATCTTTGGAGCCAACGAGATCACCTCCCCCCCCCCCCCCCTTTTCTTTCTCCAGAGAAAAATAATCTGATCAGATTTTCGGAGCCGCTCGTGAAATCCGCGTAGACAGAAAAAAAAAAAGAAGAAGAAGAAGAAGAGAGTCTGTGGGTTCCAGCTTCTCCTCTTTTCTGTTGTATTCCCCACCCCCACCCAGCCACCCCATTACTCCGAAATCAGCCTCTACACCCGTTTAGCCTCCTGCCCCGCTTCCCTCCGTTCCCACTTTCCATCCGCGCGCGATCCGATGCCGGCGCGCGAAAAGTAGAAAAGACGATCCGCAACGGGGGAATCCACGTCGCCCGACGCCCACTCCCCAACTCTTCGTGGATCAGGGCAGAATGCCAGCAACCCAAGCACTCTTTTCTCTATGCTCTTCCTCCCTCCACCGCCTTCCCCGCGCAACTTTCTCCGGCGCTCAGATTCCCACGACCGCCGGAAAAACGCGCCGGAGTTCTTTTTTTTTCTCTCTCTCTCTCTCTTTTCCGCGCGGTACCCTTCAGAGCGGACTCCAAAGTGACAGTCGAGCGAGGATTGCGCGCAAGTTTGAGAGAGAGAGAAAGAGAGAAGAGGGAAGAAAGAGAGAGGGAAGGAGAGAAAGAGAGAGAGAGGAAGGGAGAAAGGGATGATGGCAGTGGGAAGGAGGAGAGCCGGCCGGCTGGGAAATTTTCCGGCGTTGGTGGATGCCACGCAAAGCCAGAAAAAGCCGGCCAACGGATCGCACTCACCCATCTGCGCCGGGAGGGAGCCAAAAAGCCGCGCTCGTCTTTCCCCCTTTTTTTTTTACGAAATAGATTTTACGTGCCGCAGCCAGGGGGAAAAAGCGTGGGTGTTTTGCTGCGCGCGTGTTTTGTTTTGTTTCTCCCCCCCCCTTCTCCTCGCTAAAATTTAAGGGAAGGGGCCAATGGAGGGGACTTGGAATCCCTCCGGCGCAGCCTTTGCAACCAGCAGCCACTCTCTCTCCTTTCTTTTTGCGTGGGGGGGGGGTGGTGGTGGTGGTGGCAGCGGCGGCGAGGGAAAGGAGGGAAGGCAGGCCAAGTGGGAGAGTGGGTAGATTTGGGAAGAAAGAGGGAGAGGGTCAGGCCAGGATCGCTTCTGCCACCCGCATCCTCTCCCGTCCCCGCAAAAAAAGAAAGAAAAAAAAATCCCGAGAGTGATGATGGGGGGGGGGGGTTCAGAGGACCAGCCCCCACCCCCAACCTGGGTCCTGCAGCGCCTTTTCCCTAAGGGCCTCTTTTATCCCCCCACCCCCACCCCCTAAGCTCGACTTTCGAGTTCCTAAGTCCGCGTGGTGGTAGGTCTGTGTGTGTTGAAGGGGGAAGCAGCGTGGGTAAATTGTGATCCGGTTCTCGGCTTGGCCGATCGGCCAAAGGATCCAGTCAGAGCAAGACTGGGGTGGGGGCGGGCTGGCGGGGTGGGGGTGGGGAGAGCGGGAGAGGGGCAAAGAAAGAAAGAGAGACAGAGAGGACCCAGAAAAGATCCAACCTAGCCGGGAAACGACCGCGCGAGGAAGAAGGCACCAAACCTCCCCGGTGGACCAACTTCGTGAAGGTCCCTTTGACTTTCTCACCCACCCACCCCCAGCCCGGAAAAAAAAAAGCGTCCTCCCTCCTTTTTTTTCCTGCCCCCCCCCCATCCTTTCCATCCTTCTCCTAAGCCCCCTCCCCCCAAGGTAGGTAAGTTTCTTGGCGTTTCTTTGGGGCAAATTCAGAGCGAGTTGTTATTTGGGGAGGGGGCGGTCGAAGAGAGGGGAGGGAAGTAAGGCAGATCGCCCACCAAGAGATCCTCGGGGAGGGGGGAGACACAACGTTTTGGGCAGAACCCCCACCCCACCCAGCCCACCCCCCAAAAAATGCCCCCAGGCAACCAGACAGGTTTTTTTCTCTCTCTCTGTCTCTGGCCTCCTCCCCCGAAGAGAGAGACCCCCCCCGGCCACCCCTCCCCTCCCCGATCCGAGCCCCCTCACCGTTGCGTGGAGCTTGCGAGGCCAGCTCGGGGTCGGATTGGAAATGCTGCGGCTTCGCCTGTTTCCTCCGCGACATGCTGGCTCAAACATCAGCTGGGGCCGAATAAAAAATTACGAAAAAAAAATCTTCTCAAAATTACGGAAATCCAGCCTGCCCCCCCACCTCTCCTCCTCCTCCTCCTCTTAGCTCTTCCCCTCCCTCCTCCTCCTCCTCCTCCGGCTAGCCCGATCCTCCGCGCACCGCGCATGTGTCCTGCGATAATTGTGATTATCAATAATGCACCGCGATTAATCATACAGGGGACGCTTTGAAAAGGCGATTGGCACCGGGCCAGCTCTATTCAAACCCGCTCGCCTTAATCAATTAGCTGCTGATTGGGCGGAGACCCTTGTCGCTCCCAGGCGACCGCCCAATCAGGCGACCCAGGGCGCAGGACCATCGCCCGCCCCCCTCCCTCCCACCCACCCACTCGCCCCCCTCCTTCCCTCCCTTCCTGAAAAGCTGTTTGGATACAGTTGTGTGTTTTTCTGAGTTTTTTGTTTTTGTTTTGTTTTTTAACAATCTTAGCAACTCGCCGGGCCTGTTACTATAGGAATGCGCTGCAAGAGACCCCCTCCCTCCCCGTCCCCAACTTTTGGGGTCCTTTTTTTGGGAGGGAGGGAGGGGGGAAAGGAAGAGTGGGAAAAGTTGCTTTCTTCGCTCTTCCTCCTGTTTCTTTGCATCTGGAGTTTGGTTTGGTTTTGCTTTGCTTAAGTCCCGGATCCGGGACTTTTGAGTTTGTTCAGGAGCGAAGTGAATGCAAAGCACTTTTTTTTTTTTGGGTAGTAAGGATGTAAAATGGGGGCGAGCGCAGGTTTCGAACCGGGAGCCCCGTTTTTGCAAGTCCGGGCCTGGAGGAGTAAGAAGAGGAGGGGGTGGGGAGGAAACCCGTTCCTCTTTCATCTCCCCGGCCATCTCCCTCTTCGCTTTCCAAAGGGACCCCGGAGACTCAAGGACTTGACTTCCTTAGAAAGCCGGGCTCGGGAACCCAAGGTGGGATCGCGGGATCTGGCCGGGATGATCCCCTGGTTCCTCTGGCTGGGCGGAGGAGATGCCTTGCACCCCCCTTCCCCAAGAAGGGGGGGGTGCAAGTTGGGGGGGGAGAGAAGATCTGCTCAGGGGCAGATAGGGAGATAAAGAGAGGGGACCTTATTCAGCTGCAAGGAGGGGGGTGAGAGAGGGAGGAGAGATGAGGGTGCAGCTTCTGAACCTCCAAACCTGGGCTGGGACTGGACTTTTGGGGGTGGGGGCTGGGAAGGAGGAAAAAGGGGGGAGATGGAGGGAGGAGCCTTTCTCCAGCTGCAAGGGGGGGGCAGCTTCTGAACCTCCAAACCTGGGCTGGGACTGGACTTTTGGGGGTGGGGGTGGGAGGAAAAAGGGCCAAAAGAGAAACATTCACTATCGAAGGAGGAAAAAGCTGGTCCACCTTGCCTGCCTGGCCTTCCTTCCCAGCAAGAGACCCACGCAGGGTGGTGGTGGGGGGGAGATCCGCCGCTGTCACTCGCAAACTTTCAACCCCCCGCTTCCCCGCTCCTCTCTCTCACTTTCCGCGACTGCCACGGCAGGCTCCACGCGCACCAACCGCCTTTCACGCGGGGCTGGCCGTGCAAAGCATCTGCGAGCCGATTAGGGGCTTGCCGACCCTGGGGAGGGGGGAAGGGTTCCCCTCAACCGCCCCCCCTTCCCCATTTCCAGGGTTAGGCAAGCCAGACCTTAGAAATCACCCCCTACTCCCCGTTTTTTCCCTTCCCCCTCCTTCCGTCCTTCCTTCCTTCTTCCCTGCCTCTCCATCCATCCATCATGGAGCCCGGGGGGGGGGGGCTCTCAAAATAGGAAGCCCCTCCCTTCTCCCTTTCTCTCCCCCCCCCCCCACCCCTCCAAGTCTCCTCTCCCCGGGACAATTCTTGCAAACTTTCCTTGGCCCTTTTTCCTTCTTCTTTTTTTCTTTTTTCACTACCTTCCTAGCCCCCGAGCGAGCCGGGGAGGGGCGGGCTTTCTCCCAGGCAGCAGCGGCGCCGGTTGGCTGTGGGGGGAATCAGTCTCTCCGAGAAGGCGGCTGGAGGAGGGTGGGTGGCGGAAACGAGCGAGCCTGGTCCCGGCCCGAATCCTGGGGACAGGGGAGGCGGGGCCTAGGGCGTGTGGGCGGGGTCTCGAGGGAGAGGCGACCCACAGCCGCATTAAGGCGACACTTTTCATTCGGGCCAGGCCCTGGTCCCTTTCTTTTGCTCTTTTCCACTCTTTTCTTTCACTTTTGACTGTTATTCTCTTTCGGTTACTGTGCGTTTCTTTTTTCTTTCTCCTCCTTTTCAGCCTTTTTCCATTATCCTTCTGTCTTCCTTCCTTCCTTCCTTCCTTCCTTCCTTCCTTCCTTCCTGTTCTCCTATTCCTTCCTCCCTCCTATTTCTTTCTATTCTCCTATTCCTTCCTTCCTTCTTTCCTCTCTCCCTTTTCCTTCCTTCCTTCCCATCTCTCCTCCCTCCCTCCCTCCCTCCCTTCCCGAATTTCCTCTTCATTTCTCCCTAATTGAGAAAGTTTCCCGTCACGGTCCATGCACCAAGCAACGTTTTCCTCCTCCCTTTTCAACTTTTTCTCCGCATCTTCCCGTCTTGTTCTCCGGGCCCATTTTCATTTTGTCATCCGGGCTGCTTGGACTTTTTCTCCCGGTCCAAATGAAAATGCGTTTGCCGCGTTCATCCCTTCCGCCGTTTGGGGTGGGGGGTGGGGCTCAGATGGTATTCCGTCTAGAGAAGCCCAGAGCCCCTCCTATTCTTTGCACCTCAGTCCCCACCACCACCACCTTCCGTCCCCCTGTCCCTCCGGCAACCGCGGTCAACTCTGCTGAAAGCTGATTTGTCATCTCTGCCCCCCTACCCCTTTCCCCCTAAAATTCGGGTGGCATTTCTGGAAGGGAGCCGACCCCCGCGAAAGCGCCCCTGGGATTCTGATTTTTATAGCCAAGATCGCCTCTTCGCGATTCGCCCTGAGGGCCTTAATCCGAAAACTGCTTCCTTCCTTGTCAGAAAAGGTCTACATGATCTTTTGGGGTGCCTCTACTTTGGCGGAGAAGGAGCGCCCAAAAGCAAATCCCAGCGCCTTCAGAACCTGCGGGCCTCCCTGGGACCATTTTCTACAGAAGTGGAGAAGGAAGGAAATATTTTTGGGGTGGGGGGGGCGGAGGTTGCAAGGATAGACGCCTGCCCGCCAGAGGTGGCCCGGCCTGGCGCACCTGGGGGCGGAGAGCGGTGGCCCTTAGGCTTTCCAACCGTCTCTGCAAAAGGGCCAAACTTTTATGCTCGCCTCGCGGGTGGATTTTGGGTGTACCCTCCGTCCGCATAGTAGGAGCTGAGGGAGGGGAGAGGAGGGTCGCACAGAAAAAAAAAGGGCCATGAAACTCCCCTCTTTTAACCTGGGAACAGTTAAAACCTGGCTAGAAGAGAAAAGGAGCGGAAACGCGCTAATCTGAGAAACATTTTCCCCCCGATATCTAAGGGCACAAATTCCGCCTTGCTTTGTAACAGGATCGACCCCCTCCATTCCCCTCCACCACGACCACCACCACCACCACCCCACACACAGACACGCGAAATGTGTGGATCTATGTCATTCACGCGTGTATTCCGGTCCTGTGAAATCAACGGCCCGGCTTGCTTTTAAGCAGGTCGGTTCAAAAGGCAGCGTTAAGGCACAACACGTGGATTTCAACGGAGTTTGATAATCCGGGTTTTTAGGAAAACGGTGTTTTTGGTGTGGCCTTGAATAGGTTGCGGGAACAAGGCCCGTTTGGGTTCGTTCTTTTGATTCAGGGTGTTAGGCCGAAATCTAAAGGGGGCTTGCGCGACCCAGTCGACGAAAAAACGGATTGACATACAGGCGCAGGGTGCGGCGTTCACACGTGCGTCACGATAGAGGGGGAAAACCAGGTTTAAAGAAACCACCCTTCTCTGTCCGCCTCTTTCTGAGCGTCGGTGACAGAAACGGCTGGTTCCCACCCACCCCCGGGTGTCAGTTTGTACATTGTTTCTGTTAGAAGTGTAGGGACCGATTCATTTCCATTTCAAATGATCCGGTACAAAAGACACACAACAAACAGCCAGCTGCGAAATTCTGGCCCGCTTTCTCCACGCTTTTTTTTTTTTTTTTTTTTTTTTGATTCGTTACAAGTCGCGAATTTTGCGAAATTCTGGCAAGGTGGGCAGAGGCACAACCCTTATGTAAATTTAATAAATAAAAAAAATAAAAAAAAAACAGGACTGTGGGGCTTTCCTTCCTGCAACGCACGGAAAATAACTTTCTAAGAGTGCCACAAGTGTGTTACTTTACCCTGGCGCGAAATGGGCAAATTCTGCGAAATGGGGCAAAGGTGAACCCCGCGTCGAAAAACCCGTCTGTGAAATTTCTGTGTTGCCTTAAACACAAATAGATGGATACACGTACACCGAGTGCGTACACACACAAAAACTAAAGTCAGCGGGACTGAACCGAAACGGGCCAAAAAAGCGAAACTTCGTCTCAGAATATCTACATCGTCTCTAATGCCTGAGAAACGGGCGAAACCCACTCTCCCAATTTTTGTGTAGTTACTGTAGCCTCCCCCCCCGCCCCCACCAACGGAAGTCACAGTGTCCGCACGGGCGCGCGTTGACCCAACACGCGTCTAAATTTTGCGGGCTTTTGCAAATGCGGGGCAACCCCCGTAAACTCTTCGAACAGAGGTGCGGGCTGGATAGCGCGTGTCCGGTTAAGCATTCACACGCGAGGGCAGACACGCAAGCGTGCCCAGGGTCCTTACGCGCTTCCCCGCCTCTAACTCTCGCCCGCACCCATTGTGTCTTTTGACAGGGAGCGAGTTTTGACCCAAAGACGAAACGAAGGCCGTCTTTCTGGCAGAGGTTTGAAAAATGACGATAATAACCCGAATTCCCGATGCTATTATTTTTTTTTTTTTGCTCTGAATATTTAAAGACATCCTTCGACAGAGATGGATCGAGGGGGAAGGGGCTGTCGGCCGCCCCCTCTCCCCGCCTTGTGGTTCCTCTTGCTCGGAAACTTTGCGCGGGTTTTGTTCGAATGACAACCCGGGGCGTGGGGGGGGGAGGGGGGACACGGATGCGCCAAGGGCGCAGCTCGCCCCTACATCCACCGATCCGTCTCCTCCTCTTTTAGTTGAGATCTTGCGCGCGATCCACTTTAACGCGGCCACGTCCTCTGGAGAGGCGTCTCCTGCTCCTTTGGCTCGCTTTCCAAGCGCTCGGCACCCACGGGGCTGGTGTGTATGCGTGTGGGAGCGGGGCAGGCTTTGGCTCCCCACCCCCCGCGCCTGGGGGGCTTTCATCCCACTTGGTTCTCCTCTCTCCAGCCCCTTCCGCACCCCCCCCCTCCAAAAAAAAAGTCTCCCCACCGGCTGGGCACTTGAAACCTCCCGCAGGTTCTCCGCGGAGTAGGGATCACTATCTAAAAGCGACTTAAAAAAAACCGACAGCAGCGACCCGGGAGCTGGATTCCGCGGAGGTCGGTTGGCAGTCGCCCCGTGCGAGTTGGGGGGGGGGGGGGTTAGAGGTGGCTTCTCGGTTTGGGGAGGAACGAAGGCAAAGGCTGGGAGGGGGAGGGGGGCGCTTGCAAGCCAAAGCTTTTCTCATTGGAAGGAAAGCCTTTTTTTTTTGTTTTTTTTTTGAATTCCCCGCGCGATTTATTTCCGAGTAGCCTCGCCAAGCGAGGGAGGGTTTGGCTCGGGTGGGTTTGTTTATTTCCTGCTGTTCGGCCCACCTCCACCCAGATGGAGGGAAGTTGGGTGTGGGGAGAGGAGGGTGCCGCTTTCCTACGAACCGCTCCCCCCCCCCCGCCCCCGCTTTGGCTCGTCCCCTGTTCCTCGCAACCCTTCCACGAAACGTCACAGCCTGGAAGGGAACTTCGAAGCTGTTTTCCGCGCGCAGAATATCCTGGCTGGCTCCGTTGTTCACCCCCGACTCTTCCCACACACACACACACCCCTCTCGCCTTGCCGGTTTCTCAACGCCCCCTCCCCTTCCCCTACGGGGGAGTGAAGTGGGGGGTAGAGCCAAATCGCAAGAGGCATTCTCTTCCCCACTGTAGATTCCTGCCTCGCTTGGGGGAAGGGGGTATTTGGTTCCCCCTTTAAAAAAAATAAAGCCAAACGGGGTCTCTGGAGGAGGCGGCGGGGTGGGGACGCTCTGCGATGCAAATCAAAGCTCGGAGAGGAGAGGAGCGCTCGGCGGGGGGAGGTTTGAAAAGGGGGAGTGGATCGTGCGGGAAGGAGAAGGGGGAAGACTTGGGAAGCTGGCAGGGGGCAACTTCGCGCTTCCAGCAGGGGAAGGAAAGGCGGGAGATCCAGGCTCGGCGCTGGATGAGCCTGCGGAGATGCGCTTGCGAGCGCCACAACTTTCCTTTCCCATTTCCTTTCTCCTTTTTTCCCTTTCTCCTTCTTCCTTTCTCCTTCCTTTCTTTGTCTTCTTCCTTTCTTTTCCTTTCTCCTTTCTCTCCTTTCCCCTTTCCTTTCCTTTCTCTTTCCTTTCTTTTCCTTTCGCCTTTCTCCTTTCTCCCTTCTTTCCTTTCTTTTCTCCTTCTTCCTTTCTCCTTTCTCCCTTCTTTCCTTTCTCCTTTCTGTCCTTCCCTTCCCTTCTTCATCCATTTATTTCCTTTACCCTTTCCCTGGAAAAAAAAATCAAACTAACCCCACATTCTCCTTCAGATCAAAACAGGCCACATTGATAGAATAACCAAACCCGGGGGAGGTGGGTCGGGGAACGACGAATAAGATATTCGCGGTGGGATGGGGTGGGGGGAGAGGGTCGGTGCATTTATTCGTTCGCTCACTCCGGAGAAAATTCCACGCTCTCTCTAAAGCGTCAAATAAACATTCCACAGCTAAATAAATCCCTATGGAGATTCTCAGCCATTCAGGTCATAGATGTCCCAAATGTGTGTCCTCCACCCCCCCCCCCCCAAAAAAAAGACAACTGGGCTTAAGAAGAAAGTTCATTTGCCCTTTGGAGGGGAAAAAACCCTGTGAGATCTCACAATTAATGCCTTCCATTTTTCTGGATTTTGGGGGTGGGGGTGGGATGGAGGAAGGGTAGCTTAACATCTGGCGCATCAAACCCTCACACCTTTCCATAAACTCTCGTGGTGTATGTACCTCTACATACATTTTCTGGCTGGACGGGTTGGCTGAACTTTCCCACGCTTGCACACACACACACACACACACACAGAGACTCGCGCTCCCCCCCACCCCCACGCAGCAGCCAATTGGCAGCGAACCCTTTGAAACCGTCCTCGTGAAGCAATCGATCGTCAGGCCGGCTGGCCGTCGCAACACAGAAAGAGAAATTATTAAGAATCGAGGAGCCAAAAGCCTCTTCCCACATTCTGATGTATTTCGTAAAGGCGAGATTTTGGGACAAAAGGTCGGAAGCTGTCTCTCTTCTAGCCTTTTTTTTTTAAATATACATTTCTTTTTTGCATTGTCCTTGGAGAATGTCGAGAGAGGGAATGAGACTGAATATAGATCTATTTCAAGTTATTTAGCTCTCATCAGCTAGCCATACCTTTACTCGGATTCGAACTTGGGCTTGGATAGATCTATGCTAGTCTCCCTTTATTTCTTTATCAGCAAATTTGATATAAAATGGTTTGTCCTGAATGCGGCTGCTTGAGGGCTCCTGGATTGGAAAAGGAAGCAGGATGTTCCCTCCTATATTGAGTATACACACACACAATTTTGATAATCACATATATATATCCACTGTTGATAATGAACATTTTTTTTAAAAAAAATAGCCCCTTCTTATTCAGTTAAGAATGCCTGTTTCCCTGGTTTGGCTTGGTTATCACCAAATTAAGTTTCCAAGTCTCCAAATCAATTTTTCCTAGGGTTTTTTTTTTTAGTTATTTTTTTCTCCCTCAGCTCCTTATCTTTTTCCGAAAGCGTTCATCGCCGGTTTTGAATTTCTCCAGCAAAAAATCCCGACATCCAACGGACTTCTTCAACCCTCTGGGTCTTAGGTATTAAATTAAAGATCTCCCCCAACGGATCCCCAGAGATAAGTTTGATCTTCCGCTCCTTCCAAACAACAAACTCCCATTTCCTAAATTACCTTGGGCCGCCCTTTCCGCCCCTCCCTCATCCCCCACCCACCCCACCCCTTCAAATAATCTGCGATCAAGCGATTCATTTCATTTCAAGCCCTCCGCGTTTGTTTTTAAAGGGAGTGGGGGGAAATGGGAAGACCGGAAGCCATCTCTCTTCTATTTCAAATGGGCCCTTCTCCTTTTGCCCTGACGGCCCCATGTCGCCCCCCCCCCCTTTTTTTTTTATTTCTAAAGATGCTGCCTTGGCCAACTGTTATTAGTGAGAACTATATTTCGTTTTTTAGCTTAACCGAATTACAACTGAGCCAGAACGAATGATAGAAAAAAAAACCAAAAACAAATGGAGAGGGGGTGAGGAGGAGGAGGAGGGAGGGAGGGAGGGAGGGAAGAAGGAAGAAAGGAATAAAGGGGAGGAGGAAGGAAGGAAGGGAAGGAAGGAAGGAAAGAAAGGAAGGAGATAGGAAGCAGGTGAGAGAGAAAGGAAGGAAGAAAGGGTCCCTTACAAAGGAATGAGTGAGAAGTCCTTACTGGGGGCTGTGAAACCTTCAAGGGGGCACCTTGGCTGCATCCATTCATCAGATTTAAGTTGTCTTAAATATGAGTCACAGCCTTCCAGCCATCACTGCTAGACCCATTCTCTGCTTTTCTGCTGTGGTTTCACCTTGCAATCCAGTGCACACATCCTGTCTGGTTTAAATCTCTGAATATTGCTTAACGCATTGTAAGCCGCCCTGAGTCTCCGGAGAAGGACGGCATACAAATCAAATTAAAAAAAATAAATAACTAGTTTGGAAGTCACTACTACTGAATTCACACTACTCTGAATTTTATCAGAGGTGTGTGTGTGTATGTGTGTCCAGGGAAGGGTTGGATGATGGCTTTGGACTCAGCCAAAGGATGCTATATTTGACATGCTTTAAGCAAATGTTTGGACCAGCCAACCTGATCATAGCATTTTTAATAAAAAGGCCATTTGGGTATGTCTGTTTAGTGGGAGGGAGGATGGGAGGAGAGAGAGAGAGAGAGATGGATGGATGGATAGATAGATGGAGGGAGGGAGAGGTGGGTGGGTGGATGGATGATAGGTAGTAATAGACAGATGACAGCGGATAAAGACATATAGATGATGATAGATAGATAGATAGATAGATAGATAGATAGATAGATAGATAGACAGACAGACAGACAGACAGACAGACAGACAGACAGACAGACAGACAGATACCAGTAGATAGATGCCCTTTTGTAATTAACAAACCCCCCTTTCTACTTGCAAAAAAACCCCAAAACATTTCTCCCCTTCCTCACTCCCAAATGTTAATGTACCATGGTACCTTTGGTTTCCTTCCTTCCTTCCTTCCTTCCTTCCTTCCTTCCTTCCTTCCTTCCTTCCTTCCTTCCTTCCTTCCTTCCTATCCCACCTTTTTGATTGTTGATTCATCTGGCAACCCTATCAATAAATCATTCCCAGAGCAATACATTGTCTTTGTTTTGATAGGCTAGATGTCCCCTTCCAGCTTTCTTTTTGCCTGGTGGACTCTTTGCTCCAAAGTCTTCCCTGTAGCTGAAGGTATTTCTGCGGAGGCCTCGGTGCTCTCTGTCTCACTCTGCTTGGTTGCCAAGTTCTGGTGATGTTCCCCAGTTGGGTTATGAAACTTCTGCAGGCAAAACAAAACAAAACAAAACCACCAAGTTCAGAGAGCACCAAGGATTCTACAGTTTAACCCTGAGCTACAAATATCCTCTTCTAACAGAAGATGTTTCGTGATGGACTGGATTTCTTGATGGACTGGATTTCCAAGGAGGGCCAACTGGCATTGGAAGCCTGCTTTGATTTCTCCGCTCATGGTCTTCCATTTCTTGGCATGCCAGAATTGTGGCTTTTGCTATTCTGGTGGCCCCTGGCCAGCTGCTGCTGGAAACAGAACAAGAGAGGGAAAAAAAATGCATCTTCATTTGGGAAGGCTGCCACTTAAAGGAGAGGTGGGAGATGTCAGTGCCTGCAAGATTAATTTTGTCTTCCTTTTTTTTCTGTCTTTTGATTCTGCGGCCAAGGTCTCTCCATTCTACACATGTGCAGGCTGCTCAGTGTTCAATTTCAAGTTCACATTTGGGATATATTTCATTTTACATCTCTAGTTATTACAGATAAGGTAAAGGTTCCCCTCGCACATACAGTATATGCTAGTCGTTCCCGACTCTAGGAGGCAGTGCTCATCTCTGTTTCAAAACCGAAGAGCCAGCACTGTCTGAAGACATCTCCGTGATCATGTGGACGGCATGACTCAACACCAAAGGCGCACGGAGCGCTGTTACCTTCCCACCAAAGGTAGTCTCTATTTTTCTACTTGCATTTTTTACATGCTTTCGAACTGCTAGGTTGGCAAAAGCTGGGAGAAGTAACAGGAGCTCACCCCGTTACATGGCACTAGGGATTCGAACCGCTGAGCTGCCGACCTTTCGATCGACATGCTCAGCATCTTAGCCACTGAGCCACCGTGTCCCTTAGCTACGAGAGATACTGGATATAATTCGGGAGAACTGAAGAAGGACATCCAGTCTCTTAATACTTCTATCCACAGAATAGAAATATCGTTGTTGTTGAGGATGAGAATGATTAGTGCTTTGGAAACAGTTTTTGAAACCCGGCAACTGCCTGGACTAATCCACACAGTTTTCTTGGCAAGGTTTTTCAGAAGAGGTTGGCCGTTGTCTTCTTTTTAGGGCTGAGAGAGAAGGACTGGCCCAAGGCCACCCAGCTGGCTTTGTGCCTAGGGCAAAAACTAGAACTAATAAAGGAGGAATATTTATAGCTCAAAGTTGAAATGAGGGGGTCCTTTGCGCTCTCTGAGCTTGCAGATATTTCATGACCCAACTAAGTAACTTCTTTGATGTCAAAAAGGAATCCCTTCTAGCAATGATGCTGTTACCTAGCTTGGTAATGAAATGTCTTCAAGGAAACCACCAAGCTCAGAAACCAAGAAGGACCCAACAGTCCTCATTTTCTTTGTCCTCCACTCCGCAAAACTCCCTCCCTTCTTGTTGTGGCCCGCCAGCGGCCAGCAGAGCTGGCAACAGATTCAGACAGTGAGGAGATTGGGGAGGAATGTGGGCCAGTCCTGAAGTCTGGGGAAGGCTTGGAGGAGGGCTCGGAGTCGGAAGCAGAGAGGGGGCCAAGGCCGTCTAGTAGTTCTTTGGAGTCTCCGGAGTTTGACATCAGTGAGGCAGAAGAATAGCGGAAGCCTGTTCCCAGTGTGCACATGTGCAGAGCTGCCAGAAGACAGGAACAATTAAGAAAACAGGGGTGACTAGGGGGTAAGGCTTGGAGATGATTGGCTCCTCCCATAAGACATAAAACAGAAGCAAATGGGACTGAGCTTTTGCGGGAAGCAATTAGTTCATCTGGTCGGTAAAAGCTTTGGAAAGTTCTAACTCTGTGCTAAATTTGGCCTTGCCCTGCATGTGGCAATTAATTCTCTGGCAGCATTCCAAGGGAGATAAGGTGGGTGTTTGTAAACACTCCCCTGAAAGACTGTTTGAGAAGCCTTTCGGACTGGGAATGGCAATAATTCACAGCCGTATGAATAAATGAGGTTTGCCGGGATTAAGACTGTGCTGTATACTTTCTAAGGAGGCTTAGGTCAGAACACTTGTAGCACTGATGATGTGACCTAGCTGGGCCATGAAACATCTGCAAGAAAACCACCCACCTCAAAGAGCACCAAGATCTGACAGTCCTCCTCCTCCACCCAAATCCCACTCCCTTCTAGCACTGATGAGATTGGCTAGTATGGTCATAAAACACCTGAAAGAAAACAACCAAGCTCAGAGAGCACCAAGGTTCCATCAAAGCTAAAACTCACAGTCTCCCTTTCGATGTAGTTGAACCCAGCATTCCTCACTATTGCCAGCTGCTGGGCGCTGCAATTCTACAACATCTGGATCATCAAACATTCCCCATGCCTACATTCAATGCAGACTAATTTTCTACCAGCTGCTGAAATGCGTGTGCTTGTAAAAGCTCTCGTACTCTTATGTCCCTCCCTGCCAGCCCTGTTTATTAATTTGAGCAGCAAGATTATTACTTTGTAATATTGATCAGGTGGAAACTGATATTCTGACTCAACAGGCCCATCCGCTGATTAAAAAGTTTTATTGTCAATTGATTCTCCAGCTTTTACCCAATGGATCAATCCATTCGTCTATGAAATTTTATCCTTTTCTTTGCCGGCTAGGAGAGTTAACTCAGGATATTTAAGAAAAGTGGATTTCTCTTAACCGACACAAAAGACAAAACTTGTTTGCTAATGGAGGGATGAGAGAGAGAGAAAAAAGGAGAATTTAAAACACATCCTCCAAATATGGCATTCATTATTTACGACAAGACTTTCAGTCTCGGAATGAAATTGGTTTATAGGTATCTCCAGGTTAATCAGGGATGGGTTCTACTTACCTTTACTACCGGTTTGCATCACGCCCGCACGCTCTTCTGCATCCACACACTCTTCTGTGCATGCCCAGAAGCTTCTGCACATGTGCAGATCACCTAGGATGACATCTGGATCAGTGGGCGGAGCCTCCCGCTGGTTCTACTACTGGTTCTTGCAAACCGGTCCGAACCGGGGCCAACCCACCACTGAGTTTAATGCCTTATTTTAAAAAAATAATGTGTTTAAAATCTATGATGAATGAAACCCAGTAAAAGAACAAAAGATAACACCTATTCAGCTTGTTAACATAGAATGTATTGAAGGAAATAAAGGAACAATGGACTCAGAAATTAATTTTAAGGATGTCTGCCATCCTAGATGAGAATCATATTAGGGATGAAGAACAGGTTTTACTGGCTAAAAGCAAAAACAAAAAAAATCCTTCTTTTCTTTTCTGCAATTTTTGCTTGCTTCCTATTCCTTTAGTTTTTGTTTTGCTGCGTGCATTCGCTTTTATCTGTACAATTGTAATTTTACAAAAGGATAACACATAGTTACTTTGAAGGAAATTATATTTTCAGGGTTTTTTTTTTTTTAATTGCTCAGGAAGTAGGATTAAAAGTTTGCCCTTAATTTATCTATTTGCCCACTCAAATGCTCAAGTATTTGAGATAAAAAATAGATTTTAGGAAAAGATAAAGAGAGAAAGAACGTATTGACTGTGTGTTGAATAATCTGGACAAGAAAACATCTTTAGCATCGTAACAGTCACGGGGCCTTACATTTCAGACTGGAGTTGTAAGTACATGAATTGAAATCCGTGCCTTTAATCAAAGGCCACGATTCAATACGGAGAAGCCCCATCGGAATTAAGAACATGTAATATTGAAACTTTATAAAAACAAACCTTGTAAAGGAATAAAATCAATACATTTAACATTTCCTGACTATTTGCCCTTTCCGATCCATTCTACAACAGCAGGTACTGTTGCAATATTTGTTCTTTGCCAGGCTTTCCCAGTATTGCTTCAGGATCTGTTCATGGTGCCATGGGCGGCAAATAAATTCAATGCAGTAAATAAATAAATACAAATAAAATAATTCTGGGATGTATCATCCAGAAGACAGTAACTGTAGGGTTTGATGTGACAGCAATCATTTCATTTTTCTCTCCTGCGTTCCCAGAGTTAGAGGTGAAACACCAGTTGGAAGTCATATTTTTATTTTGTTTTGTTTATTTATTTATATCCTGCCATCATCATCATCATCATCATCATTATTATTATTATTATTTTTATTATTATTATTATTATTATTATTACAAATAACTCAAAGCAGTAAACATATCGGACATACCTTTTTCTCCCTCCTCCTATTTTCCTCACAAAAACAACCTGTGAGGTGGGTTGGGCCTTCGATGCTAAGGTGGGACTAGAACTCCCAGTCTCCTGGTGATTGGCCTGAAGTCACCCAGTTGGCTTCCATGCATAAATCAGGACTTGAATTCTTAGTCTCCTGATGATTGGCTCAAGTCACTCAACTGCCTTTCATGCATAAAGCGGGACTAGAATTCTCATTCTCCTGGTGATTGGCCCAAAGTCACCCAGCCAGCTTTCACAGCTAAAGTGGGACAGTCTCCTGGTTTCCAGGTTGGTACCTTGACCACTTGACCAAAGTGGCTCACTATCTTGGCTTTCTTGGGCTGTATCTTTCACCCAAGATGAAATTAGGAGGGAACAAAAACCCAAAAATTTAATGCAACCCTCTCGGGCAGCCAAGAGACTGCTTTGAGAACAAGCCTCTAGAGCAATTTATGATGTTGTCCTGAGGTTGATGACTTCCCTCTAGCTGAGCTGAACACATGAAAGGAAAACCCCTGTGCTCATTCCTGCCCATTTCTGTAATTAAGCAGCAGATCAGGATCCCGAATTGCAACGGTGAGGTCCCAAGTGAAGCAGAAGGGGTGCAAGATGATAGGGCCTTTTCTATTACTCAGGAGTAAGTAGGCCTTCGGGCTGGGGAGAGGGGAATGGGAAATCGTCTGGAAATTCATCCAAATGAGGTGTATTGATTTCCGCTAATGAGATGTTTTACCAAGTCAGCCTCTGCATGTTTCCTCCAAAGTTAAATGTCACAGGTCCCAGTTTCCTGCCCTCTTTGCTTCCAAATAAAGATCTGGGATATAGACATAGACATAGACATAGACATAGACATAGACATAGACATAGACATAGACATAGACATAGACATAGACATAGACTTTGCTGCTCCTGGGTAAAATGGATTGCTTTCAAGATAACTGCACATAGTTGTAAACTTTAGAGGTTAGCAATCCATGGGCCAACTCAACTCTTCTGGAACTCTTGGGAGGTGGATTTAGTCGCTTGGATCTTCTCCAGAAGAATCCGGCAAGCAACTGGGACACAGTTTGCTTTTTTTCTCCTTCTCCCTCTCTCCTTCTTCCTCATTTCCCTCTCCTTCCCTCTCCCTTTGCCTCTCCCTCATTTCCCTCTCCTTCCCCGTCCCTCTCTCTGACCCTCATCTGCCTCTACTTCCCACTCAATCTCCCTCTCTTTCCTCTCCCTCTCATCTCCCTCTCCCTCTCCCTCATCTCCTTCTCCTTCCCCCTCCTGCTGCCTCTCCCTTACTTCCCTCTCCTTCCCTCTCCCTTCCCTTCCCTCTCCTTCCTCTCCCTCTCCCTTCCCTCCTTCCTCTCCCTCTCCCTCATCTCCCTCTTCATCCCTCTTCATCTCCCTCTCCCTCTCCTTCCCTCTCCCTCTTCCTCATCTCCCTCTCCTTCCCTCTCAATCTCAATCTCCTTCTCTTCCTCTCCCTCTCCTTCCCTCTAAATCTCCCCTCTTCCTCTTCCTCATCTCCTTCTCCTTCCCCCTTCTGCTGCCTCTCCCTTATTTCCCTCTCCTTCCCTCTCCCTCATTTCCCTCTCCTTACTCTCCCTCTCCTTCATCTCCCTCTCCTTCCCTCTCAATCTCCCTCTCCTTCCCTTTCCCTCATCTCCCTCTCCTTCCCCTCCCTCACCCTCTCTCTGTCCCTCAATTCCCTCTCCTTCCCTCTCAATCTCCCTCTCCTTCCTCTCCCTCTCCCTCTCTCATGCCAGAACAGATCCAGAAGGAAATAGGTTCAAGTGGACAATGTAAAAAGGAGTGAGCAAAGGTCTAAAATCACCCCAATCGTGGAAACTGGTAAGGCCACAGCTCAAAGGACATTGTCTGCATTCTGTTTCAGGGTGTTCTTCCCAACGTAATTGGTCCGTGTTTAATTCCTTGAGGGTTTTGTTCACAATCTTTCCCCTCCTCTGTGCTTTGTTGGGGAAGTGGTGAAGATATCTAATAGGGCAGCCCCATCAGCGATGTGATATCTCCCACTACATCTTCTCCTTATGGAGGATTGGATAACGGATCGGATTCCAAGCCAGGAGGACGGAAAAGCAGAAGAGGAAAGCTGAACCTTTTCTTAGCTGCCCTGGTCCTTCTGGTCAACGCAATGGAAGAGAATAATAGAAAGCTGGGCAGATGGAAGGGCTTTCTTTAAAACAGGGGCATCCAACCATGGCAACTGTAAGACTTGTGGACTTCAACTCCCAGAATTCCCCAACTGTGCTGGCTGGACTGGGGAATTCTGGGAGTTGAAGTCCATATGTCTTAAATTTGCCGTGGTTGGATGCCTCTGATTTAAACAAAACCCCAACCCCTCTGGATGTCCCCACATCTTCATTGGGGGTGGAAGAACCATATGCTCTCCAGGCTGTAAAGCCCCTGCCCTAGACTAAAACCAGTCATTGAATGATTAATGGGAATTTGAGATAGCTTACAGTTCAAGACCCCAAAGCTACAACTCATTATTAGACAGAAAGGCTATTTTCGAGATTTCATTACCTAGAGTAATAACGTACCAGAGTCAAATTGGAGGCACATAAACCTTCACGCAGAGACAAACAAGGGTGCCCTTTCCTGTCAAAGCCACTCATTATCATCTCCTTTTACTAGTGGTAGCACTGACCCTACCATTACTATAAATCTGCATTTTTCTAATATCTCTCAGAGGGACGATGGCTCTTCTGCCCCTTGGAAATGATAGGAAAAATTCAGAAGAACTCTAAGCTGGAGATCTCCCAAGGCAGACAGGAATGAAAATGAAATAATCCCTGCCCATAGAAACACAGCCTGTCACAAGTGTGTCTGGTGCAGAAGTTTTGTTTCTGAAAGAGAAAGAGAAAAAAAAAAATCTCCACAGGGAAAATAATCAAGCAAATCATATTGAGAGACCAATTGCATAAAATGAGCTAGAGTTAATATGATCAAAAGAGTGCAGAGAAGAGCAACAAAGATGATTAGGGGACTGGAGGCTAAAACATACGAAGAACAGTTGCTGGAACTGGGTATGTCTAGTTTGATGAAAAGAAGGACTAGAGGAGATATGATAGCAGTGTTTCAGTATCTCAGGGGCTGCCCCAATGAAGAGGGTGTCAAACTATTCTTCAAAATACCTCAGGGTAGAACAAGAAGCAATGGGTGGAAATTAATCAAGGAGAAGCAACTTGGAACTAAGGAGGAATTTCCTGACAGTGAGAACAATTAATCAGTGGAACAACTTGCCTTCAGAAATTGTGAATGCTGCAACACTGGAAGTTTTTAAGAAGATGCTGGATAACCATTGGTCTGAAGTGGTGTAGCGTTTCCTGACTGAGCAGGGGGTTGGACTAGAAGACCTCCAAGGTCCCTTCTGACTCTGTTATTCTATTCTAAAATGAAAACGAAACAAAATTAACAGAGAAATGGCCAGCAGAACTGAAACAAAATAATCAGCCCAAAAGAAAGAAACAGAAAAAGAAAACGTTGGAAAAAATGTAGTTCTTCCTACTTAGAGGATGGATGTCCATTTTGTTCTTTTCATGTTTTAACATTTTATTAAGTTAGTTAAGAAAGATACCAAATACAAAAGTAAATAGGAAAGCAGTGGGGGGAAATGGAGGGAAGAGAAGTGAGGAAAGGTTGGGGAAAAAGAAATAGAAGTGTTGACTTCCAGCTCCCTCTGTTGCAGTAAAATAAAGACTTAACAACAAACTATCACCTTTTGTTTTTCCATAGTAATATAAACTAGCCATTTCTATAACGATCTACCAATCGAATCGGTAAACCCCAAAATCATTCTTTTCCACCTCAAGCAAAAAGTTCAGAAGCAGTTTCCACGTTTTGTTTTTTTGATCTTCGGACAATCCTAAGAAGTACTTTTTTTAAAAAAGGCAAACCCCGTTGTTATCAAATCACCCCAAATGAGATTTAACAGGGATGGGGCTGTTAATCAGCTAATGGATCATTTTGGAAAGTTGAATTAGGAAACAGTTTATTTTCATTGATAAACTGGTTTGCAAAGGATCCTTTGCCTGCATGAACCAATGAGAGTCTTGGCAGTTGCAACCATTCCTGGCAACATATAGATCGTTTTCTCTAAACAATTTAAAACAGCGTATCATTTCTAAAAGGGGTAAGTTATTTAAACCTGCTAAATAATTGCAAAATTTGTATCTGGAAAACATTAGGCTTCCAGAGGGACTCATTAACCACAATGGAGGTCTTTTCAGCCCCTTTGTGCTCTAATTGTAATTTTCCTTCTTGGAAATGATTTATACATATACACACACAATTTATATTTCGCTGATAAAGAAATAAAGGGAGACTAGTATAGATCTATTTCAAGCTATTTAGCTCTCATCAACTAGCCATACCCTTACTCGGATTCGAACTTGGGCTGCCTGCATGTTAGGCAGTTGTATTAACTTCTGAGCCACAAGTTCTTTATCAGTGAAATATAAATTTGGTGTAAAATTGTTTATCATGACTGCAACTGCTTGAGGGCACCTGGATTGGGGGTGAAAGGCAAAAGAGATGCAGTATGTTCCCTCCCACATGCTGGGGCAGACCATGTTTTTGTAGATTTTCACGGATACAGGTATGTAAGTCTTGGTGTATTCAGGTCTTTTCCCGTGTAAGATTGAGAGTATTTTGACAATGTTTCGGCAGAATCTCATCTAACATCATCAGGCCTATGCAAGGGTTCTTGAAACAGTAACGAACCCTTGCATAGGCCTGATGATGGCAGATGAGATTCTGTGAAACGTTGCCAAAATACTCTCAATCTTAAACAGTAAAAGACCCAAATATTTCAAAATTTGGACATGCACGAAAAATTGTTCTTGCCATTATCTAAAAATGCCCTGGTAGCTTAAAAAAAAAAACCCCTTAAAAATAAATGAGACCTAGCATTAATATAAAAATATTGATATGTACAGATGTTTTATTTCCAAATGATGTATTAGCCTTCAAGCTAGCTTAATCTCACTTGTTAGTGATTATATTTTGGATTGTGATCCGATTCGTATACTAAGCCAGGTTCAATTCAAACCATTGTTTGGATAAGTCAAAACTGGTTGGTTTCCCATATTACATTTATGCCACAAACCACAATTTATAAACCAAAATGGTTGGGTTTGCACAACTGTCTAAGGCAAAACCTTCTAAGTGAAGGATATGGGTGGAGCCTCGGTATAAATTCGTTATAAAAAAATTGTCCACTAGGGAAAAAAAAAGATTAAGATTAGGTAGGGAATAGCAGTACCATGCCCATATTCCTTAAATATGGCTCCAAAATTACCCTTGGCTTGGAAGTATGGAATTGCTAAAAAAAGAAAGAAAAAAAGTTGTTTGTACATGTCAAATCCAGTTATTTCTTGTTTGCAAAACGCAAGTGGTGTCCTTTATGTAAAACGAGAAATGGACGATAATAACCACGTTGAGTGTCATCAGATTTGCTATTTCTAGAATACTTTCCTATGTTTCTCTCTCCCCCCCTCCAGTTTCTCTCTTTAGTTTAATTAGAGGTTCAAAAGATTACACATTACGCTGGATATCAGTGGAGGCATCTTGAAATATTATCAGAGAAAGAACAGCCTGGCTGGGCGAAGCAACACGTAAAATAACACGTAAGAATAACTAAAATGAGACTGTTTTGTGCCTGTGTATAAAAACAGAAGGTACATATTTAAAAATATGCATTAAAATAACAATATATAATTTTTAAAATAACAATATGTGTTGAATATATGTATGTATGTATGTAAGCATAAATATAGATACTGTATATATACGAAAACAAATATATACAGTATATATAATATTTTGCTGATAAGGAAATGAAGGTAGTATAGATCTATTTCAAGCCTTTTAGCTTTCATCAGCTAGCCATACCCTTACTCAGATTCGTACTTGGGTTTCCTGCATGTTAGGCAGTTGAATTAACCTTCTGAGTCACAAGTTCTCCTCCCTTCATCAGCTTGAGCCAGGAGGAAAAATTAAGTGTTTTAATCTTAATTAAGTGTGTGTGTGTGTGTATACACACACACACACACACACACACATACATACATACACACACACGCCTTTCACCCCCAATCCAGGAGCCCTCAAACAGTTGCATTCACGACAAACTATTTTGTGTTAAATTTATATTTACTGACTTCCAGAAGGGTATGGCTAGCTGATGAGAGTTAAATACCTTGAAATAGATCTACACTAGTCTCCCTTTATTTCTTTGTCAGTAAATATAAATTTACTGTATTTATCTATATAGATATAGATTAGCCATTAGATATAGATGAGGAAGGGAGGGAGGGAGGGAGGGAGGTGAAAGAAAGGAGGAAAGGAGGAAAAGAAAAAAGGAAAAAAGGAAAGAGAAAGAGGGAGGAAGGAAGGAAGGAAGGAAGGAAGAATAGAAAGCCGAAAGAAAATAAAAGAGAGGGAGTGGGAAGGAGAAAGAGAGAGGGAGGGAGGGAGGAAGGAAGGAAGGAAGGAGAAAGCAAGGAGGAAAAGAAAGAAGGAAAAAAGATAAAAAGAAAGAAAGAAAGAGGGAAGACGGAAGGAAGAAGAGAAAGAAAGCAGAAAGAAAATAAAAGATAGGGGGGGAGGGCAAAGAGAGAGAGAGGAAGGGAGGGAGGGAGGGAGAGAGGAAGGAAGGAAGGAAGGAAGGAAGGAAGGAAGGAAGGAAGGAAGGAAGGAAGGAAGGAAGGAAGGAAGGAAAAGAAAGAAATCCTGACATTGAGCAGAGGAGTTTGAATGCTGAAGAAATTCACCTGGAGAGAGGCTGACACCACCTCAAAGAAAGAACCCATCTAATCAATCATATTCAGGGAAACAAATATTCTCAGCTGTGTGGAGAGAGCTTGAGGGGATACATAAACGTCTGCATGTCAAGAAGACAAAGAGCAAATGGAAAAGTTCTAGAGGGGCTGCCAGTTCACGATGGAGAGAGAATCTTTTGACGCCTCCCCATATGCCAGGTATTTCCTTGAATTTGCTAAAGTTATCAAATGAAACTTTTCCCCCAAAAAGCAGGTGGGGATTGAAGGAGTTTGCGAGATGAAAGAGCTTGGGGATGGCCTTAATGTTGACAGAGGCAATAAAATATACCAAACAGAACAGGAGAGAATAACAGGGTTTGAAGGGACCCTCGAGGCCTTCTAGTCCAACCCCCTGTTCAAACAGGAAACTTTATCCCATTCCAGACAAATGGCTGTCCAATCTCTTCTTAACAACCTCCAGTGTTGGGAGCACCCTCAACTTCTGGAGGCAAGCCATTCCACTGGTTAATTGTTCAATTCATGATGGTTTAATTAACAATTGTTTAATTAAAACCAAGGTGGGTTTGTTCAACTATGGTTTACCAAGCAAGCCACAATGGCCCAACTTAGATATGATACAAAACCATGATTTATGGTTTAGATATTGCCGTCAGCGCATTCTGAAACGCACTGACGACGTCTCCTCGAATGGTGACGAAACGTTTGCAACCAAATTGCCAAGCTCGGAGCTCAAACCAACAGCCCAGAACCCATCCTCTTTAAATTCATTTCAGAATGGGCCCGGAGTTTTGGAAATTTATTCCAGCAACAACTGGTAGAGAGGCTGGGAAAACGGAAAATGAAAGGCCTGGAATTGCTCATCACCACAAAGAAACCTTACAGCCAAGGGCGATGACTAATGCTAGGGAGCTCAGGAAACCAAGTTTAGAAGGAGAATAACTTCAACAACATTTTTCCTGGAATTGGGAAGATTACTGATAGCGGGGTGGAATCGCCTGGTGAAAGGAAGGAAGAAGGGGGTGATGGCTGTGGCAGAAGGAAAGAAGGGGAAAGCATCCATGGGGAGGGGGGAAATGTGATAGGATGCTTAGCCAGGCTAAGGATAAAAGGTTACGTGAAAATGTGATAAGGAACCGGACAGCAATAGTGGTGGGTTTCAAATTTTTTAATACCAGTTCTGTGGGTGTGGCTTGGTGGGCATGGCAGAGGAAGGTTACTGTAAAATCTCCATTCCCACCCCACCCCACTCCAGGGTGAGAATACTGCAAAATCCCCATTTCCTCCCGATCAGCTGGGACTCGGGAGGCAGAGAATAGATGGGGGTGGAAGCGTGCACTCCCATTGTGAACTGGTAGTAAAGGTAAGTAGAACCCACCCCTGGAATGCGTGCATGAGAAGCATCCACCTGCCACTCATGCATGCACGCCAGAACCCACCTGCCACTCACAAAGAAGTACCCCCTCTCACCCCCCTCCCACTGGGCCACCAAGCCAGAAAGGGGACCATTGCACTAGGAATAGGAATAGGAATAGGAATAGGAATAGGAATAGGAATAATAGAATAGAATAAAATGGATTAGGATTAGGATTAGGATTAGGATTAGGATTAGGATTAGGATTAGGGATAGAATAGAATAGAATAGAATAGAATAGAATAGAATAGAATAGAATAGAATAGAATAGAATAGAATAGCAGAGTTGGAAGGGACCTTGGAGGTCTTCTAGTCCAACCCCCTGTTTAGGCAGGAAACCTTACACCACTTCAGACAAACGGTTATCCAACTTCTTTAAAACTTCCAGTGTTGGAGCATTTACAACTTCTGGAGGCAAGTTTTTCCACTGTTTAATTGTTCTCACAGTCAGGAAATTTCTCCTTAGTTCTAAGTTGCTTCTCTGTTTGATTTAGTTTCCACCCATGGCTTCTTGTCCTGCCCTCAGATATATGAAAACCTCCCTGTAATGGAACATCAATGCTTTATACACAGATTTTCAGGTCTGTGAAAACTAACCTCAAAATTAAAAATACTATGGGAGAGAGAGATGTGTCAAGCCCACTCCCACCCCCTTCCCCAAAAACGTAACCTTTGAGTTTACAAGCCAGGAATGCACAGAAGCGGGGAGGAAGGTAAACCAACATTTGGAAGAAAAGTTGGGCGTAACCGTGCAGGGCCGTCACGATGGAAGCTTATTTCCCTCTTTCATCCTTTGTGGCTGTGCGCTGCCTCTTCCTTCCCCAAAACCCTTGATTGTTGCTTGCGAGGAATTGGGATGCATTTGTCAACTTGAGGGAGGTGATTTCAGCGCTCGGATGCCAGGAAACCTTTCCCAGCGATCAAAACACAGCTGCACACAGCCTCTCCTGATCGGTTAATAGGTGCCACGGCTCAGGGGTACGCCCGCTTTTACCTGCGCAAATAGATATAATTAGTATAACAGATATCATATCTCTATGCAAATCCCGGTGGGCCTAGATGACTTGAGAGAAAAAGCAAAGGTTTCATTTGCCAAATTGAAGCCAGGCTGCTCCTTCTTTCCCCTCCTTAAAAACCTACCATATCCGTGAGGAGTCGGTCTCTTGTCAAAACTCTGCCTCACCTTTTAAGTGTGTTTACTCTTACATTTGTCAGCTCCTAAATAGGTGATATATATATATGTGTGTGTGTGTGTGTGTGTGTGTAGTGGGGTTTTTTAATCATTTTGTTGTCATTGTACGTGTATACCCATACAACAAAATTCACTTAACACCCAAAGACCAGGTCCAACACACATAACAATCTCCAAACACACACACACACACACCACAATTCTCCACCCCTAAACCACCCAAACATCCACACAACAGACCAAGCAACGCTATCCCTCAGCTCACTGATGGTGGCCCTTTAGTTCATTGTTGAGTGCAATTATAGCTCTGGGATAAAAACTATTCAGAAAACGTGTGAAAAATGAGTTTTAATTGTTCTGTATCTTCTGCCAGAAGGCAACAGTCCAAAAAGATTGTAAGCAGGAGGGGAAGAGTCTCAACTTTCTCAAACGGCGAAATTCGAAGATGGCGTCCAGGGCTAGTAGCTGGAGTCCAGCTTTAACGATTCTCTGTAAAGGAAAGTTTTTGAGTGCAGGATTCAAGCACAGAATTCTTAGTATCTAGACATGACCAAATGAACTGTGGAAAAATGCCTGAGGTAAATATTCATACAGTACTAAGCGAGATGGCTGGCCTGATACCAAATTCCGTAATGATCTGACAGAATAACAGAATAATAGAGTTGGAAGGGACCTCGGAGGACTTCTAATCCCATCCACTGCTCGGACAGGAAATCCTACACCATTTTGGACAAATGGCTGGCCAATCTCTTCTTAAAAATCTCCAGTGTTGGAGTGCCCATAACTTCTGGAGGAAAGTTGTTCCACTGATCAATTGTTCTCACTGTCAGAAAATTTCAGCCTATTGTCCACAACAATCTGGGTCCTCATTTCACTGACCTCGGAAGCATGGAAGGCTGAGTCAACCTTGAGCCGGTCAGAATCGAACTTCTGGCTGTTGGCAGAATTAGCTTGCAACACTGATTCTCACCACTGCACCACCACATCTCTTCAAAAAGGAACTCCTTTCAGGATGCCAGGCTCCAAACAAACCAAGAAAGGCAGATTGTGATGGTTCTAAGCCGATTTCTTTATTGTTCCTCACGTATAGACGGAATCTTGCCAAACTAAAGCATGTTACCATTCCCATAAAGCATATATACTCTGGGAACTGTTAAAGAGGAGTTGTCTTCACTCTCTTTCACTGAAAGAGGTAACATCTGAAGTTGTCCCTACCAAACTGAATGTCTATGGAGATTCTCGCTCATCCAGGTCATGCTTTTTCAGGAGGCAAATAGACTTTCTTGGGTTTTTTTGAAGACGCTTTGCTCAGTGGTGGGATTCAGATTTTTTTACTGCCGGTTCTGTGGGCGTGGCTTGGTGGGCATGGCATGGCTTGGTTGGCGTGGCAGGGGAAGGCTTAGGCCCGGGGTACTTACAGGACCATCTCTTGCCTTCCTCCCATTGTCCGGTGCACTCCCACAGAGCGGGCCTCCTCCGGGTGCCGTCAGCCAAACAATGTCGGCTGGCGGCCCCCAGGGGGAAGGCTTTCTCTGTCGGAGCCCCGACTCTCTGGAATAGTTTGCCCACCGACCTCAGGACGGCCCCCGACCTCCTCTCCTTTCACCGCGGACTGAAGACGTGGCTGTTCCAACAATAATCTGATTGAGGGGTTGTATAGTTTTACAATTTTAGAATGGTTTTAATGGGGATTTTAATTTATTTTAATTTGTTTTACTGTGATTTGTATTGATGATTGTTGTATGTAAGCCAACCTGAGAACTCAGGGAGAATGGCGGCATATAAATCACAATAATAAATAAATAAATAAATACATACATACATACATACATACATACATACATACATACATACTGTAAAATCTCCATTCCCACCCCATTCCAGGGGAAGGTTATTGCAAAATCCCCATTTCCTCCCGATCAGCTGGGAGGGAGAGAATAGATGGGGGTGGGGCCAGTCAGAGGTGGTATTTACCGGTTTTCTGAACTACTCAAAATTTCTGCTACCGGTTCTCCAAAACTGGTCAGAACCTGTTGAAACACACCTCTGGTTTTGCGTCTCATCGAGAAGCAAAGATTATTCAGCTCTGACTGGATGGATGGGGAAAGGGAGAATTTATATTCCTTGCAGACAGCTGGTCATTTGCATTATTTTAGAGAGTTGTTGAGGCCATCTGGAGGTTTACCTGTGTCCTCAAGGTCACGTTGTTTTAGAAATGACCACTTGTCTGCAAATGACCAGCTGTTTCCAAGGAGTATAAATCCTTTCATTCCCCACCATCCAGCCGGAGCTGAAGAAGCTTTTCGGATGAGAAGCGAAATGTCTTCAAAGAAAAACCCAAAAAGTCCAGTTGTCTCTTGAAAAAAGCACCTTAAGGACAACCAACACTGAAGTTCAGGAGAGCTTTTTGTCAACCAGCTCCACTGGTGATGTGAATGAAGATGCCTCCCTCTTTCAGATGAGTTGAAAGCTCACATAGATGCCCAAAATAGCCCGTGCAAAATCTAGCCGGCACAGTGGTTTCCTTGACTGCTTCTGATCTTATCTCTTTTGATTGCAGAAACGAAGAACTTACCCACAAACAAATCCAGCAGACAAAAGGCTGTGACTCCATTTCTCTCATGTTCCATGGCTGTCCAGATGCGATACGAAATGTCTTTCAAAAACAAGCTTTACTATAATTAATGATGGAATGAAATGGGCAGGGTGGCCCTTCAGATGGCTTGATAATTCCTGGAGTTTTCTTGTAAAAAGCCTGAAATCACAAACCCTGAGGGAATCAAATCTTGCTTCACAAGTAAACAAGTAACTAAATAAAAATTAGTTGAGAAGTTTGCCGCACTTTAAAAACATTTAATCATAGCCTGAGGGGTAGAGCAGACGTTATATCTAAAGTTACTTTTTATTGGCTTGCCTGTCTTGGAGAAAAAAAAATATATAAATTTTCAAACTGTAATTAGTTTGGATTTTGGTTTTGTTTTGGAAGATGAGATACCAAGCGAAGAGTTTATTTTTCAGAAATGAAGTAAAGCGAAAGGAGAGGTATGCTGTTACCAAAGATAGGAAGATCGAGAGAAGCAAAGTTTTACGATGAAAGAAATATCCGTGTTGGGTAGCAAATTGAGGATACCTAAATTAGAAGACCACACTTGGAACACTGAATTCAGTTTTGGTCACCACATTAAAAAAAAAAAAAAGAAGATGTTGAGACTTTAGAAAAAGTGCAGAGAAGAGCAACTAAGCCGATCAAAGGCCTGGAGACTAAAACACATGAAGAACAGTTGGAGGATTTGGGTTTGGCTAGTCTAGAGAAAAGAAGGACTGGGTGGGGGGACATGATAGCAGTTCCAATATTTGAGAGTTGCAAACAAAGAAGAGGGAGTCAATCTATTCTCCAAAGCACCTGATGGCAAGACAAGAAACAATGGATGGAAACTAATCAAACAGAGAAGCAACATGGAATTAAGGAGGAACTTCCTAACAGTGAGAACAATTAACCAGTGGAACAGCTCGCCTCCAGAAGTTGTGAGTGCTTCATCACTGGAAGTTTTAAAGAAGAGACTGGATAGCCACTTGCCTGAAATAGTATAGGGTCTCCAGCTTGAACAGACCTCCAAGGTTTGATTCTATTCTATTCTATTCTATTCTATTCTATTCTATTCTATTCTATTCTATTCTATTCTATTCTATTCTATTCTATTCTATTCTATTCTATTCTATTCTATCCTATCCTATCCTATCCTATCCTATCCTATCCTATCCTATCCTATCCTATCCTGCCCTGCCCTGCCCTGCCCTACCCTACCCTACCCTACCCTACCCTACTCTACTCTACTCTACTCTACTCTACTCTACTCTACTCTACTCTACTACATTCCATCCCACCCCACCCCACCCAATCTCACCCTATCCTACCCTATTCTTATTATTAATGGAACACATCTCACTGGGAAAGCTGTGATCAGATAGCTTGATTAGGTAGCTCTCCAAAAAATTGTTGATAGGAACATACAGTCTCCCTTGGTTGCTGAAGGCAATTTTTGCCTCACTTGGAAGATGTGTGAGATGACCATCTCCTTATTTATATCAATAGGACAGTTGGGAGAGAGGAGAAGCTATCTTTGAACTTCCCATGTTAGTCTGAACACCTGAAGCTAAAATCCTCACAACTTTAGAGCTCCTTCAAACCCTAAATAAAAATGGAGAGTAATACAAATTTTCTCTAATTTTTGAAGCAATTAATGCTTACGGACTAAAAATTGGAAGACCTGTTTATAGGTTTATAAATAGCGAGAAGGAGAAGTGGACTTTTTGCGTAAATCATAAATTGGAGCCATAGTCAAGGATGTTGTATGAATCTAGCCATTGTGTGATGGACAACATTTGGACAACATTGGAGGTGTTTTTCTCTTTTGGGGCAACTGTGAGAAAACCATCTTTCTGTTTATAAATAGCCAGAAGGAGAAGTGGACTTTTTGTGTGTGTAGTGGTGGAGTTGGCTGAAAGTAACCTCTTGAAACTTCCAGGATGTTCATTGAACTTGGAAAAAATTGAATTCTGCTTTAAAAAGTTGGCTCTGACAGCTGAGTTTAGATCTCCAGTGTAACCAGGTCAACTAATAGCCTAGCAGCTGCATTCACATAATGTGCAAAGCTTGGTTAATTTTAACTTTGTTTAGTATTTCATAACTTAGTCTAACTGGTTTTTTTTTAACGCAACAACAGAGTTGGCTGGGATCTTGGATGTCTTCTAGCCCAACCCCCTACATAAACAGAAGACCCTATTCTGGGTAAATGGCTTTTGGAAACTCCTAGTATTGGAGCACCCACAATACCTGTGTGATTAATTGTTCTCATTGTTAGAACATTTCTTGCTTCTGATGCTTTCGAAAATAGTTTGACCCCCTTTTCTTTCTTAGGGGCTGCCACAAAGAAGAGGGAGTCAAGCTATTCTCCAAAGCACCTGAGGGGAGGACATGAAGCAATAGGTGGAAACTAATCAAGGAGAGAAGCAACTTAGAACTAAGGAGAAATTTCCTGACAGTGAGAACAATTAATCAGTGGAACAGCTTACTTCCAGAAGTTATGTGTGCTCCATCACTGGAAGTTTTTAAGAAGAGATTGGACAACCATTTGTCAGAAGTGGTATAAGGTTTCCTGCCTAAGCAGGGGGTTGGACTAGAGGACCTCCAAGGTCCTTTCCAACTCTGTTATTCTATTCTTTATAGCAGGCCGTCAAATATGGGAAGACTACTGTCATGGCACCCCTTATGATTCTTGGCGAATGTATCTTTTCTTTTATGTACACTGAGAGCATATGCACCAAGACAAATTCCTTGTGTGTCCAATCACACTTGGCTAATAAAGAATTCTATTCTATTCTATTCTATTCTATTCTATTCTATTCTATTCTATTCTATTCTATTCTATTCTATTCTATTCTATTCATCATCTTTGCGGCTCCTTTCTGTACACTGTCTCTACATCATTTTAATAATAAGGTGACCAAAACTAGATGCACTATTCTAAGTGTGTTTACCTTGCTTTGTGTAAATCCATAAAATGGACCCATTGGGTAGTCAAGGCTGTTGCATAAATCTAGCCATTGTGTGATGGACATCATTGGGGGTGTTTTTCTCTTTTGGGGCAAGCTGTGAGAAAACCCATCTTTCTGTTTTTGAAGCGGGAAATCCATGAAGCTAAGGAAACTTGTCCCCTTTTTCCTCTGTGGACCAGTTTCCCATTGTTTCGCCTACTAAGTGTAAATAGACCAAAAAGGCAACCCAAAAGAAGTATTCGAGATGGACAAAAAAATGTGGATAACTAGTATGGAAGCATCTCAGAAAACCCAGTGCCTCCTCCAGTGAAAGTGTGTCCTTTGGTTTTAATCCACTAGCTGTCATAAATCAACAGGGTTTATCAAGGGGCCACCATGGTTGATCCTGACCACGTCCTGCTTTTCGAGCAATTACAAAGCAATGCCAACTTTCTTCTTTAAAAGCGAAACCAGAATGGGATGGGTCTTTCATGCCACAAGTTCATGGCCTCTGATTCAGATGTGGAAATTTGCGCTTCTGCATTTGGTTTCCTGCAGACGATTGATCCAGACGGCGAAGAGCAAAACTGGCTCGTTCCAAGGACCTCCCAAAATAGCTCATACTTATAGGCAAGAATCTAATTTGGTTACATCATATTGGCTAGGTCCCCCCCCCCCCTCCACCTTTCTCAAAGCAGCAAACGGCATCTAGACAGGCCGTCCTCAAAGTACAACCGTTTGTTTAGCAACTGTCTGAAGTTGCAAGGGCATTGAAAGAAGTGACTTACAAGCAATCCTCGCACTTATGGCCCCTGCAGCATCCCAATGACCACAAGGTCAAAATTCAGCTGCTTGGCAACCGGTATGTATTTATGATGGTTGCAATATCCCAGGGTCATGTGATCACCATTTGCAACTTTTCAGTTGGCGTCTGAGAAGCAAAGGCAATAGGGGAAGCCAGATTTGCTTAATAACCATGCTTTTAGCATTCCAAATAATGGACCCATGGAAAGCAGATCTCTGAAGCAGGTAGATTCCTCAAAGGACAATTTTATTGGATGCATCATATTGGCACAACTGGTGAAAACCTACTCTGAAATTTCTCCCTTCCCCCAAGAGAGGGGCTTCTCGGGGTGCCATCGGTTAAACAATGTTGGCTGGTGGCCCCCAGGGGGAGAGCCTTCTCTGTGGGGGCACCTGCCATCTGGAATGAGCTCCCACCGGAATTACAGAGGATCCTGGATCTGTGCACTTTCCGCCGTGCTCTTAAAACATTCTTATTTAAACAGGCAGGCCTGGCCTAATCTTCCCTTTTTAAACTGTTTCAAATCTATCCTAAATTGGGTGTTTTAAATTATTAGGCCAAAATATTTATTATATTCTAAATGTTTTTAACATTATATTATATGCACTTCATCTGACTGTTCACCGCCCTGAGTCCTTCGGGAGTAGGGTGGTATGTAAATTTAATAAAATAAATAAATAAATAAGTCATCAGTCACATGGTCCAATAGAGGTGCTGGCTGGTTGCTTGGTTACTCCTCCTCTTCCCAGCTACCTGTTGGAATGTCCTTGGTTCCGCAAGAAAACTTTTTGTTTTGACTACAAACCCCCAGCTATCTATCTCCCCGGCCTCCCTGTCCCTTTTTCTTCCTTGTGGCAACCCTGAAGCCTCAAAGATGGCCTCAGCCAGGTTCACTTTAGAGTTGACAGTCGGATCCCCTTAACTGATGAGAAGCTTCTGGAAAAGAAAAGAAACAACATAGAGGTTAACCACCTCTTCCTCCCCACCGGAGATCCCGTTGGTTTTTGAGGATATTTCTCGTGGAACTGTTTGACCAGATCCCAGATCTTTACCCAAGTAAACATGCAATACATTTAACAGCTGCTTGATTTGCTTAACAGCAATGGCCAAAAGGTGGTAAAATTGGATGCAGCTCACTTATCAAGTATCTTGTTTAGCAACAGAATGTCTGATCCCATCTGTGTTTGTAAGTCGAGGGCTGTATACATGTAGCTGACTCATTCATGCAAAACCTGATGGTACAGAGCAGTTTTAAATTTACAAGAAAGTTGGCCCCAACTTCCAAAACTGTCCCATCCTTGGGCAATTTAGTTTCCCCTTGTTGATTTTCATATACAATTGCATCTTCAGCAAAAACCTCTTTCCATGTATCGCTATGCCTGATCGAAGCTCGTACATCTCTCTCACTCTCTCTCTCTCACACACATACAACCAGGATTCCGAGATTCATTAAATCTAATTTATTGCATGTGTAATTAGGCACCTCTTAGCTGAACTCAGTTCTCCAGAGATAATAATACTTGGAATGTATATGGATGTCTTTCATCTTCAAAGTGCTTTACAAACATTAGCTAATTAACAACATAATGAGACATGAAAGGCCACATAGTTACCCACCAGGCTGCCTAACCCTTGTATAATTCAGAATTTGATGTTTGGAAATGTAGTAAGGACATCCATTGTGGGGTTTTTACAGGGTCCTTTCCCCACTTTAAGCCAAAAAAAGAAAAAAGAAAAGAAAAGAAAAAAAATGCTTACTGTTTAGAATGTAACTAATTCATAAGAAGTGGCTGGGAACCGAGGAACTTCTCTTTCTGATTGCATTGGAGGAGAAGACCTTTGAAAACATTTGAAAGAGCAGATCTGATCTCCATAGTTTGGGGAGAAGGCTGACTCTGTCCAGTGATATTTCGGTGTCTTTCATGCATCACTGAGGATGTCTGTTGAGAGCTACATTGGTGCTCTCTGAGCTTGGTTGTTTTCTTGCAGATGTTCCATTTGGATCTCATGGCCAGGGGAATGCTACAACACTTGTAAGTGTGAAAAATGGTCATGAGTTACTTAAGATGTCACTTAAGTTAAGATATCACTTAAGTTAAGATGATTAGGGGACTGGAGGCTAAAACATATGAAGAATGGTTGCAGAAACTGGGTATGTCTAGTTTAATGGAAACAAGGATTAGGGGAGACATGATAGCACTGTTCCAGTATCTCAGGGGCTGCCCCAAAGAAGAGGGACTCAAGCTATTCTCCAAAGCACCTGAGGGCAGGAGAAGAAACAATGGGTGGAAACTAATCAAGGAGAGAAGCAACTTAGAACTAAGGAGAAATTTCCTGACAGGTGAGATCCATTAATTAGTGGAACAACTTGCCTCCAGAAGTTGTGAATGCTCCAATGCTGGAAATTTTTAAGAAGATGTCGGATAACCATTGGTCTGAAGTGGTGTAAGGTTTCCTGCCTAAGCAGGAGGTTGGACTAGAAGACCTCCAAGGTCCCTTCCAACTCTGTGGTTGTTATTGTTGGTAGTAATCTAGTAGGTCTCAGCTTTGATCCTTATCTAGGCAAAGAATTGACGAATACATGGAGCTATCAGTAAAGGAGAATAGTTGTAGCTCAGGGTTGAAATAAGGAGTCCTTGGTGCTTTCTAACCTTGGTTGCTTTCTCACAGACTTTTCATTACACAAACTCGATAACCTCATAGGTGCTAGTGATCAACCAGCAACCAGCAACTGATGAATGTCTGTGGAGATTCTCAGTCATCCAGGTCGTGCGTTGTGCCAAGATCTTTTTTCAAGAGGCAACTGGATTTTCTTTGGTTTTTTTCCCCCTTGAAGACATCTTGCTTCTCATCCAGAAAGCTTCTTCAGTTCCATTGCATAGCTAAATGTCTATGGAGATTCTCAGTCATCCAAGTCACGGCTGTCCCAAAGGTATTTTTCCTTGAAGACGTATCGCTTCTCATCCAGGAAGCTTCTTCAGTTCCATTGCATAGCTAAATGTCTATGGAGATTCTCAGTCATCCAAGTCACGGCTGTCCCAAAGGTATTTTTCCTTGAAGACGTATCGCTTCTCATCCAGGAAGCTTCTTCAGTTCAGAAGTGAAACATCTTCCAGGCAAAAGAAAGCCAAGTTGGCTCTTGAGAAAAGCACCTTTGGGGCAACCATGACCTGGATGACTGAGAAACTCCATAGACATTCATCAGCGCTTGTTGCTAGTTCATCACTAGCACTGATGAAGTTACCTAATTTGGGTACCGAAACATCTACAGTAGTGGCCAAAATTGTGGAAACCTTTTGGGAAAAGTGTCTTTTCTAAACCTAGCTAATAACACCACTTTTTTGGGGGGGAGTAGTGCCATAAAATTATATATCGATGGAAAGATAATTTAATCAAGAATGCAATGCAATAACTTTTATGAAGGCTTTGCTATTAGAATAGCAGTTACAGTATAAAGAAGAAGAGTGAAACACGTAGAAAAAAATGAGATATACAAAAATGACCACCATGTCAGTGAATACTTTGTTGGGTAACCTTTAGCATGAATGAGGGCCTTACAACGTCTTCCCATGGAGTGAACCAAGTCTTTGAGTTCTGCAGCTGTTATCATGTAAAACTAAGATTGAATGATGACTTTGATTAACTGGGTTTTATTGCTGGGTCGCTTCTGACTAACAAGCTTCTTTAGTCGGCTCCTTAGATTTTCAGTTGGGTTAAGATCTGGGCTCTTCCCAGGCCATTCCAGCAATGGAATAGGATTATCTTGAAACTCCAAAAAAAAAAAAAAAAAAAAAGTGGTGTTATTAGCCATCAAACCTCAAAAACATTGGTGGACACACCCTGGACTTAGTTTTTGTCTCTGGTCAGTGGTTGAGTGGTCATGAGATTGGGGATATAGGTGTTGAACCCTTGTCATGGACTGACCACTCGCTCCTTCGTCTCGACTTTCTGACCGTCACACCTCATCGCAGGGAGGCGGAACCAATTAGGTGGTTCCGCCCCAGGCGCCTGATGGATCCTGATAGGTTCCAGACGGAGCTTGGGCCATTTCCTGAGACACTGACACGCGACTCGACTGAGGACCTGGTGGCTGCCTGGGATAGGGCAGCCGGTGGGGCCTTGGACCGGGTCGCGCCTTTGCGGCCTCTGACCCGGCGCCGAACTCACCCATCTCCTTGGTTCACCGAGGAGCTGAGGGAGATGAAGCGCCGGAAAAGACGCCTAGAGAGTGGTTGGAGGGCTAGTCGCTCTGAATCTGACTTGACACTAGTAAGAGCTCATATTAAGACTTACTTAGTGGCAATAAAAGCGGCGAAATCTAATTATTTCACCGCTCTTATTGCGTCATCAGATAATCGCCCAGCCGCCCTGTTTAGGGTGACCCGCTCCCTCCTTCATCTGGGAGCGCGGGAGGATCCCTTGCAGGGACGTGCTGAGGATTTTGTTCAATATCTGGATGACAAAATAACTCAGATTCGGGATGAGCTGGTCTCTGACTGGGTTAGTTCGGGCGAGGTGACTGAGCCCAGTCTTGAGAGTGTTATCTGGGCTGAGTTCGATCCTGTGGCTTCCGAGGACGTGGACAGGATCCTGGGTAGACTGAACGCTACCACATGTTTATTGGACCCATGTCCCTCCTGGTTGGTGCTGGCCTCCCGGGAGGTTACACGAGGCTGGCTCCAGGAGATTATAAATGCTTCTTTGAGTGAGGGTGTCCTTCCGCTCGCCTTGAAGGAGGCAGTGGTGAGGCCCCTCCTCAAGAAGCCCTCCCTGGACCCGGCTGGTTTGGTAAATTATCGTCCTGTCTCCAACCTTCCCTTTTTAGCGAAGGTTGTTGAGAGTGTGGTGGCGTGGCAGCTCCCCCGGTACCTGGATGAAGCTGTCTATTTAGACCCGCTCCAGTCCGGCTTCAGGTCTGGTTACAGCACCGAAACGGCATTGGTCGCGTTGGTGGATGATCTCTGGAGGGCCCGGGGTAGGGGGTACTCCTCTATCCTGGTGCTGTTAGACCTCTCAGCGGCTTTTGATACCATCGACCATGGTATCATGTTGCGCCGGTTGGAGGGACTGGGGGTGGGGGGCACCGTTCTGCGGTGGTTCTCCTCCTACCTCTCCGACCGGTCGCAATCGGTGTTGACAGGGGGGCAGCGGTCGACCCCGAGGCGCCTAGTATGTGGGGTGCCACAAGGGTCGGTCCTCTCGCCCCTTCTGTTCAACATCTATGTAAAGCCGCTGGGTGAGATCATCCGTGGTTTTGGGGTGGAATTCCATCAGTACGCTGATGACACTCAGCTGTACATTTCCACCCCGGACCACCCCAACGATGCCGTGGAAGTGATGTCCCAGTGCCTTGAAGCTGTGCGGGTCTGGATGGGGAGAAACAGGCTTCGACTCAACCCCTCCAAGACTGAGTGGCTGTGGCTACCGGCGTCCCGATATAGCCAACTGACTCCATCGTTGGTTATTGGGGGCGAATCATTGGCCCCCACGGAAAGGGTGCGCAACTTGGGCGTCCTCCTGGATCCACGGCTGTCTTTAGAGGAACATACGACGGCTGTGGCCAGGGGAGCTTTTTATCAGGTCCGCCTGATACGCCAGCTGCGGCCCTTTCTAGATCGGGACTCCCTACGCACAGTCACTCAGGCGCTCGTCACGTCTCGCTTGGACTACTGTAATGCTCTCTACATGGGGCTCCCCTTGGGATGCATCCGGAGGCTTCAGCTGGTACAGAATGCGGCCGCGCGGGGGATTATGGGAGCGACAGGGCGCTCCCATGTGACACCTCTCCTGCGTGAGCTGCATTGGTTGCCGGTTGATTTCCGGGTGCGTTTCAAGGTGTTGGTAATCACCTTTAAAGCGCTCCATGGCTTAGGACCAGGGTACTTACAGGACCGCCTTCTCCCACCGGCCGGTTCGCTCCCACAGAGAGGGCCTCCTCAGGGTGCCGTCAGCCAGACAGTGCCGGCTGGCGACCCCCAGGGGGAGAGCATTCTCTGTGGTAGCCCCCACCCTCTGGAACGATCTCCCTCCAGATCTGAGAACTATCACTGACCTCCGGACCTTTCGTCGGGCTTTGAAGACTCATTTTTTCCAACTTGCCGGACTTGCCTGATCCCTCCTATTTTTAAATATTTTTAATATTTTAAATTATTTAAATTTTTTAGTGTTTCAGAGTTTTATTCGGTTTGAATCTTCAGCCTAAATTTATATTGATTTTAGTACGTTTTAATCTTATTGTATTGCACTGGTTTTAAATTGGCTGTTCACCGCCCTGAGTCCGGAAGGAGAAGGGCGGTATAGAAATTTAATAAATAAATAAATAAATAAATAAATAAATAAATAAAAATACACTTTCCCCAGAAGGTTTCCACAATTTTGGCCACTGCTGTACAAGAAAACAACCGAGCTCAAAGCGTCAAGGACCCCTCATTTCAACTGTGAGTTACAACTATTCTCCTTTACTGATAGCTCCATGTATTCGTCAATTCTTTGCCTAGATAAGGATCAAAGCTGAGACCTACAAGATCACTTAAGTGACTTATGACCATTTTCCAGACTTACAACCGTTGTAGCATCTCCCTGGCCCTGTGATCCAAATTCCTATGCTTGGTAACTGGTTCATATTTATGACGGTTGCAGTGCCTTGTGGTCATGATCTCCTGACGAGCAAAGTCAATGGGGAAACCCAGATTCACTTAACTACCGAGTTACTAATTTAACAACTGCAGCGGTTCACTTAATAACTGTGGCAAGAAAGGTCATAAAATGGGGGAAAATTCACTGAACAAATGTTTTACTTAGCAGTAGAGATTTTGGGTTCAATTGTGGTGGTACGTTGAGCAGTACCTGTATGATTTAACACCTCTCTTGTTAGTTACTCTGATAATTAATTCATTGAATTCATCTCTGAGTAGTTAAAGAAAGAAAGGACATGGAATTTTGGACTTGCTCTGGTTTTGCTTGGAGCAGAATAAATATTATTGGCCTTAAATTTGAATTTGCTTGCTTTTTCTTCTATGTTAGCCACATACAAGAAGTCCCGAAATAGCAGTCACATCTAACGAGACATGTAAATTGGATTATAGGAAGGATTTTAATGTCTCTTATGCTAATTTCGCAACTGTTCTTGCCCCATTCTACTGTTCATTTCCCTTTTTATGAAAACTGAAAAGTAGCCTTTGAATGAAAAGTTTTGTTTTGGTTTTTTTTTTTTTTAAAGCATCGCTATTACTCACTCGGAATCTGTGCAGCTTTTCCAAGTTGAAAATGGAGAAGGACGAGGGCTTGTGTAAATATTTTAGGAAACGTTGCCAAACGGTTATGATTTTATAGAATCTTCTCGCAAACCGGAGCTGCAATTTACGCAATGCGTGACTAAGCCTAATTAAATTGTGGGGTATTGTGGTTTATGAGATCTTCATGTTTTGTTCAGGAGCGGTTGTGACAATGAACTTTTGCGCAACTCTAACGTTGCCTCTGCTGACTCAGCACCTTCCAAGTTGATGAACTACGATTCCTCTGTGGACAACAGATGGTGGGCTTTGTAGTTCAACAGATCTGGGAAGAATGAGGTCAAATGAAGGGCAGTCTTCCCCAACCTTGGCAGCTGGAAGGCGGGTGGACTTCAACTCCCAGAATTCCCCAGCCAGCCAGAAATCCCCAGCCAGAGTTCTGGGAGTTGAAGTCCATCCACCTTCCAGCTGCCAAGGTTGTGAAATACTGTTTTAGGGCAAGGACAAGAAATGTCTTTTTTGTATCTAATAGCAATAGAGCTTAGACTTATATACTGCTTTACAGTGCTTTACAGTCCTCTCTAAGTGGTTTACGGAGTCAGCCTCTTGCCCCCAACAATCTGGGTCCTCATTTTACCCACTTTGGAAGGATGGAAGGCTGAGTCAACCTTGAACTGGAGGCACTTGAACTGCTAAACTGCTGGCAGTCAGCAGAAGTAGCTGCAGTACTGCACTCTAACTACTGCGCCACCATAGCTCCTAATGGCCTGTTGCTACTCCAGAAGCTGCAGCAGTAAGAACTGAAAAGAGGTCACCCTGACTTCATCCATTTCTATAGGATATTCCTCACTGGGTGACTGCCTCATTTAGCAACTGATCATCATATGAAGATGAAAAATAACTTGGTGGCCCATCTTCCTGTTTATGACCTTTGCAGGATGGTAAATCTAAGGAACGCTAAAGCAAGAATGTAAGTACAGACAGAATGATGGAAGGAGAAGAAGAGTTATGATCAACCTGCTCAATGAAAAATGGTATCTATAACTGTGACATCCCTGGTAATGTTCAATCAACCGTTGCTTTAATATCTTCATTCATTAGGGCAGGGGTCAGCAACCTGAGGCCCTGGAACCACATGTGGCTCTTTCATCCTTCTGCTGCGGCTTCCTGTTAATGGCCGGCTCCACAATAGGGCTTTCAGTTAGGACAGATAGAGGAAAAAGGATGCTGTGCTAGGAGGGGACTCTATGGTTGGGGAACCACACTTCCTGTTGGTTCCAGAATTGAACGTGGAGCTTCAGGTTAGGACCTTTGTGGCTCTTTGAGTGTTTAAGGTTGCCAACACCTGCATTAGAGTATAAGAAGCTATAATGAGATATAAATCTCATTATTTCTCTTAAAGAATGGAAGGGAGGAACTCATAGAGATGGGCCAGAAGACCTCCAAGTTCTAATTCTAATATTCTGTTATTCTGTCACTGCATCCTTCTATAAAAGCAAAATATTGTAGAAAATGCAGGAAAGAACATCAGCAGCTCCTTTGGTCTTTTCTGCAATGTTCCACTGATGGAATTATATGTGGATGTGGTCCAGCTTGAATTAGAATTTTTATAGATTTCAGAGAAACCCAACCACACCAGGGACCTCTTATGATACTTAAAAGAAAGATAGGAGAGGAGAACCTTTTGTGGCTGCCGCAGATATATTGGTGGTGAATAATGAAAATCGGGGTGAGATGGAGCTCCCCGTGGAGAAGAAATCTGCTTGTCATCCGAGTAGGAAATGGTTTATGTCTGAGTAATAATGCGGTTTATGGTTTTTCTTGTAATGCATTGTCCAAAGTTTAATCTCCCATCATTTATCAACGTTTTCTATTGTGTTGTACTAATGGACCTCTTTAGCACAAGCAATGGAAAAGGCTGCGATTCAAGCAAAAGTAACAGAAATGCCATTTATCTTTCTTCGGTGGTCCCTTTTGGAAGAACGATGAGAAATCACAAAACCTTACCAAGAATAGCAAAGATCAAAAGTCACCCACAGGGGTATCTCATTCCAATCAGAAACTCACTTAAGAAAGTTATATCAAAACTTTCCCTTTACTTCCTTTATTTTGGGGGTGGGGTAGAAGGATGATAATGGGAGTCCCTGCAGATTTTACTACACTAGTTGTTGCAGACTATAGGGACGCCGCTCATCTCCGTTTCAAGGACGTTGTGCCAACGTTGTCTGAAGACATTTCCACGGTCATGTGGCCAGCATGATGTCATGGACCATCATTACCTTCCCCCCAAAAGTCGTACCTATTTATCTACTTGCATTTGCATGCTTTTGTACTGCTAGGCGGACAGGAGCTGGAGCAAGGAACGGAAGTTCTTCGCATCATGCAGTCCTTGGGTCTCAAACCCAGGCTATCAGCTTTCCAGCTGACAAGCTCATTTCAGTCATCACACCCTTTGTAGCAGGGATGAAATGCTCCTGGATCGGGCCGCATCACCCAGTCCGGTAGCGATCTTAACCAGTGTTTCGGTGATCTGATAGCGATGGCACAGCAAAGCTTCCTGGTTTTAATCAGGAAGTAATGGGTTTTTTTAACCTCCTGTGCATGCGCAGAAGATTTTGCGCATGTGCAGAAGGTCTACATGGCATGTGATGTGCACATGTGGTGCATGCATTTCTGAACCGGTAAGGAAGTAAGTAGATTTCACCCCTGCTCTGTAGGTATAATAATATTAAGGAATGGATGAAGAAATGCTGCTAAAGGACCAATGAGATAAAAGACTGCCTAGCCCACCGATTGAGGTGGGCTAGGTAGGCAGGAGCTGGGGTGAGGATGGGAACTCACCCCATCACTTGTGCTTGGGTCTCAAACCTGGGCTGCTGGCTTTCCAGCCGACAAGCTGAGTGTCTTAACCATCCTAGAAAGATGATATGTGTGGTAAAAGTAGCTTGAGCTTTCAAAAACTGCCCTTTTGAAATAGACCAGGGGTTTCATTATGATGGCCTTCAGTGGCCACATAAATGGTTCAAATCAGAAACACGAAGACAAATCAGAAAAGCAAGTCAGGAAAAGGAAATAAATTGACAAAAATTCAAAATAGGCCAAGTTTGGTAGGAAAGCTATTTTTCTAGTCTAGAACAGCCAACTGTCATGTTGGGAAGATCGAATCCAAAATCTATGAATATCTTCTTTCCCAGGAAGATTCTTGAAATAGCAGCACAGGAGAAGTTAATATAAATACTAATGCATTGTTGTTTATTGTGTATGAAGTTAAACCATAACTACTCTCTGTTTGCTGAGAATATCTTTCCCGAGGGACATTTTCTTCCCTCAGGCCTCTCTTGTTGATGACTGTCAGCCCATAAAATATTTGTTTCAAACACGCAAAGCTCTTACTGGGTGGTGAATATATTCATATAATATATTAAGTATAATATATATTAACAAAACCAGAGTATCACAGGTGAAGAATATATAGTTACCATAAAATGAAGAATATAGCCATCTCTTTATCTAAATTCCTGGCAAAACCTTCCTCTTGCTTGCTTTCTAAATAAAATAAATCCAAAGTATAGATGAGATAAATATATAAGAAGATACAGAATCTATAAAAAGGTAAAGGTTCCCCTCACACATATGTGCTAGTCATTCTCGACTCTAGGGGGCAATGCTCATCTCTGTTTCAAAGCCGAAGAGCCAGCGCTGTCCGAAGATGTCTCCGTAGTCATGTGGCTGGCATGACTCAATGCCAAAGGCGCACGGAACACTGTTACCTTCCCACCAAAGGTGGTCCCTATTTTTCTAACCTGCATTTTTTACCTGCTTTCGAACTGCTAGGTTGGCAGAAGCTGGGACACGTAACGGGAGCTCATCCCGTTACGCGGCACTAGGGATTTGAACCACTGAACTGCCAAACTTTCGACTGACAAGGTCAATGTCTTAGCCACTGAGCCACCGCATCCCTATAGAATCTATACACACACACAAATAAATGATTTTAGAAACAATTTCAGGGAAAGATCAGCAAAGGAAATATATAACTCAAGCAAAATTAACTTTGAATTTACTTTTCATTTATTTCAAATTTTTCTTTCAAAAATTGTCACTCTAGTTTAGAATTAAATTTTGTTATATATATATATATATATATATATATATATATATATATATATATATATATATATATATATATAAATATATAATGACATATAATAACTGGAAGAAAAAATGAAAAAGAAGCAAGTTTATGCTCTTTTACTGTACAGGAGATGATTATTAAGCTAAATACTATGTAAAAGAATCTGGAGTTAATTATATTCCATATAATCAGACATGGGTTGACTTGTAATTTATTGCCCCCTAATTTGCATTTATTATCAAAGATAATCCATTTTCAGGAAGTGCAAAATAACATGATGTAAGCAGTGATCAAGAAGGCATGCTTTTAGCCAGCTTCAAAACTATGTTCCAGTCTTTTCAAAACCAATTATATACAATTTCAGGAAATAACACACCAAAAAACAGTCAGGCAACTTGTAATTGAGAGGAGGAGAAGGAGAAGGAGAAGGAGAAGGGGAAGGGGAAGGGGAAGGAGAAGGAGAAGGAGAAGGAGAAGGAGAAGGAGAAGGAGAAGGAGAAGGAGAAGGAGAAGGAGAAGGAGAAGGAGAAGGAGAAGGAGAAGGAGAAATATATTCTTCATTTATATTCTGAGGGAATATAAATGTTCTTTTTCTTTTTCTTCAGTGCATAAGTTCTCACATCTGAAAAAAATGGCAGTCAGCTCTGCTTTGAATTAAGATTAAAGACAGCTAATTAATCTCTGTAAAATCCCAAGGGATGCTGCCTTCTTGAATACCTATAAGTTGGATTTAGCATGCAAAGTATGAGCATTGTTCTTTTGGAGAGGATCAAGATTAAGTAGAAGGAACATTCTGGTGACAGAGCAGTTCCTTGTCATCTTCCCTTCAGTGCATGGAATTTCTCTGCTGCCATTTTAAGGCAAGTAAGGCATCATGAGCCATGGTGGTGCAGTGGTTAGAACACAGTATTGCAGGCTACTTGTGCTGACTGCTGGTTGCCTGCAATTTGGCAGTTCAAATCTCACCAGGCTCGAGGTTGACTGATGGTTGACCAATGAGAACCCAGATTGTTGGGGATAATATGATGACTCTGTAAACCGCTTAGAAAGGTCTGTAAAGCACTGTAAATCAGTATATAAGTCCAAGTGCTAAATCTTCTCTATTGCAAGTAGTAGGACCTGAATGAAGATATAGAATGACCTGTGATGGTGATAAAGGTGTTGAAGAGGATGCACCAGTTTGAATGAACTTCTGAAGAGAAGGTTGAGATCTGCTCAAAGAATTTAGAATTCAGATCTGGGCTCTGTTGAAATTCAGTCAAGGAATGAAACAGCAGAGGAAAGAACCTTGCCCCTGTTTCTTCTTGCCCTATCCTCAGGTGCTTTTGAGAATTGACGGACCCCCTTTTGTCTCTGACAGCCCCTCAAGTACTGGAACACTGAATAACAGAATAACAGAGTTGGAAAGGACCTTGAAGGACTTCTAATCCAACTCTCTGCTCAGTCAGGAAATTCTATATATTTTCAGACAAATGGTTGTCCAATCTCTTCTTAAAAACCTCCAGTGTTGAGGCATTCACAACTTCTGCAGGCAAGTTGTTCCACTCATAATGGCTCTTTTGTTGTTGTTAGTTGTGAAGTCATGTCCGACCCATCGCAACTCCATGGACAACATTCTTCTAGGCCTTTCTGTCCCCTACCATCCCCCGGAGTCCATTAAAGCTCAGTGACTTCATCCAGCCACCTTGTTCTCTGTCGTCCCCTTCTTCTTTTGCCCTCCATCGTTCCCAGCATGAGGCTCTTCTCCAGTGAGTCCTTCCTTCTCATTAGGTGGCCAAAGTATTTGAGCTTCATCTTCAGGATCTGGCCTTCTAAAGAACAGCCAGGGTTCATCTCTTCTAGGACTGACTGGTTGGATCGCCTTGCAGTCCAAGGGACTCGCAGGAATCTTCACCGGCACCATCGTTCAAAGGCCTCAATTCTTTAGCACTCAACCTTTTTTAATTGTCATGAAATTTCTCCCTAGGGCTAGGTTGGTTGAACACTGCTATTTTGTCACCCTTACTCCTTCTTTCCATTAAACTAGGCATACCCAATTCCCAGTGGTGGGGTTCAGCCGGTTGGCACCACTTCAGGAGAACTGGTTGTTAACTTTCTGAACATTTTGGTGAACTGGTTATTGGAAGAAATCATTAGGGCAGAGAACCGGTTGTTAAATTACTTGAATCCCACCACTGCCAATTCCTGCAACCTTCCTTCATATGTTTTCACCTCTGTTCTCCCAATCATCTTTGTTGCTATTATATCACCCTGATTGACAGTCTAGTATCTAATTTAAAATTAAATTTAAAACGAAGTAGATATCCCTAGCCAAAGTTTAGTCTTAACGTGGTTTTCTTCGGCAATCAATGATAGTTCCATATCTGCTATTCAGTGGGAAATGACTCATTTCATTCCTTCTCTTTTAATAACCCTGGGGACAATTTGGGAACATTTGGAAGAGGCATCAACAACTGAATGACTTATTCCAGGAAGATCTGTAGAGATTCTCAGTCATCCAGGTCATGGTTGTCCCAAAGGTGCTTTTTCAGGAAGCAACTCAACTTGCTTTTTCTTTTGAAGATATTTCACTTCTCATCCAAGAAGTTTCTTCAGCTCTGACAGGAGAGTAGGGAATGGAAGGATTTATATTCCGGCACTATACAGGGATCATCTCAGACAAAATGCTTCACTTGGAATTAGATACTCAAAACTCAGAGTAGCTCTTTTGATTCCCAACCCCCCAAATATCAGTTTGTTGTTTAGCCACTGCTGTGCTGCTTTAAGGTTAATGTTTTACTACTTGGCCAGAACACCAGTTTCCTATTACTGTTTTTGGGTTTGTGTGTTTGTGTGTGTGTATGAGAGAGAGGGAGAGAGAGACAGAGACAGAGAGAGAGAGAGAGAGAAGAGAAAGAAGAGAGAGAGAGAAGAGAAAGAAGAGAGAGAGAAGAGAAAGGAGAAAGAGAGAAGAGAAAGGAGAGAGACGAGAAAGAAGAGAGAGAGAGAAGAGAGAGGAGGGAGAGAGAGAGGAGAAAGAAGACACAGAGAGAAAAAAGTAGAGAGAGAGAAGAGAAAGAAGAGAGAGAGAAGAGAAAGGAGAAAGAGAGAAGAGAAAGGAGAGAGACGAGAAAGAAGAGAGAGAGAGAAGAGAGAGGAGAGAGAGAGAGAGGAGAAAGAAGACACACAGAGAAAAAAAGTAGAGAGAGAGGAGAGAGAAGAGACAAAGAGCGAGACAGACAGACAGACAAACCTTTGTCTATGATTGATTCCAGTGGCTTTTGACTAGCATTCCTACTTCCAATGTTAAATCATGGCAAAAAATGTTATAAATGCAAATGATACATATATACACACAGTTTTGTTAATGTGTAACAAGGCCATTTCATGAATACATTTCGTTTCTCACCACTGAGTCCCTGAGTTTTTTCTGTGGCCAGCTGCTCACTATCTTGGGTGTCAATGTCTTTTCCAAAATCAATAAGTGATCAAGTAACCATTGCTGGATAACTTTAAGGATCACATCTTACTTGATGTTTTGGGGTTGTGTGGAGTCCAGAATCTTTAGAGTAAGCCCAGATTTTGGTGATAAAAAGATGCACATTTTACAAGCCAGGTTGCTGTTGGAGGAATGAGGAGACTATAAATAGTGATGTCAGGAAAAAAAAAATGGCTTTTGCAAGGATATGCGAGTCCCTTGGACTGCAAGGCGATCCAACCGGTCAGTCCTAGAGGAGATCAACCCTGACTGCTCTTCAGAAGGCCAGATCCTGAAGAGGAAACTCAAATACTTTGGCCACCTAATGAGAAGGAAGGACTCACTGGAGAAGAGCCTCATGCTGGGAAAGGTTGTGGGCAAAAGAAGAAGGGAATGGCAGAGAATGAGGTGGCTGGATGGAGTCACTGAAGCAGTCAGCATGAGCTTAAATGGACTCCCAGGGATGGTAGAGGACAGGAAAGCTTGGAGGAAAGTTGTCCATGGAGTTGCGATGAGTCAGACACGACTTCGCAACTAACAACAACAATAACAAAACAAAATGAAGAACATCTACCTCACAGTTTGTGGTTTATCTTCGGACCATGCCGGTTTTACATGACTTCAACCATCAACTCAATATCTACAGTGATTCACAGTTCAAAAATGCTCATAAATTTGCTCTGAATTTTCTACACTTTTTTTTGAGAATGTCTGATCTCAACAGCAACATCTGAGAGTTCTGGATTTTACCTCAGTAAATCAAAAGCCCCCAAGCCATCCCCTCACTCCTCAGTCGATCCCGTGCTCAACTCACCATCCGTCCCATCTCGAGAAAGCACTCCGACCACTCCTTCTCCAGATTCAGGCTCGTCCTGACCTTGACCAAGGGGAAGAATGCTATGGTATTTTGTCTAAATACAAATCCTCAAATAAATAAACCCCCCTCCTACTTTCCCACACATGAGAAGGTGGCAGCTTGGAAGCTTCCGGCTTAATATGGCTTCCAAAGCTGACACTTCCTTGAGGACCACAGTTTGCATGAACAGCTCCAAAAGGCAATTTATTCCTCAGGCTGTTTGAGATCCATCTTTAATGATGAATCCTTGGGATAGTGATGCAAAAGGAAAAGGACACCTACTTTTCTAAAGTTTTAAGCAATTTGGGATAATCCAAGACAAAACACATGCAAGATTCCTATTTATATATGGCTGCAAATCCCTGACTATTTTTTGTGTGTGATTATTAATTTCTAGGATTTTATTTTTAAGTTTTGCTTGGTTTCTTTAGCCATTATCTCCCTTCCCTTCCCTTCCCTTCCCTTCCCTTCCCTTCCCTTCCCTTCCCTTCCCTTCCCTTCCCTTCCCTTCCCTTCCCTTCCTTTCCCTTCCTTTCCTTTCCTTTCCTTTCCTTTCCTTTCCTTTCCTTTCCTTTCCTTTCCTTTCCTTTCCCTTCCCTGATTTTAGACCCAAGATTTATTCCAGTGGACTTTTATTTCAATCCCTTATTTATTCTCTCAAAAGTTAAGTCCTGTTGGATCTTCTCACCTCCTTGGTAGGATGTTTTATTTGGACAATCCACTGAACTAATCAAGCAAAGATCTCTCTCTGTTTTTGTTCATGCATAAGTGAATTTCTTCCTCTTCGAATTCAGATGAGCTTAGTCAAAAGACGTAACCGCATTATGATAGCACTTCTTCGTTTCAATAAAGACGTTTTTCAAGCTCAGTAACGGAAGGGTGAGAAAAGAGCCTCAGAGAGGAATCTATGAACATGAGAGAACAGCAAAGGTAGTAGCCTAATTCTCTTTGTTATCAAGTGAAATGACTTCACAAATATGACAATAAATCACTGTGGAAATCAATCCGAGCGGAGGCAACTGCTGCTGGCTGATAATGCATCAATCAATATTTAATGTTTACACTTTAATTAATCCACACGTAGGAAGCATTCTTTCAGTGACACGAAAAAGGGACCAGAAATAAAACACCTTTGATATCAAACAGGGGGTGACTGCTGGCCTATCTGTTAAACCTTGATTGGGCTTTCAATTGATCATTTCACACACACACACACCCCTCCTCCCCTTTCCCGGTTATACAGGCATACAATGTCGCATTTCGTTAGACAATAAACACAGGACAGGTTTCCGAGGAAAACAAAGAGAAAAAAGGAAGAAAGACAAAGAAAGGAGTTTTTCAAAAAAAACAAACAAACAAACAAAGCCAAAACACTGGCTTTGGGTCCTTGTAAGTTTTTCCAAAACAAAAGGAAATGTCATTCTGAGAAATACATTATTTATGGAGGCGGAAGAATAGAGAAGAAGAATGGGGGGAAAATAATCTATTTTCCTGGACATTTTCTCCCTTCGCAAAAGAAGGCTCTGTTTTTCTACTTCATGAAGCGAACAAAGACAATGATTTGTCTCCATCACCATCATCATCATCATCATTATCATTACCATCATAATCAGGAGGAAGGAAGAAAGGGAAGGAAGGAAGGAAGGAAGGAAGGAAGGAAGGAAGGAAGGAAGGAAGGAAGGAAGGAAGGAAGGAAGGAAGGAAAACATTTTTGCCACAACACTGGATGAAATCAAAGAATGGAAAGTTGAAATACTCAAATATGGACCCTTGTGAATTGCATCATAATATTGCACTTGCCTGTTTGATTGACACTTTGGGGGAGGCAATGCTCCCATTTTTCATTCATCAACTTCTGGAGGTTTGAGGATTTTCCAACTCTGTATGTGAGATCCAAACCTTTTAATACCAATTACTGTTCAGTTGTAGGATCCTTGGTGATCTCTGAGCTTGGCGGCTTTCTTGCATATTTTTCATTATCCAACTAGCTGCTAGCACTGATAATGTTACCTAATTGGTAATGGAATGTCTTTGAGAAAACAACCAACCTCAGAAATCAACCAGGACCCCACAATTCAAGGCTGAGCTTCAAACATTCTACTCTTGAACTCTTGTGGAAATCATATAGAAACAGTTCATATTTCTTTACCTGCCTTCTGTAAATTCTTCTTTCGGAATATTTGAGCATCTTCTAGTTCTGAGCTATAGCAAACTAAATTTTCTACGGCTGTCCTTCATAATCTATGCCAGCTTTTGTCTGATGAAAAGGTGGGGAGTGGTAATTGAAAACACAATAACATCTCTGAGTGGTGAAATCAATCCTTTGTGGAAACTAAGCGACAGTGGGAAAAGGTTATTATTGTTGGTATTGTTACTGAATACTTAACACTGTTCGGAAATTGGTACTTGTCAGAGACAAACTGAAAGTAGCTAATGAAATTATTATATCACCTCACTAAAGCTCAGATGTTAGCTGTAGGCGATGGAAGCTATAAACATTCCAGAATAGGAACAATAGGCCCGAGAAAGTCATGGAAATAACTGCCAACTTTCTCACTGTAAAGGCAGTTATTTTAGTTTAAATGAGGGCTGTATTTTGATTCGGATTTTCTGAGGCGGGCAGGAGAAAGGGAGAGAGAGAATGGAATTGGGTATGTCTCGTTTAATGAAAAGAAGGACTGGGGGTGACATGATAGCAGTGTTCCAATATCTCAGGGGCTGCCACAAAGAAGAGGGGGTCCATGAGAGGTGGGTTTCAGCAGGTTCTGACCAATTCTGGAGAACCGGTAGCAGAAATTTTGAGTAGTTCGGAGAACCGGGGTAATAAAAATTCTGACTGGCCCTGCCCCCATCTATTCTCTGCCTCCCGAGTCCCAAGTGATTGGGAGGAAATGGGGATTTTGCAGTATCCTTCACCTGGAGTGGAGTGGGAATGGAGATTTTACAGTATCTTTCCCCTGCCATGCCCACCAAGCCATGCCATGCCCACCAAGCCACACCCACAGAACAAAATTTGTAAAAAAATTGGAAACCCACCACTGGAGTCCACCTTTTCTTCAAAGCACCAGAAGGCAAAACAAACCAAGGCTGGTAAGAGATGACCGGGAGTATGGATAATTGTCTGAAATATTTGAGGGGTTGACACAAAGAAGAAGAGGCAACTATTCTCCACAGCACCTGAAGGCAGAACAAGAAGCAGTGGATGGAAACTAATCAAGGAGAGTAGCAACCTGGAACTGAGGAGAAACTTCCCAACTGTGAGGACAATTAATCAGCGGAACGACTTGCCTTCAGAAATTGTGAGTGCTCCAACACTGGAAGTTATAAAGAAGAGTTTGGATGATCATTTGTCTGAAATGGTTTAAGATTTCCTGTCTTAGCAGGAGGTTGGACTAGAAGACCTCCAACGTCCCTTCTAACTCTGTTCTTCTGTTCTGTTCCGAATTTATTGAAATAAAAGTAAAGTGACTCTCAAAAATCTTGAAAAGACAATTTAATAAAATCAGACTGTGTGGTGCAGGGACAGTATAATTAAATTGTCTTTCTACTCTGCCAGTTTTAGGTAAGCTTTTTTTTAAAAAAAACAACAATAACACACACACACACCACAGTCCAATAATCTAGACAGTGGAACGTTAAAAAAAAAATAGAACTGTGCTTTATCATATATCAAATAGTATGTTTCCTTGGCTCATAAATCAGGATCCTGAAGAGATACCCCTGCTATAGCCTATTCCTCATTATAATTGGCCATAGCTTTGAAAAGAATGCTATGCATGTAGTTCTGACCTTACAATCAATTGTTGTTTGTTGTTACAATCAGTGGCTGTTTGAAGTTAAAAGTGAGCTGTGACACCTACGACCATTGCAGCATCCCCTTAATGGGGGTCACGTGAGCAAAATCTGGACACTTGGCAACTGACAGGTACTTATGACAGTTGCAGTGTCCCAGTGATCACCTCATGCGGCCTTCTGACAAGCAAAGTCAATGGGGATGCCAGATTTGCTTAACAACTGGGTTACAACTTAACCACTGCAGCAATTTGTTTAAGCTATGACGGTCAGAAAGTGTTGTGATCTAGGCTTACTGAGTCATTAGGAGACACAATTAGTCCCAAACAAACCTATTTTTATTGTAACAGCTGAAAATTACCAACTGTTACAATAAAAATAGGTTACCACCATTCATTCCCAGCTGAGTCCCAATTAGTTGTAAAACAAGTCCTTCGGAAGAAGTCCTTCGGGATAATCACCAACCTTTATCTTCTTTGACACCCTGCCAAAAGCTTTACTTGGCAAAGCCCCACAAAGTTCAGAAACAAACAAGGGATGCCGACTGGAAAAGAGTTAGCAATGTTGCTTTCCTGCAAAAAGGACCAAGTGCCTTTGTTTCTCTTTTAAGCCTTATGGGAGGGGCCAATCATCTCCTGGCCTTACTCCCGAGTCGTCTCTTTTGCTTTAGTTGCTCTTGCCTTCTGGCAGCTCTGTGCATGCGTGCACTAGGAACAGGCTTCTCCTATTCCTCTGCCTCTCTACTGTGCGACTCTGGGGGCTCCGGAGTCCACGCATCACTCCCAAATGGCCCTGGCCGCATCTCTGCCTCTGACACAGAACCCTCATCCGTCCTTCCCCAGACTCCAGGACTGGCCCACGTTCCTCCCCAGGCTCACTGTCAAACTCCACTGCCATCTCCACAGCCTGCTGGTGGACCACAACAGAAAGGTAGAACAATTGGGCAAAACTCTCTTAACAACTGTCTCGCTTAGTGATGGAAAGTTTGGGCTTACATATACTATTAAGGATGTACTGTATAAAAATAACGAGGTCGAATGGACTGGACTAATGTATAAAGTTATGTAAGATGTTCTGTCTTCTCTGGACTACAATATAAATACATAATACAGGACACTAAGCTATCAGATTAATACATAAAGATACATTTGTTTTATGTTTTGTGTGTGGGGTTTATGGGTTTATGGGTTTTCTATGTTTATGTTTTTTTTGTATGATGTCTTGTTTTTTCTTCTGTTGTTTTTAACCGAAAATGTAAATAAAGATTATTTTATTAAAAAAAGAAAGAAAGAAAGTTTGGACTTGGATCTGGGCGTACGTCGAGGACTAACTGTGCTTGGAAGATGCTTCCCAGATGCTCCACTGATAAATGCCAACATGAACCCATCTGCTTGTTATAGCAATAGTGCTTACACTTATATACTCCTTCACAGTGCTTGGCAGCCCTCTCTAAGTCAGGGGTGTTAAACTCAAGGTCCATGGGCCGGATCTGGCCCATGAGGTGCTTAGTTTTGGCCCATGGGGCTGCCCTGTGAAACTAGTCATGTCTTCAGCCTACAAAGAGAACATATATAAGATGGTACATAGGTGGCATCTCTCTCCAGATAGATTAGCGAAAATGTTCAAGGGACAAGCAGCAGAATGCTGGAAATGTAGGAAGGAAAGGGGCACATACTATCACCAATGGTGGACATGCCCGCAAGCAATGGAATTTTGGGGGAAAATAAAAAGATGGTTAAATGAAATTTTAGATCCAAAAATTGATTGGCACCCAGAGACATGCCTGCTTGGATTTAGGCCAGAGAATATGGAAAGGGATACATGGTACCTTGTTCTACATGTGATCATAGCAGCGAGACTGTCATATGCACAATTTTGGAAAAACCAAAATAGCCCACCAGAGGAAGTTATTATTCAGAAGATTTTGGAATGTGCTGAGGTGGATAAATTAACCAAAAAATTAAAAGATAAAGATCAAACGCGAATATGTCTCTCATGGGAAAAATTTTATAGATGGATTGAGAAAAAGAAAACGATTGTAAAATAGATGAGGAAATATATACTTTACTAGGGATATAATATATAATATATAAGATAATATATAGTATAGAAAAGTAATGAAGTAGAAAGGATTGGATTGATATATAAAGATATGTAAGATGTTCTGTCTTCTCTGGATTACAATACTAACAAAAAGTACAGGATGTTTTGGTTAGGGGGTATAGGGGTATATAGGTTTATTTTTATATACATTTTCTTTTTTATTGTATGATGTTTGATTGTTTGATTATTGTTTGTTTTTAATTGAAAATGTAAATAAAGATTATTTAAAAAAAAAAAGAAACAGCAAAGGACTGGCCCACGGCCCTCTCCAGGTTCATTTTTGCTGGCAGGGGGTTGCAGGAGGCCGTCATAGCCGAAAATTGTTTTTAACTGCTTGCCTAGGTCTTTAGGCACAGCACCCAGACTGCTGAGTACCACTGGGACCACCTGCACTGGTTTATGCCAGAGTCTCTGCAGTTCGATTCTCAAGTCCTGATATCTGGTGAGTTTTTCAAGTTGTTTCTCGTCGATTCTGCTGTCACCAAGTATGGCAATGTCAACAATCCACACCTTTTTCTTCTCCACAATCGTGATATCCAGGGTATTGTGTTCCAAAACTTTGTCAGTCTGTATTCGGAAGTCCCACAGTAGTTTTGCATGCTCATTTTCGACCACTTTTTGAGGCTTATGATCCCACCAGTTCTTTGCTACAGGCAGATGGTAGTTGTGACACAAGTTCCAGTGGACCATCTGAGCGACTGTGTTATGGCGTTGTTTGTAGTCAGCCTGAGCTATTGTCTTGCAGCCGCTCAGTATATGATCAATTCTTATTCTTATTCTTATTCTTATTCTTATTCTTATTCTTATTCTTATTCTTATTCTTATTCTTATTCTTATTCTCTTATTCTCTTATTCTCTTATTCTCTTATTCTCTTATTCTCTTATTCTCTTATTCTTATTCTTGGGGGGAGGGGGGGCAAAAGCCCTACTAAGCAGGTATATACAAAAGAATGAAGGCTATTGCTTAATGCATTGTAAGCCACCCTGAGTCTCCAGAGAAGGGCGGCATATAAATTGAACCAATAAATAATAATTCTTCTTCTTCTTCTTCTTCTTCTTCTTCTTCTTCTTCTTCTTCTTCTTCTTCTTCTTCTTCTTCTTCTTCTTCTTCTTCTTCTTCTTCTTCTCCTTCTCCCCCTCCCCCTCCCCCTCCCCCTCCCCCTCCCCCTCCCCCTCCCCCTTCCCCTCCCCCTTCCCCTTCCCCTTCCCCTTCCCCTTCTTCTAAATTGTAGGTTCCCTGAAGAACAGAGAAGGCCAAAGTTGTTCTCCCACTGCATCTTGTTTAACGTGCTTGATTTCTGGCAGGGACAACCCCCCCCCCCCAAAAAAAACTCGGCAACCTGCTTGCCACATTAATAAAACGGCTGCCAGATCCAAAACTGTTAATCGATAGCCTTGGCTGAACCACTGTTTATTAATAGTGCTTCCTATTCTATCTGAAGACATTCGAAAACTCCGAACAACTTTGGCTATTTATTAACAAAGTACTGTGAAACTGTAACCCCATAAAGACAATAAACTTCCCCTCCTCCTCTCCTTTTTTTTTTTTTTTTTTTGCTTTGTAATGGCAACAAAGGAAAAGGCATTCTCATTACTTATTAAGATGTGCTACATCCTTTGTATATTGAGTTTCTTCGTAGACTTTGAACTGTTATCCCTCGTCATTCTATTTCGGAGACAAACATCAAAGCAGCCTGATCTTAACGAAGCTTCTGATGAGGGGAGGCCTTTCAGAGAATATTAATGCCCTATTGAAGAGCAAAAGCTAAGAAGGAGTTGTAATCCCCTAAAGAGCTGGCCTTGAGAGTCTTAAGAATATAGCGCAGTAGTATGCATCCTTGATAGATCAGAGTTGTTGTTCCTGTTGTGGTAGCTGTTAAAGTGCAGCTTCGGTGAATGAGAGGGCCTGGCATATCAAGCATGGGACGAGCTGATCTGCCATGCGGATTTCAAGCATGCAGATGGACAATAGGGATTTGTCGGCGATCTTGAGCCAGCCAAGGCGTAGTGTAACCGGAAATCAAATATGTCGGCAAGTTGTTCCTTCAAGGGTGTAAGAACTTCAGTTAGGAATGTTATAAATCTCAAGTGTTCAGCTCCAGACTTCTGTTCTTTGCACTTTCTCATAAGGATCCCTCTTAGTCATTTGCAATTTTGAGACACACTCTTTTCACCAGTCCTAGGATTACAACTCAATGTTGGAGGATAGGCCTGCAATCCTGGGAACAGATGCAAAGCACCTTCACAGATACGGGGAAGAAAGATTTTTTTACCTATGTTCCAAAAATGTTTTATGGTGGGAACTTTTAAAATAGGAGGAGGAGGAGGAGGAGAAGGAGGAGGAGGGAGGAGGGAGGAGGAAGGAGAAGGAGGAGAAGAGGAAGAGGAAGAGGAAGAGGAAGAGGAAGAGAAAGAGAAAGAGGAAGAGGAAGAGGAAGAAGAGGAGGAGGAGGAGGAGGAGGAGGAAGAGGAAGAAGTAATTATAAGTATGAATCATTTTCTAGTTGACATGGTCACATCTAAAGATCTCATGGGTGTAGTTAAGCAGGTGCCAACATTTCTCCCATTACAAGCAATTGTACCTTCTTCCTCTTAAGCTTTTATTACTGAGTATGCTATCTCATGGCAAAGGAAGGGGAGAACAAGAGGGAGGGGAGAAACCTTTAGGAGCTGAATTGTGCTGTCAGTTTTCCACATCTCGAAAGCTCTTTCGAGTCAGTCAGAAAGACGGATGTGTCAGAAGGCTATCAATCACAGCCTAGTTTTGTTTTCTGCCATCAGAAACAAAGTGTGTCAACGTGGCCTTGAATAAAAATGCCTTCAACTCATTAAGGTGGCACTCAGGGCTGCCCAAATGTCTGGAGAGGAAAAGAAGAAGAAGCCCCCTCCCCCATTTCTATTTCATGCAGTGTTATCTTTCAGATGGATGGTTTAGCTTTGATCGCTATCAAGGTGGGTCAATTGACTTGTCCACATCTATGGGATGAATGAAATTGAAGCACTACTACATCCCAAACTGATGGCCAACAGGAGAAAAAAGGAGGTTGGATGTATGGGCCATTTCAAGGTGAACAGGGGATAGTCTAGTCTTACATATATATTTTTTATTTCTGAATGGGATGTCAACCTAATGTTACATTTTAGGGCTCCTCTAAAGAATAACTTTCCTTTAAAGTTAATCTGAAGTTCTTTGGATGGTATATATAACCATTGTTGTTGTTGTTGTTAGTTGTGAAGTCATGTCTGACCCATTGCGACCCCATGGACGATGTTCCTCCAGGCCTTCCTGTTCTCTACCATCCTCTGGAGTCCATTTAAACTCACATCATCTGTTTCAGTGACTCCATCCAGCCACCTCATTCTCTGTTGTCCCTTCTTCTCTTGCCCTCAATCTTTCCCAGCATTAGGCTCTTCTCCAATGAGTTCTTCCTTCTCATTAGGTGGCCAAAGTATTTGAGCTTCATCTTCAGGATGAAGATGCTTCTAAAGACCAGTCAGGGTTGATCTCCTCTAGGACTCACCGGTTTGATCACCTTGCAGTCCAAGGGACTTGCAGGAGTCTTCTCCAGCACCAGAGTTCAAAGGCCTCAATTCTTTGGCGCTCAGCCTTCCTTATGATCCAACTTTCACAGCCATACATTGCAACTGGGAAAACCATAGCCTTGACTATATGCACTTTTGTTGGCAGGGTGATGTCTCTACTTTTTAGTATGCTGTCTAGATTTGCCATAGCTTTCCTCCCCAGGAGCAAGCGTCTTTTAATTTCTTGGCTGCAGTCCCCATCTGTGGTGATCTTGGAGCATATCTTGGCATATAACCATGCCAGCTCAATAATCTTACTTTAAGTTTCAATTTGTGATCTAACTCTCCTTTATAAGAAAACCAGGCACCCCTCTTTCAAACAACCAGAGGTGTCCACTTTGGTGAAAATCTATGGAGTAACGGGTAAGGAATCTCTCACTTCCGATGATGCTACTAGAACATTTTAGCTGCAATTCTAGATTTAAGGTCATGCGATGATCCTCTTTAGATAGCCACAGGAATTGTGTCAATTTGAGCTGCTTCACAGAGCTGGCAACAGTAGCATGCAATAGCAAAATCAGAGGAGTCAACTGTCTTGGAACCATAGGCCTAGGAGGTCTCAAGGTCCCCATGACTCCATACCTTCATTAGAAACAAGAAGAACAAAGTCTTAGCTTGGTTCCCAAAGGATGGCCCTATGGGTGTCAACCAACAAGCCCCTTCAAACTGCTTACACCAAAACTGTATCTCAACTGTGGAATCGAACTCCAATCAAAGATTGACCCCCAGTATGAGCAATGTAGTAGATGATTGGATAAGACCATTGAAGAGAGTGCTGGGGAACCAACATGGTTCTAGCATCCAAGCCTAGGAACCAAAGATTTTTTTAATCATGAGTTCTCAGAACTATGCCCCACACTCAACCGTTGGCCAACGAAGGCTGACTTGATGTGTTTTGACTTGAGTTCCGCTTCTTGAAAAGGTCCCTTGCTGGATCACCAGCTGATGTATTCCTTTTGCCAACCTTAAGTTGGGTGATGATTCAGCTGATTAGTCCATGTCAAAGGAGAACATGGCAGCTTGAGCCACAGTGGTGCAGTGGTTAGAGTGTAGTACTGCAGGCTACTTCTGCGGCCTGTCAGTTACCTGCAATTTGGCAGTTCAAATCTCACCAGGCTCAAGGTTGACTCAGCCTTCCATCCTTCCAAGGTCAGTAAAATGAGGACTCAGATTGTTGGGGACAAAATGCTGACTCTGTAAACCGCTTAGAGAGGTCTGTAAAGCACTGTCAAGCGGTATATAAATCTAAGTGCTATTGCTATTGAGATGATTGACAAAAAAAGATTAGGACGTATTTATTTTGCCTCAATGTTTTGAGAAGTAGCTTCAGTTTTCTTCCAAGTAGAGTTGTCTGCTTGATAGTCCTGTAGATAAAATTATGAATTATAACATAGAATAACAGAGTTGGAAGGGACCTTGGAGGTCTTCTTGTCCAACCCCCTGCTTAGGCAGAAAACTGTACACCACTTCAGACAAATGGTTATCCAACATCTTCTTAAAAATTTCCAGCGTTGGAGCATTCATAACTTCTGGAGGCAAGTTGTTCCACTGATTCATTGTTCTCACTGTCAGGAAATTTCTCCTTAGTTCTAAGTTGCTTCTCTCCTTGATTAGTTTCCACCCATTGCTTCTTGTTCTACCCTCAGGTGCTTTGAACAATAGTTTGACTCCCTCTTCTTTGGGGCAGCCCCCGAGATACTGGAACCCTGCTATCATGTCTCCCCTGGTCCTTCTTTTCACCAAACTAGACATACCCAGTTCCTGCAACCATTCTTCATATGTTTTAGCATCCAGTTTCCTAATCCTCTTTGTTGCTCTTCTCTGCACTCTTTCCAGAGTCTCAACATCTTTTTTACATCCTGGCGACCAAAACTGAATGCAGAATTCCAAGTATAGCCTTACCAAGGCATTATAAAGTGGTATTAACACATCACATGATCTTGATTCTATCCCTCTGTTTATGCAGCCTAGAACTGTGTCGAATTTTTTGGCAGCTGATGCACACTGCTGGCTCATGTTTAATTGGTTGTCCACTAGGACTCCAAGATCCCTCTCACAGTTACTACTATTGAGCAAGGTACCACATATAGTGTACCTGTGAATTTTGTTTTTCTTGCCTAAATGTAGGACCTTCCTTTTTTTCACCGTTGAATTTCATTTTGTTAGATAGCACCCAATGTTCAAGTCTGTCAAGATCTTTCTGTATCTTAAGCCTACAAGGATAGGATAGGATAGGATAGGATAGGATAGAGTAAGGTAGGGCAGGGCAGGGCAGGGCAGGGCAGGGCAGGGCAGGGCAGGGCAGGGCAGGGCAGGGCAGGGCAGAGCAGAGCAGAGCAGAGCAGAGCAGAACAGAACAGAACAGAACAGAACAGAACAGAACAGAACAGAACAGAATAGAATAGAATAGAACTTCCAGTGTTGTAGCATTCACAACCTCTGGAGGCAAGTTGTTAACTTCTTTCTAGAGTCTCAACATCTTTTTTACATCATGATGACCAAAACTGAATGCAGTAGAAATCAAACAGTCTTGTTTATTCTTGCAGGCAACTAAACCCAAAACATTTCCTTGCTTCTCACACCATTCCTGTGCCCATCTCTTCCAAAAATTAAACCCAAATAGCCGAGATGCATGGCTTGTTTCTAATAAACATTCCCCCCCCCCTTCTTTTTCTTTCTTTTTTGGCAGAAATACATTCAGCAGCAACCGGGGTCACAGGATGATTTACAAAACTGTCATTGTCATATGGTGTTAATTTGATAGCTCGTTTCAAGTGACATCTGCGAGAAACAGTTGGATATGCTTCAGCTTTTGCATTAATTAACTCAAGTTTCTAATTAATTATGCAAAGCTGAAAACAAACAAATAAAAATAGAGTGAAAAATAATAGCTAAAAAGCCAAGATAAGATGCAGTCTAACACCTCTCTTCTGATTCCTCCAGTTACTGAGATGTATGGCGTGGCTTTGGTTTCCATTGGTATCGGATATTGTTATTGTTATTATTATTAATTATCTGTGGTTAGATTTCACAGACTAAGACTGGTGAAAACTTAATAATTCAAGTCCTGATCACAGACTTAAGAATTATGTAAGTTGTGCCTAAGGATACAGGCAGTTCCAAGCAAGTGTTATTGGGGTTTTTATTGTTGTAAAATTAGGGTACCCAGGTCTCATAAATTCCAAATTTGCAAATATTGGATGTGTCCTAATACCTATAAGCATCACAGTATCTCCACAATCATGTGATCAAAATCTAAGTGGCTGCAATTGGCATTTATTAAGGATGATTTTGACATTCCATGGTCATGCAATCACCATTTACAATGCTTCCAACTTGCTTCCAACCAGTGATGTCAAGAGGGGGAAACTGGATTTGCTTAAGGACCATGTGATTCAGTTGGGTTGCTTAATGACCCTGTGGACAATAACTGAAGTGATTCCCTCAATGTCAGAACTGCCGTCGTATTCTTGAGCTTCACATTCACTAGCCGCCAGTCTGCCATAAACTATGAGGGAGGAGGTTGGTCGGGAGTGGAGTAGGCGAACTACTCATCGTATCTTCCAGAGGCACCATCGCAAGGTCAAAATGCTGGGAATGGAAAGCAATGGCTCACCAACCAGCCCTCCGTTGAAGACACAGTTCCCTAAATAATTTATTTAAATATAAATAGACAATAAGGGATCAAGATGGAGGAACTTGGGGAAGAACTGGAAGGGAAAAGTTAACTGGGAAAGGTCGGGACAAAATTCAGTTCCGGCTTTGCTATATTGTAAACCATTTGACTTTTAGTAAAATATACCTTTCAACACAAATGGAGTCGAGGGTCTTTCCTGTGTATAGGACAATGTTGAAGCAAGTCTGACACTTAAGAAGCATGTTAAAAAAAAATAGTTAAATCAGCAACTTAACAATGGCTTTGCTTAGCAATAGAAGTCCTGGTCCCAATTGTGGTTTTAAGTCAAGAACTACTTGATTTTTATATCCATCCCTGTATTAGACATTTAGTAGTCATTTATATCCATCCTTGTATTAAGAGCATACAATATAGTGTTCAATGTAACTTGCCGTGCAAAGATCAGTTTCACGTCGCTTCAAACTTTGCACAATTTTATACATAATTCAGCCTTTGGAAATTATTTTAATCCACACATGCTGATTCTAATGTATTATAAGTTGTCCGGGAAAATCAATTTTAAAAATAAACAGTCCCAACATAAAATACTTTCTCGGCTGCTGTGCTAGGTTTTGAGTCAGCAAAGAAAAAGAAATTATGATTTTGTACAGGCATCATGTTGCTGCCAGGATGTGCATGATCAGCTACTTTACTTATGAGTGTGGTTGATGTGCCCAACCAATGGCTTCATTACTTGGATAGTGGAGTGAAACTTCTAGACAGAATGTAGAATTTTCAACCTGGCTTTTAAAGAAATTATTGGCAGTATCATTGACATATTTTTTTTTTAAAAAAAGAAATCTGGTACATTCCTTTTCAGTGTTTAATTTTTTGGATTTTTAAGCCATCCACAAGAATGTTCTTAGCAAAACCTGAAATATGAAATAAATTTGGGTTCTGCATTTTATCTTGTTACCGATTATAGATTTGCCAGATTCCTTCTCCTTCTCCTTCTCCTTCTCCTTCTCCTTCTCCTTCTCCTTCTCCTTCTCCTTCTCCTTCTCCTTCTCCTTCTCCTTCTCTCCTGCTCCTCCTCCCCTTCTTCTTCTTCTCCTCCTCCTCTCCTCAACACTGGATCATTTCCTCCCTCCCTCCCTCCAATTTGATGGCTTATTTGTACCCTATGACTATCATTAAGTGTTGTACCTTATGATTCTTGATGAATGTATATTTTCCTTTTATGTACATTTGGAGCATATGCACCAAAGACAAATTCCTTGTGTGTCCAATCACATTTGGCCAATAAATAATTCTATTCTATTCTATTCTATTCTATTCTATTCTATTCTATTCTATTCTATTCTATTCTATTCTATTCTATTCTATTCTATTCTATTCTATTCTATTCTATTCTATCCTATCCTATCCTACCCTACCCTACCCTACCCTACCCTACCCTACCCTACCCTACCCTACCCTACCCTACCCTACTCTACTCTACTCTACTCTACTCTACTCTGTTCCTTCTTTCCTCCCTTCCTCTATAAGACACTGCTCTGTTTTTCAGATAGATACCCACAGGCAATAGGGCTCATTAATGAATCCTTTTCTTTTACCAAGTCAAATTGGGCAAAACCCAGCTTTTATCTATCTCAACATATGCAAATTCGATAAGCATTCCTTTCACCTCTCCACACAGTAAATTCATTAAAAAATGTTGACAAATGCACGCCCAGAGCTGAACTTCTTAGCAGTTAATTTTTTAATGTAAACCTCTCTGATTACGCATAGGTTAGGAAAAATTTATACTTTACATATTTATAATTTAGAGTTATAAGGGCTGTCTAACTCAATTCTGGGCAGCGAGCAGATTAAAAACAGATTCAGTACCCGAAAATAAAACAAAACAAAAAAAATAACTTAACAATAAGCATAATGGAAGAAACAAATACATCCTAAACAAAAATAGTTATTGGGCATCCCTCAACCAATGCCACAATTTGAGGAGGGGGTGGTGATGGAACCTGTTTTCAGAGACTGTCGAAAACCTTGCAGGGAGGCTAGTAAAATTCATCCTCTAATTTGGTAATGTAATTCTATAATTAGAAAGAGGATGTAGGTATCTTAGACATAAATAGATATCAGGCATATATATTACAGGAAGCAATGATCTTTCTTCAAAGCATTATATTAGAAGAAACCACTTAAAAAGCTACATTAAGAGAGATTGTACCCTCTCCTTCTACCACCCAATTTTTTTTTTAAAAAAAAACAACTTTTCTGCAATTTTTTTGAAACTCAAATGGATGGCCTCTGTGGAAAGAGAGAAAGAAGCATGTTGTTAACTTGGCAGGAGAACATAAAAATGTATGAATTGTTCATTCTCTCTTTTGTTTTATTTTTTTCTTTTTATTAATATAAATTTAAAAAAGCAACATATTCAAAATCCATATAGACAGTGTGTTGTCTGGTTACAGTTCTTCTGAGTAACAAGCAACACAGTAATGATAATAGTATTCTCTAATACCCTGTTTCCTCCAAAATAAGATATCCCCTGACAATAAGCCCAATCAGGCTTTTGAGCGCATGGCAATAAGGCCAAATGCTTATTTCAGGGTTCAAAAGAATATAAAACAGGATCTTATTTTTGGGAAAACACGGTAGTAATTTCATAATAACAGTGCTTTTCCCTCATAACATCAATACATATTAATTGTTAATACTAATAAAAGTTAATCAAAGTTAATAAGTTACGGTAAACAATCCTAATAATAAGATTAATCTTTCTCGTATGGTTTTTGAAGTTCTAACTCCTGTTTCTCTTATTTAACCATCGATAGAACAGACTTCCCATACTTCAAAATATTCAGTGTCTTTCTTTTCCTTAATTTCAAATGTTACTTTATTCATTTGAGGGTTTATTCATTTCACTTGAGGGTAGAACAAGAAGCAATGGGTGGAAACTAATCAAGGAGAGAAGCAACTTAGAACTAAGGAGAAATTTCCTGACAGTGAGAACAATGAATCAGTGGAACAACTTGCCTGCAGAAGTTCTGAATGCTCCAACACTGGAAGTTTTAAAGAAGATGTTGGATAACCATTTGTCTGAAGTGGTGTAGGGTTTCCTGCCTAAGCAGGGGGTTGGACTAGAAGACCTCCAAGGTCCCTTCCAACTCTGTTATTTTATTCTATTCAGTGGTGGTTCCTCCCGGTTCAGCCCGGTTCTCCCAAGCCTGTAGCAGTGACGATATGACATTTCTTTTATTGTTCATTCTCATCAAAGGTCCATCAAATCTTCAGGGACACAAGATTCTTGAAACCAGTATCTGCTGGTGTTCCTTGAGAAATACATCATGGTCCTTGAAAGTGTAACAAAGGGAAAGGTGGATATGGCCAAATCCAAAAATAACTTCCCTCCAGAAAGAAAGATGGACATCTGCAGATCTTGGATCACACCTTTTACTCTTTAATGTCACATATGTCCATTTTAACTAATTTAAAAGTCAGCATGGAAAAGTCAACTCTTCTTGCAACCTGGGTATATCACTGAAGGGTACCTGATAAGTGATTGGATTGTTTCTTCTATAAAACTAGATATGCCCACTGGCCACCATGTTTGGACACGGGCAATCCAGAAGTTGAGGATAAGAAGATCCAGAATTTAGAGGTTCCAAAGAGAACTTTAGGATCCAGAATTTTCGAGAAGCTGAATGGGATGTTCCAGAATGCATTTCTGTTTCCTATCCACAAGAGGCATGGAGCTAAACATTCTAAATATTAGTAGCCTGTGAATGGGTATGGAGATACAAATTCACGCAAGATAGCTGAACCCTTTGAAAGGTATGTTTTCAAAAACTGCAGGCGAGAATATCAGGATGGTATACAAACTGGTCCAAAACTAGGTTTCTCCTGTTTGATGTTTGTTTGATTCTCAGTCATCCAGGTCATGATTGTCCCAAAGGTGCTTTTTCAAGAGGCAACTGGACTTTCCTTGTTTTTTTTTCCTTGAAAATGTTTTGCTTCTCATCCAAGAAGCTTCTTCAGTTCTGCAGAAGATGAAGAACTGAACTGAAGAAGCTTCTTGGATGAGAAGCGAACGTCTTCAAGGGGGAAAAAAAGAGAATATCTAGTTGCCTCTTGAAAAAGCACCTGAACAGTTTTTGTTAGGAATTTCAATAAACAATTATCTTAAAGAAATACAGTATCTTATATTGCATATATTGACAGCAGCACATATTGTATACGCGCAATATTGGAAGAAGGAAGTATTACCAACAGAAGAGGATTTAATTAAAAAAAATTCTGGAATGTGCAGAATTAGATAAATTAACCAAGGAAATTAAGGGGAAAGAAGAATCAAATATTATAAGGTTTGGAGTAGATGCTATGAATGGTTGAAATATAAGGAGATAGGTTAAATGAATGAAGAAAGGAGGGGGAAAATGAGTATGATCTTTTGTTAGTAAAGACGAAATGATAAAATGTAGAAAATGAACGTCAAATAAGTTAATACTAAAATATCTGTAAATATTGAGGTATAGAAAGAATAGACCGCTGTATACAGCTGGAAAAAAAAAAGAAAAAGTGACATTTTGCTTTACTGTGTTATTTCCTGTTGTAGGTATATGTTTGATTTTTAATGTGTTTTTATGTTGTTTAAAATAAAAAACTTCTTTAAAAAAAAAAGAAAGAAAAAACACCATTGGGACTCCTATTTGATGAAACCAAAATTTCTCCAAGGATTCTTTAAAGCGACTCTTAGATTTCTATCAGGCAGGACATTATTTTTTGACACATTCTACATTGGGGAAGCTTTTCCACCAATCACTATTAAATAAAGGAAATATATAGCCTCCCCCCCCCTCCTTTCTCTTTCTTTCCTCCTTCTAAGACGTTCAAGCAGCAAACAGCTCCATGAAGAATGTCATCTCCATGACTTTGTTCTTCATGCAAGTTTCATGACCGCATTTACTCTTAATTGATCCTGCAGCTACGCGCCCCTTATGGAGTGTTTTAAATCAATGTCAACCATAAAGTGGTACTAAACTGTACAATATCTTTCCCCCCCCCCTCCCTCCTCCTTGGTTTCCCCTAGTTGCAGTTAAAGATAACTTATTTATGAGGGTGCAAGGAAAACTAAGAGGGCATGAGTATAAATATGATGAAACATCCAAAGACAGGTAGTATCTTTCTGAATTATTTTTTTTTTGTCCCCTGTCTTCTCCTGTTTTACAGATTCGGGAATCTGAAGGAAGACTTTACACATATGTATATAACGTGTAATCTGCCTGTAATTCGTACACGTGGATGCAGATACCTTGACATAAGTGAGAGCCTGGATAGCTTAGCAGACTAAAAGTATTGTGATTAACTCCAGCTGTCTGCAATTACTGTAAGTTCGAATCTCACCAGGCTCAAGGTAGACTCAGCCTTCCATCCTTTCTAAGGTAGGTAAATTGAGGACCCAGATTGTGGGGGCAATAAAATGACTTTGTATAAAATATACAAAAGTATGAAGGCTATTGCTTAACGCATTGTAAGCCGCCCTGAGTCTCCGGAGAAGGGCGGCATATAAATTAAATTTTTTAAAAATGACACTTTCATTGCTTAATAACTTACCTGAACAGAAAGTGACCAGAAATATGGGAAATAACAGAATAACAGAGTTGGAAGGGGCCATGGAGGTCTTCTAGTCCAACCCCCTGCTCAGACAGGAAACCCCATACCATTTCAGATAAATAGTTGTCCAATCTCTTCTTTAAAACCACCAGTGTTGGAGCGCTCACAATTTCTATTTATTTATTTATTTAATTTGTATACCACACTTCTCCTGACGGACTCAGGGCAGTGAACAGCCAAAAATTAAAATACAAGCAATATGAAAGTTAAAATAATTTAAAACATAATTAAATCAATTTTGGCTTCCCCAAATTTAAAACCCCTCACTAAAATTAACCCATTAAAATCTTCTTTAAGCCAGCCCGGCTTGCTGAAATAGAAAGGTCTTCAGGGCCTTGTGAAAAGTACGGAGGTCTGGGATTAATCGTATTCCCGGGGGTAACTCGTTCCAGAGGGCGGGTGCCCCCACAGAGAAGGCTCCCCCCCTGGGGGTTGCCAGCCTACATTGTTCTGCTGATGGCACCCTGAGGAACCCCTCTCTGTGGGAGCGTGTTAGTCGGTAGGAGGCTATTGGTGGCAGAAGGCGGTCCCGTAGGTATCCGGGCCCTAAGCCATGGAGCGTTTTAAAAATGGTTTAAAGAAGACCTCCAAGGTCTCTTCCAACTTTGTCATTCTGTTAAACTGAGTATCTAGAATGCCGTTAGAATAGCATTCCTTGATGCAACTTAAAGCAATTGCCCAGGGCTAAATAAATTCCAGGGCTTCATTGATAAAACAGAGGCTTTCACGCAAGAGCATTTTGTCTAGGGTTGTTTCAGATATGAAATTGTCTCCAAATGATGGTTCTTCCCTTGACATCAATTGAAACTGCTGTAATCAAGACCTCTCGCTCAGTCTCATCTGAACCTTAAGCTTTGTAAATGGCTTTCAACAAACTGCTGTTTTATAGCTTCAGCTTGCTTTGTCGATGTGGGAATAAAATGCTTTGGCAGGAAAGAGTCTAAGGATGCCGACAGAAGAGAATATTTGTGGCTCAGAGTTAAATTGTGGAGTCATTCTGTCCACAATTCTATTTTAAATATTAGAATGTGCAGAAATGGATGGATTAATGCTTACTATTAAGGATAAAGAAGAAACTGAATATTTTTTTGATATGGGATGTATTCTGTCAATGGCTGAACAATAGAAACAGAAGTTAGAAAGGTGATATAAAAAGAGGAAATGTTAATGTGAAAGTTGTAAAAAAAAATTATGTTAAATATTATCGTTATTATAATGTGTTTCCCTGAAAAATAAGACCCTGCCTTATATTTTTTGAACCCCGAAATAAGTGCTCGGCCTTATTTTTGGGAAGGTCTTATTAGTTTGGGGCGGGTGGAGCAAGACGGGGCTCCTCTTGCTATCTTACCAGATTTCCACCTCCTGCAACTGTTGGAACTGGGTATGTCTAGTTTAATGAAAAGAAGGACTAGGGGAGATATGATAGCAGTGTTCCAATATCTCAGGGGCTGCCCCAAAGAAGAGGAAATCAAGCTATTTTATTCAGCTTTTCCCAGTTGACATTAGATTTATGTTCTCATATTCCTAGCTGACATAGCCAATCGCTAGAGGCCATCTAGGAATTACGTGTTGTATTTAAAGTCCAGATCTTTCCTAATGTCTTGAAAGGTAGATCTAGAATCTTCTGTTTTGCACCATACACTGTGATCTTATGCATTCGAAAATGAGTCATGCATTGGTTTAACAAACCCAGGTCAACAACAAACAAAACTCGCAATTCCTGCACTCATCTAACCCACTTTGCCAAAATAGTTAGATCAGTTTATGGATTGACCTGATAAGCTCGTTCACACAACATGCTAAGGCAGTCATTTGAGTTCCATGACATGTTGAAATACAGACCATCCAACGTACATTTTAGTATGATGTGTGAATTTACACCTGCTGCATGAAGCATTAGATTTTATCATCAATTTACGGCCAGGTGAATGTAGATATTCGATGGAAGAGAGATTTCCATTTCAATGTTCACTCGAAGATACTGCTGGAGAAATATGGATCCACAGTCACTCTCCTGCCCCAAGAAAACTTAGCTAAATTGAGATTCAAAGAAAGAGTGATAGCTCTCTACCTTGGACTGTTACATTGGTGCATTGCTAAGTTAGATTCATTTGCCAATTACATCTTTGAAGAACAATTAAGAGAACATCTGGGGGTATTAATGACATCTTGTTATGCAGCTCCAGGAAACCTGAAGCGCTGGATTATTTCCTATATCATATTACTCAAGTATGTAAGACACCAATATATAATTCATGCTTGCATAATAATGAAGGGTAGGGGAAGAATTGTTCCATAATGTTTTAAACATCTACTAATCCATTTACCTATCTGCATTCTGCTTTATGGTGGAACCAAGCAGAGATAACTTCAGTGTCAACTGCTGATCCATTGCAAGAGAGGCACGTTCAGTTCAAAGAGAAGTTTCTGCCTTTGGAGAAATTTTGAAACAATCCTCCATTCGATTTTTCTGCCCACAGATTAGATGGAGCATTTTGAAAGACCCGTATCTATATTTCTGAAGTATTACTTTTATTATAAAAGAAAGCTCAAACTGCCCAAGGAGCTGCTGATCCAGTTCTACAGAGGAATTGTTGAGTCATCTGCACCTCTATAACTGTCCGGTTTGGTTCTGCAACCCAACAAGACAGACAGGATAATTAGAACTGCAGACAAAACAATGGCTACCAACCTGCCTTCCATTGAGGACCTGTATACTGCACAAGTCAAACAGAGGGCTGGGAAAATATCTACAGACTCCAGAACATAAATTGTTTCAACTCCTACCTTCAAAACGACGCTATAGAGCACTGCACACCAGAACAACTAAACACAAGAACAGTTTTTTCCCCAAACGCCAACACTGCTGAACAAATAATTCCCTCAACACTGTCAAATTATTTATTAAGTCTTCACTACTATTAATCTTCTCATCGTTCCCACCACCCATCTCCTCCCACGTATGACTGTATGACTGTAACCTTGTTGCTTGTATCCTTACGATTTATATTGATATTGTTTCCTGATTGCTTATTTGTATCCTATGACTATCATTAAGTGTTGTATCCAGTGATGGGTTGCCCCCGGTTCGGATCGGTTCTATAGAACCAGTAGTAAAACTGGCGGGAGGCTCCGCCCACCAATCCTGATGTCATCAGGAAGCTTCTGTGCATGTTCAGAAGTGTGTGTGCGGCCCCATTGCAAACTGGTAGTAAAGGTAAGTAGAATTCACCCCTGGTTGTATCTTATTATTCTTGATGAACGTATCTTTTCTTTTATGTACATTGAGAGCGTATACACCAAGACAAATTCCTTGTGTGTCCAATCACATTTGGCCAATAAAGAATTCTATTCTATTCTATTCTATTCTATTCTATTCTATTCTATTCTATTCTATTCTATTCTATTCTATTCTATTCTATTCTATTCTATTAAAAAAATTGTTCACAAGTGAACTGTTCCTTATTCTTGTGTTGCCCAGGAAATTGGATCCAAGAGTATTTTTAAAAAATAATAATTATTATTTGATTGGCTCATTCAAATGACTATAGCAAGAAAGGTTGTAAAACAGGGGAAAAACTCCCTTAACTACTGCTTCGCTTAACAACAGAAATGTTTGAACTAAAATTGTTGATCGCCCATTGAGAACTACCTGCATTTTCTATTTTGTCCCCCACTTGAATGAAACTGTCTGGTGTTCAAAGCACGAAGCTCAGATGCCTATTGAATATAAGAGGCTGTAATAGTTTAAATTTGAAACAATTCAAGGTTTCCAAAAGTTGGACGGCAGGGCAGGAAAACAGGTCCTTCGAGAAACCAATCCAGAGATGAAATTTAGCATCTCTCTTGGAAGTCTGATTTTTATTTCTTTTTGGCCTGAAAGCTCCTCCGTTGGGAGGTGGATGTCAACCTGGTGACACTGAGCAATATATTTTGCTGAAGTGCCTGTATTTTTCCTTCAGATTTTGTATTTCTCCTGAAAAGAATTGTGCTTGCCGCTAATTAATGACAAGCTGGTAAAAAGCATCTATTCATTGTTCCGTTTGTTTCTTCATTTCCAGCCGTTAACAGCCCTGCTCCGAGATGAATCACTGTCATTTCCACAATGCTGTCATCCCATTGTTTCTTTATCATCCCAGCATTTTCATAAATTGGATGTTTGATCCCTTAATTGTTTGTTGCTGTCGCTTCCTCTCCAGCTTCCAACCAAATGCGGGGCCTGGGCGGGGGAATTACCTGCCCTGGTCCAAAAGGATCTTTTTAAATAAAAAATCCACTCTCTTCCTCCGCTGCCTGATTTGCTAGTCAAATTAGGAAGCCTGGCTTTAGAGTTAGGAAGTCTATTTTAAAGAGCCTGGTGGCGCAGTGGACTAAGTGCTGTTAAAGTAGCACTTAGTTGCCAGCTGCCTGCAATTACTGCAAGTTCGAATCTCACCAGGCTCAAGGTTGACTCAGCCTTCCATCCTTCCGAGGTAGCTAAAATGTGGACCCGGACTGTGGGGCCAATAAGCTAACTTTGTATAAAAAAGAACACCGCTTGGCGGGGGGGGGGGGCGAAAGCCCTACTAAGCAGGTATATACAAAAGTATGAAGGCTATTGCTTAACGCATTGTAAGCCGCACTGTGAGTCTCCGGAGAAGGGCGGCATATAAATTGAACAAACAAACAAACAAACAAACAAACAAACAAATAAATAAATAAATAAATAAATAAATAAATAAATAAATAAATAAATAAATAAATAAATCGTCAGAAAGTCAAATGTTAAGGCACCCAAGATGTTCTCACCGTAGCCACACCAGAAGCAGGGAAATGGTTGGCTTCCTTAGATATCGAATTATAACATCGATCCCATTGCAGTTCTATGACTCCATATTATTTTATTGATTGATTGATTGATTGCATTTATATTGCCTCCAATTCGCCCATGGAAACTCAAGGAGTCGCCATGGGCGAATACAAAATATAGAACCACATTCAAAAACAGTAAAACTAATAAAAAAATAATCAAAATAGTCAAATAAATTAATGTAATAAAATCATACACACCCCAACAATAGCAGATCATATGAGCTCCATCCCACTCTGGGTTCAAGGTCTTCAGCGCCTTCCGGAAGAAAATTAGAGTGGGGGCCATTCTAATCTCTGGGGGCATGATGTTCCAGAGACAGGAGGCCACCACAAAGAAGGCCCTTCTTCTGGATCCCACCAGATGTATCTCCCTCGGGGATGGGACCCACAGCATTCCTTGCCTCCCTTAATGATAAAATCATTATGAAGATTTTATTATGGTTTTATCTTAATTTAACAGATTATCTCTTATGTTGTATTGTCCACATATCTTATATCTATCTACCTATCTATCCATTATCTATCTATCCATCCATCCATCCATCCATCCATCCATCCATCCATCCATCCATCCATCCATCATATCTACCTACCTACCTACCTACCTACCTATATCATCTATCTATCCATCTATCCATCCATCATCTATCTATCTATCATCTATCTATCTATCTATCTATCTATCTATCTATCTATCTATCTATCTATCTATCATCTATCTATCTATCTATCTATCTATCTATCTATCTATCTATCTATCTATCTATCATCTATCTATCCTCTCTTTCTCTCACCTATCTATCTATCATGCCAGTCTGTCTGTCTGTCTGTCTGTCTGTCTGTCTGTCTGTCAGTCAGTCATCTACTGGTCTATCTAACCAGCGGAATGGCTTCCTTCCAGAAATTGTGGGTGTTCCAACACTGGGGGAATTTAAGAATGAACTGGACAGCCATTTCTTTAGAATGGTAATAGGCTCTTCCGCCTATGCAGAGGGTTGGACTAGAAGACCCCCAAGATTTCTTCCAAATCTGTTATTCTGTTATTTGACTAGAAAAGAGAGGAAAGACAGGAAGCTGGCAGAAGAACTAAGCTCACCTAGTCATTGTCTTCCCCACATTCTTATTTCTGCATTCTTATTTCCATTGTAACAATTGTCATTATTTCTAAAGGTGGATCTATACATTATCCAGTTCTTCTCATTTCAGCAGAATGCTAAGGATAGTAATTCACTGTATGGGCTCATAAATATAGGAGAGAGGCCTGCGCTTGAACTGAAGTCAGTACTAGCATTCATTCTTCGGTGTTGATTTCTGGCATTGCTTATTGAAGAGAATTGGTTGAATAGCTGGACCAAGAATTGATCTTCGTTTGGAACAAGAGTCTTCAGAAGATCATTACTTGGCAACGGCTGCCAGCTTCTTGGCGTAAGGCAGAGAAATGATGGAGGGAAGCATCTGCCACCTCTTGAGTTATGATGTCTTTTGTTTCAATGTTGGCTAATCATCCATTGTTCTAGCTAGGAGAGCCCAATTAAGAACAAGGCTGGTTGTCAACACCTCCCATTGATCTGATAGAAAGAGGTCATGCAAAATGCCACCCTATTAGCAAGCAATAAGCAGGAATTAGAAGCATGCCAACGGGCAATCTATTAGAAGTGGGCAGAAAAGCCAATTCACAATTCATGGGGATTCAGGAAAAATTATTTCGTAAGCTGTGATACATCTGCTGTGTCTAGACTAGGGGTCTCCAACCTTAAACACTCAAAGAGCCATTTGGACCCCTTTCCCACAGAAAAGAAAACACTGGGAGCCACAAAACCCTTCCCATGCCTGACTATTTCTTGAGCGGCCACAAAACTAGAATTAAATGTTCTGTTTTCTTCTGAAACTTTTCTTTTCTTGGATTTATTCATGGTTGGCCTACCAGGGGTTGAAAAGCTCAATAAATCACGTGCCTGCAGGTTCACACATTGGCGGTTGAGTGACAGGGAGCCGCAGCAGAGGGATGAAAGAGCCACATGCAGCTCCAGAGCCCAGGTTGCTGACCCCTGGACTAGACAAAACAGCAGAGAGGTGCCAGTGGACTGGTCTAACCAGGAAGTCAATCATGTTCCATAAATAGCACCAATTTCTATAAAACACAGGGCACCTGAGAAAGGAAGGGCAGGAACAAATGTCTATGGAGATTCTCAGTCATCCAGGTCATGGTTGTCTCAAAGATGTTTTTTTCAAGAGGCAACTCAACTTCCTTTATTTTTCCTTGAAGATGTTTTGCCTCTCAACCAAGAAGCTTCTCATTGGAAGTCAGAACTGAAGAAGCTCCTTGGATGAGAAGCAAAACCTCTTCAAGGAAAAACAGAGGAAGTCCAGTTGCCTCTTGAAAAAGCACCTTTGAGAGAAGGGCAGAACCATTCATAATGTAGTTGGAAACACAGAACAATAGAAATCCTGCCATAATCTTTCTACTCAGTGGTCTAAAGAGCATAATCACAAATACTGCAAAATCCCCATTCCCATCCCACTCCAGGGGAACGATACTGCAAAATCTCCATTCCCACCCCATTCGGGTAAACTGGAGGTGGCATTTGCCGGTTCTCCACATTGCTCAAAATTTCTGCTACCAGTTTTCCAGAACCTGTCAGAACGTGCTGGATGTCACCCATGGGTCAACCTAGAAAGCAGGACAAGAAGCAATGGATGGAAACTAATTAAGGAGAGAAACAACCTAGAACTGAGGAGACATTTCCTGACAGTTAGAACAATTTATCAGTGGAACCGCCTTGCCTTCAGAAGTTGTGGGTGGAATGGTATGGGCAGGGGTTGAACTAGAAGACCTCTAAAGTCCCTTCCAACTCTTATTCTATGTTTCTTTGTTTCTGAGTAGACTTTCTGACTTTCTGTCCCTTGTTTTGGCTCTTAATCTGCTTACTTTCAAAGGTATGTCCTTGGTTTCTGCTTGGCCGTTGCCATTTCTTAAACATCTGCTCCCTCTCCCCCCCTCTCTCTCTCCTTCCCTCTCTCTCTCTCTCTTTCTCTCTCAGTCCCTCGGTCTCTCTCTCTCTCTCTCTCTCTCTGTCTCTCTCTCTGTCTCTCTCTCCCTCTCTCTCTCTCTCTCTCTCCCTCCCTCCCTCCCTCCCTCCCTCCCTTTCTCTCTGTCTGTCTGTCTGTCTCTCTCTGTCTCTCTCTTTCTCTCTCTCTCCCTCCCTCCCTCTCTCTCTCGGTCTCTCTCGGTCTCTCTCTCTCTCTCTCTCTCTCTCTCTCTCTCTCTCCCTCCCTCCCTCCCTCCCTCCCTTTCTCTCTGTCTGTCTGTCTGTCTCTCTCTGTCTCTCTCTTTCTCTCTCTCTCCCTCCCTCCCTCTCTCTCTCGGTCTCTCTCGGTCTCTCTCTCTCTCTCTCTCGGTCTCTCTCTCTCTCTCTCTCGGTCTCTCTCTCTCTCTCTCTCTCTCTCTCTATCTCTCTCCCCCTCTGTCTCTCTCTCCCTCCCTCCCTCTCTCTCTCTCGGTCTCTCTCTCTCTCTCTCTGTCTCTGTTTGGATGAATGCATGTAGATCAGGGACTGGGCGACCCTCTTATCCTTCTCTGTTCTTTGTAGAATTATAACGAACATGGCTGGATTCCAGCAGGCTTCCCCACACGCTGAAATGTCTGTTGCATCTTGTATTCAGCTGATAGATGCAAAGATATACTTCACAGCTGGAGCAACGCCTACCTCGGCAAATGAATATAGATCTCGTTTCTTTGTTTTGGATACCTCTGTATCTCCATTTCTTAATTGAAGCCAACTCAATCAATGAAATATAGCACTTTAAGCGGAGTCAATACTTAACCCATTCAGCACACGTAGACACACACACACACACACACACACACAGAGTGCTGCTTCTTCCTTAAGATTCCCATGACAAGTCAAAACAAAAGCTGGCTTGGAGTACAACACGTCCTTGATCCAAAAGGACGCGGAGTGTTTCACAGCACATGTATCAAAAATATCCTTTTAAGAACTGTGGAATGGATCGATTTCATCAAAGCGGAGTGCTAAATATTTTAATTCTGACCCTGCATTACATCGGATTCAAATCAGAAAATTGACTGGGCGTGTCCATGTATATTGAATCAGAGGAAAAATCTCCATTGAGAGTGGAGTGGGGCTCACAGTTAAGATATTGTGGGTTCAGTATTTCACCCCAGATTTAGGAGATTTGCCAAAAATAAAAAAAGAGGAAAGTGTTGGGCAAATACTATAGGAAAAGGGGGGAAAAATCATCACCGCTACCGGCTCAGGAGAACCGGGCCGAGAGAGAACTCACCATGACCAACTTGCTGCAGGACAACTCCCTCGCTGATCCCCTGATATCCCCAGGTCTGATGTCAAAGCTGGAAAATAAAGAGGGATGGAGATCATCTCACTTCATGAGAGAGAACATTCTCTAAGATGGACACCATGAAAGAGAAGGTCCACCATCGTGGGCCTCCCAAGTGTAGTTTCTAAGAGATGAAGTCCATAGCCTATCTCTTTTGCTAGAGCTGAACCCATGTCATTGAGGAGAGGTGGTCCCTCAGATAATTTGGCCCCAAGCCATGTGGGGCTTTAGAGATCAAAACTAACACTTTGAATTGAGCCCAGAAGCATTGGACTCAGTGAAGTTCATGGAACAGAAGCATAACTTCAGCCTTTAGTTTGAATATAGGAGATACAAAATGTTCATATAATCTAGGAATGGGCAGCTTGGTGGACTATAACATTCATATCTCCTCACCCAAATTGTTTCGCATCTGAGGAGACCGGCTTCTGAGGCACTTTGTGTGTGTGTGTGGGGGGGTCATTATCGCCTGAATTTGAGACAAGTGGCTCTTGCAATCAGGCTAATGGAGTCAACCACAATGATTATGATGGAATAACAAGGGCAGATAACGTATTTTCTTTATGGGCTCCAGCTGCTGAGTAAAACACAACGGAAAATTTGATTTCAAGAGGTGCAAAATTTAAGGCTTTGGCTCTAGGAGCCTCATCTGCATTGTTGTCCTGAACCCATCTGGAGGCCACTTCACTCTCAGAAGAGGTCGAGCCTCCACCTCTTCTTATTTTGCCATTGATTGACATCGTTAACGCTTCACACATCAAAATAGCCCCTGGCAAAAAATTTGCCGAAAGTGAATGTCGGGTTTGCCTGCATCAAGCAACTAACAGCCTGGAGCACCAGATAAACATGCCCCTAGGCACAGCTGTTAGGATGTAAATACCAGAAGGTGAGGAAGAAAGAGTCAAAATAAAATAAAAAATAAATCCAAGGAACCACTCGAGCTGAGTGTCAACATTGATACACAAACGTGGCAGGGACGCCCGTGTATATTTTATGCCAATGGCGTGATACATTATCCGCTAAGTGTTTCGTCAACCATTTTGGTCTTCCCTGCAAAACCCATTTATCTGTAGACCACAGAGTTGCCAAGAGGACAGCTCCTTCGGTACGAACAGTCTCTGTGTCTTTTCCGTCACCGTTTATAATCCCTCGCGTTCGCAGATCCATAATTCATGAGAAGAACGGAGACCCGGGCGAACGTTTTCCCGAAGAGTTTGAAACGGAGGCCTGTGCTGCAAAATGCCCAGAGACCTTGTCATGCGTGGAATCCAAATGCATCTCCTTCTCTCCCTCATCCATCAGCGCTCGGAGACGTCTTTGGCAATGATATTATCCAAATATTATTAAAACTTTGAACCCTGTCCTCATAAATTAGGGCGAAATGGCTTCGGAGCCGTTAAGCCAGGAGGATGTATGAGCTTCAGTTGCTCAGGGGTAATTGAGTGCTTAAAAGGAAGCGTGGCTGAGCATTCGGCGGGCTAAAGAGAGAGTGAAGGAGAAGCAGAGTGGGAAACGGCTGCTGCCATTTGTTCACTGCTCTTGGCACAGCTCGCGGGGCTGTTCACACACAGGTCAAACCAACCTTTAAGCAGGACAAGGATTTGGCCAGCGAGAGCAAACATCTGTTCTTGAGCATCTGTAGGCATCCCTGCAGCAAGCTTGCAAGCTTGTCCGTTGTGTTGGCTGTTCTTCTAGGAACATACTTCAAAAACTTGGCAAGCAGCATCTTACATTTTCAGATTTCCAGAGCCAAAACTACTTTTAATCTGCAGCTAGGCACTTCAAGATGTGGGTGTTGGTAAAGGCCGAGAATGAGAAAGTTTCTCAACCCCGCTTCGCCCTCTGTTTATCACTGCATTGGTTGCCCTTTCATAACTTAGTGAACAAATGGGATGGTAACGTCTGGCAGAAAACCATTCTTATCTTGGGGGATCCTGGGTTTCTTGCATTCACAGACCTGAGAAATGGAATATTTTTTTTTAATGACATCTGACAAGGTTAAACTGAATACTCCATACTTCTTTTATGTCATGAGGAGGAGGAGGAGGAGGAGGAGGAGAGGAGAAGGAGGAGCAGGAGAAGGAGGAAGAGAAGGAAGACAAGCAGAAGGAAAAGGATGATGATGATGATGATGATGATGACAAGCAGAAGAAGGAGGAGGAGGAGGAGGAGGAGGAAGAGGAAGAGGAGGAGAAGAAGGAGGACCAGGAGAAGGAGGACAACCAGAAGGAAAAGGATGATGATGATGATGACAAGCAAAAGGAGGAGGAGGAGGAGGAGGAGGAGGGGGAGGGAAGTGCTTGTTATTTTCTGTCGCTAAAACATGACATCCGGCTTCTAAATGTATGTTTCAAAGTGATATGCAAAATAAATGTTGGGAAATTAATAAACATTTTGTTTTTTAGAAGTGGTATGCCATTCCCCCCCCCCCCCAAAAAAAATAAGAGAACATTTAGAGCTTGCAGTCTCCAATACATTTATCTAGGTTTAAATACCACTGTAATCGTTGAGATTTAACTCTTGAGTTTATCTATGCATATCTGTCAGACAAAAATTACCAGCAGCAGTAGCCAGGAGATTCATTTCACATCTGCCTACGTTTATTTATTTGTTGATTGGTTTTGTTTCTTTAGGATACTTCGGAAAACAGAAATGAACAGAGAAAACTATACTGACATCTCAACAAAACTGAAGCAGGCCTTCAATGTAGGAATAATGGTTGGCAGAAGCTGGGACAAGTAACGGGAGCTCACTCTGTTACACGGCACTAGGGTTTTGAACTGCTGAACTGTCAGCCTTTAGATTGACAAGCTCAGCATCTTAGCCACTGAGCCACCACATCCAAAAAAAAATCAGTGTCTTCACAGTGATATATAATTTTTTTGAGGGTCAGCAGCTTCTGCGGGGAAAATTTGGAGGAGGCCTTACGGCTCCTGGAGCAACTGGGGGAAAGAGAGGATCAAAATATAATGAATCTAATAAAAAATTGTTCTGTTGGCTCAACATTATGGAATAGAAACAACAGTTCCCCAAAAGAATTTCAGGGCATTTTCCCAGATCAAGTTGGAAATGAAGACACAGATCATTTCAAGCATGTAAGACTACTACTCTTAGGATTATGGTCTCTTTGAAAATTTATATTAATTGTGAGAAGTCTTTGTGCAATGTTCTTCCTCTGTCTTTCCACTTTCATTCTCTCTCTCTTCTTGCCCCTTTCTAATAAAGAACTGATTTCCAGCCTGGAGTTGCTCAAACAGCTTTGGGTATATTATTTTATCCACTATCTCAGCGATGGCAAACCTTTCTAGCACCAAGTGCGGAAAAGGTCATGCGGAAATGTCACACCTGTGGGCATGTGCATACTCATCAAGGCTGCACTTTGGAAAAACCAAACTTCCAGATTCTAGCATGCATGCACACCTGATGATCAACTGGCTGGCACAAATGCACAGGTCGGTTTTATCTGCACTGCTGCATGTGCGAAGGAATCGTGCTCCAAAAATGCCGAACTTCTGGGTTCTGGTGTGTATGCACACCCAACAATCAGCTGGCCAGTGCTCATGCACACACTGTTTTTTGGCACTGCCGCATGTGTGAAGGACAGCTTCACGCGTGCATGTGCACCAGAGACCCGGAAGTCAAACAGGCAAGGCCACGCATGTTGGGCGACATAGCTTCCTATGCCACTTTGGGCACGTATGCCCTAAATTTGCCATCACAGCACTATCTGCTTTGTTAAAGAAGGAGGAAAGCTACTAACTTTTGCCTGTGGAGATTCTCAGTCATCCAGGTCCTAATTATCTCCAAGGTGCTTTTCTTTTTTCCTTCAAAAAACAACTGGACTGGTTTTTTTTTTCCCCGCATGAGGAAGATGAAGATATGAAGCGAAATGTTTTCTTCTTCCTCAAGGAAGAAACCACAACAACAGCAATTCAGGTTACCTGTTGAAGAGAGGGGAAAAAAGGATCTTTGAGATATTTACTTTGTCCTGAAATGTCAGAAGCCACCCAAAAATACCTCATTTTGATCCTGCATAAAAAGTGAAGGAAAATTCATATTTTTTTCCCCTCAGATCTTTGACTGAGGTTGCCTTCGACCACTTCCACAAACACTTCCTCCTTGAGAGGACATCTGTTAAGCGGCAGGTGGCTTCTGTGTCTTGTGGCTGCTTGATAATGTATGATCTAATCTCGATCTCTACCATGTCTCTAGGTAAGTGACAGAGACAAAGCAATGCCATCCTTCCACAAGGATTAAAAACGACTCCCCTCTGTATGCTGTGGTTGCTATTTTCCATTGTAGCTGTGTCATCCATCATAAAGTTTCACAATACTTTTTTTGGGCAGAAGGTACAGTACGTGTGATGATGGCCACGGAGTTGGCGGCAGACTTCATTTCTGATAAGGTTTTCCCCTCTTTCTGTTTCCAAATTCCGATGGAGGAGGAGCATTTTATTTATTTAAATTCTAACTAGTCACCCAACTTCAATAGCTCCTCCTCTCCTCCTCCTCTCCTCCCTCCTCCTCCTCTCCCTCTCCCTCCCCCCCCAAGTGGGCCACTCTTATATTTGTCTCACTGGGAACTAACTCACCACAATTCCCTATTTAACAAATTCTCTTGCCAGGCTGATAACATTTTCCTTCTCCAGAGAGTGCTATTCCTACCAGCAATAAATCATACTGGTTCAATAAATGCTTTCTCTTTCTTTCTTTCTTTCTTTCTTTCTTTCTTTCTTTCTTTCTTTCTTTCTTTCTTTCTTTCTTTCTTTCTTTCTCCTTCCTTCCTTCCTTCCTTCCTTCCTTTCCCCTCTCTCTCTTTTTCTTTCTTTCTCTCTTTCTTTCCTTCTTTCTTTCTCTCTCTTTCTTTGTCTCCTTCCTTCCTTCCTTCCTTCCTTCCTTCCTTCTTTCTTTCTCTCTTTCTTTGTCCACTTTTTTTCTTTCTTTCTTTCCTTCCTTCCTTATTTCTTTCTTTCTTTCCTTCCTTTCTTCCTTTCTTCCTTTCTTTCTTTCTCTCTCTTTCTTTCTTTGACCATTTCTTTTTCCTTCCTTCCTTCCTTCCTTCCTTCCTTCCTTCCTTCCTTCCTTCCTTCCTTCCTTATTTCTTTCTCTCTCTTTCTCTCTTTCTTTCTCCCCTTCCTTCCTTCCTTCCTTCTCTCTCTTTCTTTCTCTCCTTCCTTTCTTCCTTCTCTCTCTTTCTTTCTCTCCTTCCTTCCTTCCTTCCTTCCTTCCTTCCTTCCTTCCTTCCTTCCTTCCTTCCTTCCTTCCTTCCTTCCTCTTCTCATTCTCTTCCCTTCTCTGCCCTCTTTTTCTGGAGTAACTTGATTTATTTACCTTTCTTGTTCAATCCAACATGTGCCTGGGGAGAAGCTGTCCCCATTCTAAGCCCAGCACATTTCCTACAAACCTTTTGAAGCTTTGACCGAGTCCACCGGGACAGATCCAATTCCTTCTCCCTTTTTTTCGGTTATGAGATTATCTGCATTACCTTTACCTTGTCAATAAAGTTTAAAACAGGTGGAAATTGGATTTGAGAGTGGGGATGGGGAAGTTTTCAGAAAGGCTTCCCTTCCCTCGTAGCCCTTTTTGATAGATTCTGCTACCCGGGTTGTAATTCTGCCATGAATTACACACACGTTGCTCTTTGAAGGTAGGGTGGGGTGAAGGTTGCCCAGAATGGTGGGGGGAAAAGATTTGGAGCCAATTTGTAATAAGCAAGAGCAGTTTGACCCAGATTAAAAGATACAATTACTCTGTCTGAATAGTAAACCTTAAAAGTACTACTTATCCCAATAGTTATTGTTTTATGACAAAGGAAGACATCCCGAGAGAACAATAAAGCCAGAGATAAGTTGCTTGTAATTTATTCCAAACACAGCAGAGGAATTCTATGCAGTTCTGCTACACCAACAGATCCTAGTCTGGCCCCTTCAAATATATGCAACTCCCCCCACATTAAATCAGACTGGCTAGGGATTCTGGGAGTTGCAGTCCCAACACGTCTGGATGATAACATACAGTAGTGGAAAAGTTTCCTCTACATACATTTGCTGAGACCTCAAAAATCCCCTCCCCCATTTTTTCTACCTAATATCACTGGGCATTTTGTCCTCCCTTCCTCCCTCTCTCCCTCTCTTCTCTCCACTTCCTTCCTTCCATCGACCCACCACCCATTCATCCATCCATTCTCCACTCTCTCCCTCCCTCCCTTCCTTCCTCCCTCCCTTCCTTCCTCCCTCCCTCCTTCCTTCTTTCCTCTCTCCCTTCCTTCCTTCCCATTTTATTTTGCTACACTAATCCATGCTCCTGGTTTTTAAACTTTATCTAATTCTTATCAATTTTAATATTTGCAGGCTTGTGATTTCATTGTCTCATAAGCCCTTCAGAGTCTCTTTGGATTGTGAGATGGTTGACCTGTACACTTAATATATATATAATAAATTCATACATACATACATACTAGCTACTCTCTTAATTCATTTTCCTGTCTTGGGTTTCCTTTCCCTCCTTCCGAGTCATATGGCTTTATTTATTTGACACTTTGTTCCTCAACAGCCTTTTTTTTTTGTAGGCAAACCCATTTTACTATTTATGCAGGATAAGAGGAAGCCCCCAAATCATTAGTGTGTACAAAGGTATAAATATTACATAGACGCTACTCTAATTGTAAGCCAAGCTGAGTGAATAATTCACAGCCCATCCTTTATTTGACAAGTGGCACCTCTTCTGCTTGCAAAGAGTTCCTCAGCTGTGGCTGACTACCAGTGTCGCTCATCCACTAGATAAGAGCTCTTCAAACTTGGCAGCTTTAAGGCTTGTGGACTTCAACTCCCAGAATTCTCCAGCCAGCTATGCAGAATTCTGGGAGTTGAAGTCCACAAGTCTTAAAGCTGCCAAGTTTGAAGATCTCTGCACTAGATAAATACCGCTAGAAAAAGCTGAAAGGTTCATGTACCTCGGTTCTAATTTACCAACCCCTGATCTGGAGAGATGCCTCAAGAACCAGCCTCTTTGGGCTTCCTTCCAGGCTCTGTCAAATTCCTTGAATACTGTCCAATTTCAAGTCATCTTCGACTTACAACAGTTTGTTTCGGTGTTAAAACACCGAAGAAATTATTTATGACCATTTTTCATGCTTACGACCGTTGCAGTATACCCATGGTCATGTAATCAAAAAAATCCAGATGCTTGGCTGGCAACTGTCTCGTATTTATGACAGTTGCAGCATCCTGGAGATACGTGACTTCCCTTTTGCAACCTTCTGACAAAGTCAATGAGGAAGCCAGATTCCCTTAGCAACCATGTTACTCGCTTAACAACTGCAGTAATCTACTTCACGAATGTGGCAATAAATGTCACGAAAAGGGGCAAAACTCATTTAACAACCATCTTGCATAACTTTGGGGATTAACTATGTGCCGTCAATGGAGAACCACCAGTATCTCTTTGGGTCCCTGAGGAATCCCAGCCACTGATGAGAAGGACCAGAGAAGACATGAGAGTGTTCCAATATTGGAGGGGCTGCCCCAGAGAGGATGAAGGGGGTCAAGCTATTTTCCAAAGCACCTGAAGGCCAGAGCAGGAATAATGGATGGAAACTGACCAAGGAGAGCTGGAAATAAGGAGACATTTTCTGACAGTGAGAACTATCAACTGATGGAACAGAAGTTGCCTTCAGAAATTGTGGGAGTTTCATCACTGGAGGCTTTCAAGAAGAGGCTGGACTGCCATCTGTCAGAAATGGTGTAGGGCCGTGATGGCGAGCCTATGGCACGGGTGCCACAGATGGCACACGGAGCCATATCGGTGGGCACGCGAGCTCAGCTCCGGCATGCATGCATGCTGATTTTCGCGCCTTCTGGGTCCACCAGAAGTCAGGAAACACACTGTTTCCAGCCTCTGGAGAGCATCTAGGGGAATGGGGAAGGCCATTTTTGCCCTCCCCAGGCTCCTAGAAAGGCTCTAGAGCCTGGAGAGAGCAGAAAACGGGCCTACTGTGCCATCACGTGCCAAAAGTGGGGGGGAGCATGGGGGTGGGGTGGGGTGCATAGAATTATGGATGTGGGCACACGTGCGTGTGACCCCACCACACTCCCCCCACTTTTGGCACATGATGGCAAAAAGCCATCAGGGGGGAAGGGTTTCCTGCTTGGGCGAGGGGTTGGACTAGATGACGCACAAGGTCCCTTCCAACTCTGTTAAATCTGTCTGTTACTATGTTCATTTGCTTCCCCTTTAAAGCAACAGCAACAACTGACTTAAAGAAGAACTTGAGGCAGTTTTCAAAGCAAGACGAATTAGGGAAGGCTAAGACTCAAATAGCAAAGGAGCGTCAGAAATGGAGATATAAGGTTCTCTTCCTTTCCTTTGCTCCCTTATGCCCTCACTGCCAAAGTAGTGAATTTTGTCTGCATAAACACTAAGTGAATTCCCTCCAAACGGCCCTGCCTCCAGCTTCCCATGCAGTTTTATCTATTTGTTTGCCTGTCCATGAAAATCTGCTTGCTTGCTTGCTTTTTTCCCCTCCGCACTGTAGGAATGCTATGCAGATAAGAGCTCCACAAAAGACAACATCCCAGTTCTTAATTAAAGATACGAAATGACACTCTGTTGGAATGATGTCATAGTCTCCAGCCTGATCATTCAATTTTTTTTTTTAAAAAAAGTGAAATGATAAGATTGAGCGAACATAAATCAATCTCAGGTGGTTTATGGTGAGCTCTGCCTGTTTACCACTGCAAATGTTTTTTTTTATATATATATCATCGATCTAGTCATGTTTAACATTTTCTGTCAGTTCCTTATAGGACAGCGTGCAAAGCTTGGCCACTAAATGCTGGCCCTGGTCTCCAGACAGAAAGTGTGGACTGAATAACTGACATTTTTAAAAGTTGAATTCATGTTGTCTTTAACAATAATGTAATTAATAATGCTTCCCTCGCTCACTTTAATGGTGAATAGAAGAGTTATTCAGAAAACAAGTCTGGTGCAGCAAAGAGGCACAAGACTAGAAATCAGGAAACTGTGAGTTCTAGTCATGCCTTAAAAACAATACCAGCTTGGAGGAGGAGGGGGAGGGAGAGAAGGAGGAAGAGGAGAATGAGGAGGAGGGGGAGGAGGAAGGAGGAGGAGAAGGAGGAGGAAGAGAAGAAGCAGGAGGAGGTGGAGAAGAAGAGGAGGAGGAGGAAGAGGGGAGGAGGAGGGGGAGGAGAAGAAGAAAAGGAGAAGAAGAAGAGGAGGAGGAGGAGGAGAAAAAGGAAAGGAGAGGAAGGGGAAGAAGGAGGAGAAGGAGAAGCAGGAGGAGGAGAAGAAAAGAAGGAGAAGGAGAGGAAGAGGAGAAGGAGGAGGAGGAGGAGAAAAGCAGGAGAAGGAGAGGAGGAGGAGAAGCAGGAAAGGAGAGGAAGGGGAAGAAGAAGGAGGAGGAGGAGAAGGAGAAGCAGGAGGAGGAGAAGAAAAGAAGGAGAAGGAGAGGAAGAGGAGAAGAAGGAGGAGGAGAAGAAGAAAAGAAGGAGGAGGAGGAGGAGGAGGAGGAGGAGAAGCAGGAAAGGAGAGGAAGGGGAAGAAGAAGAAGGAGGAGGAGAAGAAAAGAAGGAGAAGGAGAGGAAGAGGAGAAGGAGGAGGAAAGGAGAGGAAGGGGAAGAAGAAGGAGGAGGAGGAGAAGCAGGAGGAGAAGAAAAGAAGGAGGAGGAGGAGGAGAAGCAGGAAAGGAGAGGAAGGGGAAGAAGAAGGAGGAGGAGAAGCAGGAGGAGGAGAAGAAAAGAAGGAGAAGGAGAGGAAGAGGAGAAGAGAAGGAGGAGGAGGAGGAGAAAAGCAGGAGAAGGAAAGGAGGAGGAGAATCAGGAGGAGGAGGAGGAAGAGGAGGAGGAGGAAATCATTTAAAGCCAGGGTCATTTTAATCCAACTTCAGGGCTGTGTGTTTCCTCTATGAGGCTTCATCCTACCAAAATAATGCTGTAGCATAAAGTCCAATTTAAATCTGCTCTATTCACATTACATTACCCAAGCTTCTTCTCCTTTTGTGCTATAGTTAAAAACGACCCACAGCCTAGCGAAACACTGGGAAGGCCCAGTTTGCAAAGGGACAGTTGCAGCCCCATGGTGCCGCTCGCTGGTCCTGAGGCCCAAGACTCACACAAATGACTTCCTGTGTGGTCCAGTCGCATCACGGTCACCCCCCCAACCCCACCCAGGGACTTGCTTTCGCAGCTGTTTGATATAAATTCCTCGCATATGTCTTCGTCCAGTCGGTTTATTTTGATAAACAATAAATAGGCCGGACATTCCCCTGCTGGTTTCTCTTCGCTCAGGCCATCTCAGGCTTGGCCATTTGCCAGAGAGACGGTGGCTCTGGACGACGTTTGCACAGATGGCAATTGTCATTTTGGAAATTCACTTTGAGGTCCAGCTTCATCTCTGCCTTCCCAACTTCCCCCCCCTCTCCCTCTCTCTCTCTCTCTCTCTCTCTCTCTCTCTCTCTCTCTCTCTCTTTCTCCCCCCTCCTTAGTGGACGATCACAATCTGTTATTGGCACCTACAAATCACAACCAGATGATATTAAGTTGGGATAACCTACTTGGTCCCTTCCGGTGTGATATTTTTCTTCATTAAGCCGCCCCGACTCTCCGAGCTCCCCAAATCGGCTTATATCTCCACCCACTCCCTTCCACCAAAGTTATAGATCTCACAGTCTCTAAACTAATTGTTAGTTGCACAGCAAGCCTTAAAGCTTGGCCCAGCCAGTGCAATTCCACCCCCCTGGCTCTGATTAAAGGCACAGAGGAAGCCGAAGTGCAAAGAAAATGAAAACCCTCTGGGCCGTTTGGGCAAAATGTTGTGGCTTTCGGAGCCTTCTTTGACATTTGTTGATAAAAGTATGAGAAGAGAGGAGTTATCCATCACGGAAGCTCCTTCCAAGGGCTGAGATGTGACTGAATTTGTTAAGGGCTACTGGCTTGGTTTAGACAACTGTAAACACATTGGAGAAGAAATGGGATTCCTAGAGCAGCAGAGAGGAAAAATGAACGTTTTTTGGGCTATTTTTCTCTCCCTAAATGAGATGGCTTCCCATCGCTGAGAGATGCTTGTCTGCTCCTTCTTACCATGCTGGGACTGCCTGTTCCTTGCTCTTGAGGTGTGTGTGTGAGAGAAAAATTATAGAAGGAAGGTTCTCCTGAGCAGATGGACAACTATCCATTGAAGTCAATAAAAATGGTCCTAAGAGGGTACTTAGTCAAGAACAGGAAGTTTAGACGCTTTCCCATCTTCTGGAAGTTACAAGCAGTAGAAGGTCCCTCCGAAAGCCCTGATTAATTGTTCTCACTGTCAGGAAATTTCTTCTTAGTTCTTGGTTGTTTCTCTCCTTGATTAGTTTCCATCCATTTCCCCCCCCCCCCCTCCTCCTCTTTGAAGAATAGGTGGACCACCTCTTCTTTGTGACAGCCCCTCAAATATTGGAGCCATGAATATCATGTCGTCCCTAATCCTCCTTTTCACTAGCCTGTTGTTGTTATTAGTTACAAATTCGTGCCCGATCTATCGCGATCCCATGGACAACGTTCCTCCAGGCCTCCCTGTCCTCTACCATTTCCCGGAGTCCATTTAAGCTCATGCCAACTACTTCAGTGACTCCATCCAGCCACCTCATTCTGTGCCATCCCCTTCTTCTTTTGCCCTCAATCGTTCCAAGCATTAGGCTCTTCTCCAGTAAGTCCTTCCTTCTCATTAGGTGGCCAAAGCATTTGAGTTTCCTCTTCAGGATCTGGCCTTCTAAAGAGCAATCAGGGTTGATCTCCTCTAGGACTGACCGGTTGGATCACCTTGCAGTCCAAGGGACTCGCAGGAGTCTTCTCCAGCACCAGAGTTCAAAGGCCTCAATTCTTTGGTGCTTAGCCTTCCTTCCTTATGGTCCAACTTTCACAGCCATCCATTGGAACTGGGAAAACCATCGCCTTGACTACACGTACTTTTGTTGGCAGGGTGATGTCTCTGTTTTTTAGTATGCTGTCTAACTTTTCCATAGCTTTCCTCCCCAGGAGCAAGTGTCTTTTAATTTCTTGGTTGCAGTCCCCATCTGCGGTGATCTTGAAGCCCAGGAAAATAAAATCTGTCACTACCTCCATTTCTTCCCCATCTATTTGCCAGGAATTGAGAGGGCCCGATGCCATGATCTTAGTTTTCTTAATGTTGAGTTTCAAGCCAACTTTTGCACGCTCCTCCTTCACCCAATCCCAGTTTTTCATACGTTTCAGCCTCCAGTCCCCTAATCATCTTTGTTGGTCTTCTCTGCACTCTTTCCAGAGCCTCAGCATCCTTTATTATATATTATACATGTATGTATGTATCGTAGTGGCCAAAACTGGATGCAATATTCACACCATGGCAGAAAGAGAATGCTGTGAATGTTGCTGGGGAAGACAAAACCGAAGGCTAAGAAAAAGCAATGAGCTTGTCTTCCATCATAATCCTAGTTTTTTCATTATGTCTTCCATCATAATCCTATTGTTCTTTAAACTATTTGCATACGTAAAGCAAAACAGCCTTTTTAATTTCTCTTCCCCCTCCCTCCTAATCATCTGAAGCTTATTAAGAACTACTCTGTATCCTGTAATCAGACCATTTATGCAGAGAGCTGCCCCGGGCCAAGTGCTTTTGTAAACAAGCTGGAAAACTCCTTTGCAATAAATGATTAACATGGGAAGACACCATTCATAATTAATTCTCTAAGCCCTCCCCCCCCTTCCAATCCCTCTCCACCCCTTCCTGCCATTTCGGTTGGCAGATGGTCTTAGGAGTCTAAGCAGGACCTATCATCCTGCCTTTTTATGTTCAGGAGGGGCGGGAAGATAGACCTTTGAAACAGACAAAACCAATGAAGAAAAGTCTGTAAAAATTGCAGTCTCAACTCCCGAGCTCAATAGTTTCGCCAGATGCTGTTTTCAGCATAAAAAGGAAGCAGAGGTTCCAACTGTGGTTATTGGGTATGGAATGACACTCTGTAGAATTGGCTGGCAATCACTTAAACATAAGCCAGTAGTGTGCGGCAGCAGCTTAAAAAAGCTAATGCAATCAGAGATGAGCTTCAAAAATTTTAGCAAGGGGTTCTCTGCTCGGTTGCTGGGTGGGGGTGGCCATGGTGGGCAGGGCCTAGTCAGCCTCCTGCACCATGACGGTGGCAGGGGGAGGGGGGGCTTTATGCCTTCCCCGGGCTCCGGAGGCTTTCCTAGAGCCTCCGTAACTGACTCTGGAGACCAGTTTCCAGCCTTCCTGAACTTCCGATAGGCCTGTTTTTCACCATCCCCGAGCCTCCGCATGCACCTTGCACTTACCTGCATCCAAAATGGGTCGCATGGGAAGTCCTGGGAGGGGCGGGGTGGGTGGGGCCAGCCAGGAGTGGGATTTGGAGGTTCTCCAAACTGCACAGAATCTTAGCTAGAGGTTCTCCCGAACCCCTGCAGACCTCCAGCTGCCCATCCTTCTATACAATCCTTGGTGGTATAAACAGAGGCATAGGATCAAAATCATGTGAAGTATTGGTACCGCTTTATAAAACCTCAGTAAGGCTGTGCCTGGAACACTGCATCCAGTTTTGGTCACCACATTATAACAAAAGATGTTGAGACTTTGGAAAAAGTGCAAAGAAGAGCAAATGGGATGATGAAGGACCTGGAGACCAAAACATACCCCCCCCCCCCCAAAAAAAAAGCTTGCCAGAATTGGGTATGGCCAGTCTAGAGAAAAGAAGGACTAGGGGGGACATGATAGCAGTATTCCAGGATTTGAGGGGCTGCCACAAAGAAGAGGGGAGTCAACCTATTTTTCAAAGGACTGGAAGGCAAGCCAAGAAACAAAGAGTGCAAATTAATCAAAAAGAGAAGCAACCTGGAGTGAGGACAATTAACCAGTAGAATACTTGCCTCCAGAAATCATGGGAGCTCCATGGTGGTGAAATCTACTTACCTTCCCTACCGGTTCAGAAGTGTCACGTGTGATTTTAGACCCTCTGCGCATGCGCAAAGCCTCCTGCACATGTGCAGAGGGTCAAAAACAGGTTACTTCCTGGTTAAAACCAGGAAGTAATGACATCCAGGCAGGTGGGCGGAGCTTTGCGATGCCGCTGCTACCGGTTCGCCGAACCACCCTCTGCTGCTGCTACTAGTTCTCCCAAACCGGTGCAAACTGGTAGCATTTCACCCCTGGTGCTCCATCACCAGAAATTTTTAAGAAGAGACTGGGCAGACACTGTCTGAAATGGTATACGGTCTCCTGCCTGAGCAAGGGGTTGGACTAGAAGACCTCCAAGGTCCCTTCCAGCTCTTTTCTGATTAATTGATTGATTTTGAGGAGGTGGGAATCCCAAGAACTTTCTCAGTTTCCTCTGAAAACATTTTGAATGCCTGTATAATGTTGCATTCTCCTGGATGAAACATGCTTCGGTTGGATCCCCGATGCCTGTGCAAAGAGTTTCCCAATCCCCTTTAAACTAAGTGAGTCAAATTCTTGCCTGCAGCTCGTAATGCATGGCAGAAAGCTCAGCTTGGCTCGGCCTCAGCTGGGACGTAGGACTCCCCGAGAGAAGACAGGCAGCCGAGGGTCCAAGAAGCATTTGGCAGAGACGAGGGAATGGGAGGCGCAATGAATGCTGCATGGGAAGAACAGAGGAGCCTTGCCAAGTCAGAAGCAAAGTTGTTCAAGCATCAGATCTGGGTGGCCAGCCCTCTCCGAAGCTCAATGACAATTCCAATATAATACTACCAGTATCATTTATGTTGGCCGGGATTTCATTATTCCCAGTACAGGAAGCAGGCTGAAGATTGGATTAGGAAAGCAGGAAGTGGAACAGTGTGAAAAGGAGTCTCCAGCCAACAAGCGCGGGAGAGAATCCAAAGGACATTTCAATATCTCCGTGCAAGACTCACTCAGTCCTCTTCCCTCTCAAGCAATTGTAGAACTTGGCAAGTCTCTGGCTTGCTTCATAGGGCTGCTGTCTCCTACAGTTGTCAGCATCAGCTTGTAAGAGAGGCTGAGATGATCTCAGCTGTTATAGTAGTTATTAGGTTATTATCTGGGCAAATATTGGGTGCTAACAAAATGAAATTCAGTGGTGAAAAAAGTAAGGTTCTACATTTAGGCAAGAGAAATAAAAATGCACAGATACCGTATATGTGGTGCCTTGTTTAACAGTAGTAACTGTGAGAGGGATTTTGGAGTCCTAGTGGACAACCAATTAAATATGAGCCAGCAGTGTGCATTAGCTGCCAAAAAAATTGACACAGTTCTAGGCTGCGTAAACAGAGAGATAGAATCAAGGTCACATGAAGTGTTAATACCATTTTATAATGCCTTGGTAAGGCCACACTTGGAATACTCCATCCAGTTTTGGTCACCATGATGTAAAAAAGATGCTGAGACTCTGGAAAGAGTGCAGAGAAGAGCAACCAGGATGATTAGGCGACTGGAGGCTAAAACATATGAAGAACGGTTGCAGGAACTGGGTATGTCTAGTTTGATGAAAAGAAGGACCAGGGGAGACATGATAGCAGGGTTCCAGTATCTCAGGGGCTGCCCCAAAGAAGAGGGAGTCAAGCTATTCTCCAAAGCACCTGAGGGCAGGACAAGAAGCAATGGGTGGAAACTAATCAAGGAGAGAAGCAACCTGGAACTAAGGAGGAATTTCCTGACTGTTGGAACAATTAATCAGTGCAACAACTTGCCTCCAGAAGTTGTGAATGCTCCAACATTGGAAGTTTTTAAGAAGAGATTGGATAACTACTTGTCTGATGTAGTGTAAGCAGGGGGTTGGACTAGAAGACCTCCAAGGTCCCTTCCAACTCTGTTTTCTATTCTATTCTATTCTATTCTATTCTATTCTATTCTATTCTATTCTATTCTATTCTATTCTATTCTATTCTATTCTATTCGAGAGACTTCATCTCTCCTAGCCTTTGACTTACCTTGATGGATGGAGAAATAGGGTTGAATGTTTTTTTTAATAAAAAGGTTGAAGGAGAGACAGTGGAAGTTTTTGCTATCAGTAGAGACTGAAATTTTGCTTGGACCCTCAGAAGTTGTTAGAAAGTTCTGTCTCCTCATTCTTCATATCTTTCAGGAGACGTTCCCTTCAGATTTTAAGATGAACTCTTCAGTCTGAAGCATAAGGATTTTGCTATGTTGGAGAACAAGAAAGTCATCTTTGAGATGTTTACTTACGCTCATTATTTTTTTGTTAAATTCATATGTCTCCCCTCTCTGAATAGGAGGCTCCGAATGAGCCATGGTGGCGCAGTGGTTAGAATTCCGTATTGCAGGTCAACTCTGCCCACTGCCAGGAGTTCGATCCTGATTGGCTTGAGGTTGACTCAGCCTTCCACCCTTCCTAGTCTTAAAAAGTGCTTTAAAAAAGTTTTTTTTAAAAAGTTGGCCATGCCCACCCAGTCACATTACCCACCCACCCCCCACCAAGCCACGCCCACAGAACTGGCAGTAACAAATTTTACATTTCACCACTGGTGTAGGCTGCCTACAGCTACTTGGGTGAGATGGGCAGCTGTACCGACAGAATATAAACAAGCAAACAGACCTCCTGGCCTTGGAGGTGAGAAGTCCTTCCTTGTGTGCTTGCCAGACACAGGCCCAGCATCCTGCCTTGAGTTAACACAATGCCGATCCTCTTTTGTCTAATGGAAATAATGACTTGCAGGAACACAACTTGATGGGAGAGCTGGCTGAGATTCCAAACATGTGGCAATTTCCGAGTGTCAGTGTCGAGGTTTTCCTTCTTCCCCCCCCCTGCCGCCCCAATTCCCTTCTCCTAAAAAAAAAAGAAAGAAAAGAAAAGAAGGGGGGGGAGGGAAAGGAAAATGGAAAAGAAAACAGAACCCTTGTGGGGCAGAACGTGCTGTGCATTAGAGTTGGAATTTCCCTAAGGCTTTACCACCATGGCTGTCCCACAGAGGTTGTGTCAGAGGCAGCTCCGTTTTCGTTTTTCTGATGTTTTCCCGCCAGTTAATACCGCAGAAGCAACCTTGGCTCACAGCAGTCACGCTGAGACTTTTGGCGGACTGCAGGGGCAGGAGAAATGTAAGATGCAAGAGCTGTGTAGCTTTGTGACTGCTCTTCAGAAGGACCTAACATCTGCTAAAGTCCATTGTGAAGCCAGCTCAAGGGAAGAGGATAGGAAGAAGGTCTTGGTAGTTTGAATTTTCCACTTATAGTTATGTCCATCCTCCCCAGTGACTGTCACAGCTGCCCAATGATCCCAGAAGGTCAACCTTCTGCTCCCATTTGTTGTCCCAAGTTGTAGAGCATAGTGTTGTGACATAGGCTCACTTAGTCATTACAAGACACAATTAGTCCCAAACAAAATTATTTTATTATAACAGCTGAGAATTACTTCATTCCCAGCTTAGTCCAAATTAATTCCAAAACAAGTCCTCCAGAAAAAGTCCTTCGGGCTTATCACAAACCTTTATCTTCTTTGACACCCTGCAAAGGCCTTTCTTTGCAAAGCCCCATGAAGTTCAGAAACAAGAGATGCTGACTGGAAACAGATTTAGCAACGTTGCTTTTCTACAAAGAGCCCAAGATCCTTTGCTGCTCTTTTAAGCCTTATCATCTCCTGGCCTTACTCCTCAGTCATCCTTTTTGCTTTAGCTGCTTTTGCCTTCTGGCAGCTCTGTGCATGCGTGCAATAGGAACAGGCTCCTCCTGTTCCTCTGTCTCTCTGCTGTCCGACTCTGGAGGCTCCGGAGTCTGTGCATCACTCCCAGATGGCCCTGGCCCCCTCTCTGCCTCTGATAAAAGAGCCCTCGTCTGGGCCTTTCCCAGACTCCAGGACTGGCCCATGGTCCTCCCCAGACTCCTCACTGTCCGACTCCATTGCCAGCTCCACTGGCTGCTGGTAGACCACAACACATAGTAGAAGAGTGAAGAATCCAAGAGGGGAGGTCAAGCTATTCTCCAAAGCATCTGAAGACAGGACAAGAAGCACTGGATGGAAACTAACCAAGGAGAGAAGCTACTTAGAACTAAGGAGAAATTTCCTGGCAATGAGAATGGTTAATTAGTGGAATGACACGTTGTGTGTGCTCCATCACTGGAGGTTTTTAAGAAGAGATTGGACAACCATTTGTCTGAAATGGTACAAGGTCTCATGCTTGAACAGGGGGTTGAACTAGAAGACCTCCAAGGTCCCTTCCGACTCTGTTATTCTGGTGTTCACATCTAACTAAACACAAGACATTATTATTTTTTTTTTATTTGATTTATATGCCGCCCTTCTCTGGAGACTCAGGGCGGCTTACAATGCGTTAAGCAATAGCCTTCATACTTTTGTATATTTATATTTATACAAAGTCAGCTTATTGTCCCCAACAAACTGGGTCCTCAATTTACCCACCTTTTAAAGGATGGAAGGCTGAGTCGACTTTGAGCCTGGCTGGGATTGAACTCGCAGGTAATTGCAGGCAGCTGGATCTTAAATGCTGCCTTTGTAGGAGGCATTACCCCCCCCCCCCCACGCTACTCAGGCTCCTAGAGTGGGGTGGGAATTTTTGCAAAACATACAGAGATACAGTGTCTTGAAAGCTCATCAGGTGATGTTGAGCAGGTCTACTTTCTCAGCCTGGACTTACATGGAAGGAAGAAAAGTTGAAAACATGATATTTAGCTCCTGGAGGTGTGATGATGGAATTCATCACCTTGATATACCAATATATCAAAAAGGTCACCTTTAGTTCCTGGAGCTTTGGTGCTGGAGAAAGCTCCTGCACAACCCTTGGACAGCAAAGGTGACGAATAAGTTCTGGTACGCCTAACACCAGGTGTGTCACTAAGAAGGCAAAGTCACGAAACTGCATCTCACTTACTTTGGCCATGTCAGGAGGGACAATTCGCTGGAGAAAGCAATTACAATTGGAAGTGTTAGCGGTCAAAGGAAACCAAGAAAAGAACATGGAGGTTAGACACCATCGAAGCCGACACCAGCCAGAGCATAGAACAACTCAAAGAAGTCATGCAAGATTGTGGAGAGACCCTGCTCCAGGAGTGAAATCCAGCAGGTTCTGACAGGTTCTGGAGAACTGATAGTGGAAATTTTGAGCAGTTTGGAGAACCAGCAAATATCACCTCTGGCTGGTCCCAGAGTGGGGTGAAAATAGGGATTTTGCAATATCCTTCCCCCAGGAGTGAGGAGGGAATGGGGATTTGCAGTATCCTTCCCCTGGAGTGGGGTGGGAATGGAGATTTTGCAATATCCTTCCTCTGGGGTGGAGTGGGAATGGAGATTTTTCAATATCCTTCCCCTGGAGTGGGGTGGGAATGGAGATTTTGCAGTATCCTTTCCCTGCCACATCCACCAAGCCACACCCACAGAACCGGTAGTAAAAAAAAATGGATTTCACCACTGCCCTGGTCCCACAGAATCGCCAAGAGTCGGATACGTCTGTCGGGATAGCATCATCAACATCATCAGCTCCTGGAGGAAAAGTTAGAGAATAATAATAAAAAAAAAAAAAATCTTGAAGAAATCAATAAGATCGGAGCATAAGAAAAAGATGCAATCCATCCAGAGTCTAATGTTGTCGCCCTTTTGGAGAGCGGTCTTCAGAATCTGTGCCTCGAAGAAAGCACTGAGTGGGGAAAAAAACGGAGAAAGCTGTAGTTGGTCAGGACACACTTTGTGAGCAGAAAGGAAACAATTGCTGTTACTAAAAATCCACTCCGAGGAGTGGGGAGCTAGGAGCTTTTCCTGGTGCTTTTAAATGCTCCCTGTCATCATTTATTAACTTATTTGCTCAAAGCCCCCAGGAGAATAAAGCTTGTTTTGTCTGGATTTCTGGCTAAGCCGCAACACAACCATCCCAAGTTCTTGTTGGGGGGGGGGCTGTTGACATGTGAGCCCCTCTTGTTAAAGGAAGGGATAGAAGAAGCTGTTAGCAATCGAGGCGAAAATCCAAGGTACCATCAGTCTAGAAGCTTTGAACAAAATTACTTCCTTTAACACGCAGCTACCTTAATTATGTGGTGGGAAACAGAGAGCAGTCAAATAATTCGTCCTAAGACGTCATAATTCCATCATGGCAGATGCTTGACATTATCAGAGATTTATGGAAGGAATGTCATCCTTATTTTTTCAAGTAAACAGATCAAGCTTCCCTGAAGGGAGAGCGGAGAGAATTTGAAACTAGTAATTAGATTCTCTGGAAAGGAAACGGCCCTGTAAGACAAGAGGTAGGAGGAACAGAACTTGTCACTAAAAAAGAAAGAAAAAGGAAAAAAAAAGAATTAAAAGACCATGCTGTTCAGAAAGGGAAGGCAATTTTAGCTTTTTGGAGACCAGTTGAAGGTTATAGCAGATCTTCAGCAATGTGGTACTTTCTATATCAGGGGTGCCAAACCTGATTTCATTGAGGGTCGCATCAGGGTTGTGTTTGACCTCGGGGAGGCTAGAGTGGGCATGGCCAGAGTGGACATGGCCAGCTCAACATCACCTGTGTTGGGGACACCTGTGGTTGGGGGCACCCGGGCTCTGTTTTCGGTTGTGACGGCCTCCTGCCAGCAAAAATGGAGCTCAGGACGGCCGTGCGCAGCTCTCCGTTTTCACTGGCAGAGGCACCACCGGCTGGTCCTTTGCTGTTTCCAGGACAGCCCTGTGGGCCAGATCTAAGCACCCAGTGGGCCAGATCCAGCCCGCGAGCCTTGAGTTTGACACCCCTGTTCTAGATGTTTGACAGATGTGATGATGAGGATGATTTTATCCATTTAGTTGAGTCCGACTCTTGGTTATTCTATGGGCCAGGTCTCCCCACATCTTCCAATCCTGCACTACTTCTTCGAGTTGTTCTATGCTCTGTCTGGTGTCATCTTTGACAGTGTCCAGCCATCTTGTTCTTTGATGGCCTGGTCTCCTTTTTACCGCTAACTCTTCCCAACATAATTGCTTTCACCAGTGAATTCCCCTGCATGACATGGACCACGTAAGCGAGATGCATGTAAGCGGGATCTTGCTTTCTAGTGACATGCCAGGTGTTTATATGCTTCACCTCGTTAGCCCCCTTTGCTGTCCAAGGGATATGCAGAAGACTTCGCCAGCATGACAGTCGATTTTGACAGATGTACAAGGAGCAGAAGGAGTCGATTTTGGCAGCTGTGCAAAGTGCAGAATTCCCAGGGACTTGCAGAATTCAGGCTCTGCTTGTTTGCTCCCATCCGTAAACTCCCTAACAAGACTTTTCTTTTTTCATTTTCTTTGAGGACACGATAAATACAGAGCGATACAAAGGAGCAAAATAAATTTATGCTGAAAGCTTAGAGATGGTAGTGCAAACAAACCGTTATTCATACCTCAGTCCTCGGGGGAGAAATATAATTTGACCTTCCCTTGCCTCAAGCATCATATTTTCCCACTAAATTAGTTCAACGGCAGTCATGGCTGGCCTTAAATGGAAATGGTATATTTTGTATAATAACCACCGCAGCAATAATAATCGCCTTCTCCCCTCTGCCAAATTTTTCTTTTGATCCAATCCATTTGCCTTGCATTCATCCAGAAATCCCCCCCGAGAACCTATCTGAATCCGATAGAGTAGAATTGTGTTCATCCCATTTGGCTCTTGATTTTGATTGGCCAAGGGAAGGGTCTCATTCCACCATTTCCTTGTTTCCGAATTTATTCCTTGAGAAGCTAAAGTCTTCAAAGAACTAGATCAGTTTAACAGCAGACCTATTTTCCAGAGGGAGATGGAAAATCCCCCTTTTCATTATTTTTCCTATGGGTTTTCACAGTTCATTTTCTTTTTTCTTTTTCTTTTTTTCAATCAATTTTTATTAAACAGTTTTTAATAGTCTAACAATTTTCCTCTTTGCAACATTTCCGCGTTGGTATACATCCGCTATGCATCCATTTCCCCCCTTATATCTATATATCTATACATGTGGTTCCATTATCCTTTATACATACTAGTATATTAATATACTAATTTATAAACATACATTTTGTGTCATCTATATTTATACAGATTTATTACTATTTTCTAACTCGTAAGTCTTCTTTCTTTGTTATTTTCCTAGCTTTTGCACTTATCCTCTAATTAACCAGTTATACCATATATTCCATACCAAATAATATTCCGTTTCTCCTTTGTCTTTTATTTCTTTTGTTAATCTATCCATCTCAGCGCACTCTAGCACTTTTCTTATCACACTTTCCTCTGATGGTATGGTATTATTTTTCCAGTTTTGCACATTCGCTGTTAATTTTCAATTACTTGATTGATTGATTGATTGATTGATTGATTTGATTTATATGCCGCCCTTCTCTGGAGACTCAGGGCGGTTTACAATGCATTAAGCAATAGCCTTCATACTTTTGTATATACCTGCTTAGTAGGGCTTTTGGCCCCCCAAGTGGTGTTCTTTTTTATGCAAAGTCATCTTATTGCCCCCACAATCCAGGTCCTCATTTTACCTACCTCGGAAGGATGGAAGACTGAGTCAACCTTGAACCTGGTGAGATTTGAACTTGCAGTAATTGCAGGCAGCTGGCAGCTAAGTGCTACTTTAACAGCACTTTAGTCCATTGCACCACCAAGGCTCTTAATTCTCCCCTCTTCTTGGAACCTTCAGGTGGAAGACCAAAAACGGATGCCAAGAAAAATTGTTGGGAAGTTCACAGCAACATCTCGTGAACGTTGCATCGCTTCATGCTATTCATCCATCTTGGTGGATCGCTCTATTTCTAAATTTCGACGTTGATCCCTGATTGGCCAAGCTCTTAGTTTCCATCCATCACCAACTGTATACAGGTAGTCCTTGACTTACAACAGTTCATTAATGACCATTCAAAGTTACAACGGCACTGAGAAGTTGTCTTATGATCGTTTTCCACACTTACGACAGCATCCTCGTGGACACATGATCAAAATTCAGACCCTTGGCAACTGACTCATATTTATGACCGTTGCAGTGTCCCTAAGGGTGTGTGTGTGTCACATGATCCCTTTTTGTGACCTTCTGGCAAACAGATTCTGTGGGGAAAGCCAGATTCACTTAACAACCGTGTCACTAACTGCAGTGATTCACTTAACAACCGTGCCCAGCAAGGTCATAAAAATGTGGCAAAACTCACAACTTTCTGGCTTAGCAACAGAAATGTTGGGGCTCAATTGTGGCCGTATGTCAAGGACTCCCTCCACCCTGAGGTAATGAATCAATAAAAAGTCTTTAAGTTGCCTGTGATGATCAAGCAGCAAATGTAGAAGGCACATTTTCTTCTTGCTAAAGTCTTTTTTCCTCTTCTTGAACATAAAAGATCTGGCTGTGTCTGAGGGAGGAATTGCTCAGGAGAAATATTACCTTGAGCTCTGAATGCAAGGAGATATTATCTTGGCGTCCTTTGCAGATAAATATTCAATATTATCCAGTGCTATGAAATAATACTGATTTCCAGATTAGGCGTCTACCTTCAAAGCCATTACAGCATTAAATCAGGCTGAAAACAATAGCAAAAAAGAAATGAAATAAAGGGGGATGAAAGAGGAAAGGAAAGGTACTTCAAGCAAAAACAGGGGTGTAACGAGAAGTAATTAGCACTTCTGCAATGCTTTTCATCTTCCAGTGTGGAAATATTCCCCTTTCAGTTCCAAAAACACCCTTTGCAAGGTGGATAAATATTACAGTTTTTAATAGTTCATTATTTTATTAAGTAGCACAGGAGAGGAGGGGGGAAAAATTCCTTCCAGTTTTTCAGTAGGCATCTATGATTATTCCACGCTCCACATTAGTTCAAACTGATCTGGAGGATTGGGAACCCCAAAATGATTTAGTGGATCGGGCTGACAATTCGATTGAGCTGAAGGATCACATCCAGGGGTATCTTTACCACCGGTTCGCAAGAATCGGGAGCAACCCCACCACTGATCACATCCATATCTGTTGTGGATCAAGAGCGGGATGGCATCAAGATCACGGGAAGGGATAGTATCACTCTATGTTGCACTAGTGAGGCCACACTTGGACTATTGTGTCCAGTTCTGGTCGCCACAATACCGAAAAGATGTTGAGGAAAGAATGCTGAGAAGAGCCCGAAAGACGATCATGGATTTGGAGACTAAATCATATGATGAGCAACTAAGGGAATTAGATATGCAGTATCCAATCTGGGTCAATCCAGAGGTTGGGACCAGAGGTTTGGCCATCTGAGTCTTTGGACATGTTGGAGTCCATCCTCAGGGAAACTTCTCTCTCACCAGAATGTGTGCTTTGGGCTATTCTATGCATAGTATTTATCCAGTGGTATGAAATATACAGTTCAGCAGTTCGAATCTCACCAGGCTCAAGGTTGACTCAGCTTTCCATCCTTCCGAGGTGGGTAAAATGAGGACCCAGATTGTTGGGGGCAAGAGGCTGACTCTGTAAACCGCTTAGAGAAGGCTGGTTCAGCTCCACCGCGCATGTGTGCGCACCTCCCACCGGCCAGCTGGTTGTGTGATCTCTGCTCCGCATGTGTGTGTGGGGGGCAGAGATCGCACATGCATAATCACAGGGCACATGTGGGGCATGCACACATGCATGGGTGGCAGGTCACATGTGGGGGGTCATGCACACATGCGTTTAAACCAATTTGCACCCCTGTAAACATGTATGTTACGGGACTGACTCTGTCTCCATGTCTTTGAAAAGGCTTTGGGGAGAGAGAGCGGAAGGCTCCAGTGAAAAAAAATTCTATGGAACTTTCTTTCTGAACCTCTCACTGTTTTGGGCCAGAAGGTGATTCTTAGCTTGACAGTTTTCATGTTGTTTTATATTAGCGGTAGTGATGATTCCTTGTCTGTTGCTACCGTGGCCATATTGAGAGTTACAAATGTAATAAATAATAGCAAATTCTTAGACCTTTAAAAGGCAAAATAAGTAGCAAATAATTCCGTGTGCCAGAATTGCATGTTGATGCTTTTGTGGGGTTTTTTTTTTGGAAACTCCTTATTTTTAATTTATTCAGAGTTCTTTCCTCTACTCTGGGTGGAGGGAAAAAAAGACTAATGCTATCTAAAATGGGCTATATATAACTGTAACTATTCTTTGTGGTTATGGTTGCAGCTTATATTTGAGAGGTTTGCAGTGTTTACTCATGCATAATTACATTATAAATGATTTCTCGTAGAGGATGTGATTTGTGCATTTTCTTATGTAAGGCAAAATTAATACCCTCCTGACATGGAGAAAATATACTATATTACCTTTTACTGCTTTCATTTAGACGGCGCAGTCTGTCTTCTTTAACTTCATAATGGCATTCAAAATAGTAGGGGGAAAATGTGAAGAAACAAAGACAAATACCCTATTAGGAATGAGAAATAAAGTGCATGGTGGTTTGGTTTTGTTTTTTTAAACACTTCAATAAAGTATGTTACATTTGAGCTTAGAGGTCAAAAGATGCTTCTGGTCTTTTTAAAAGCTAGGAATAAATGTGTATTGTATGGCTGTGAAAGTTGGACCATAAGAAAGGCTGAGTGCCAAAGAATTGAGACCTTTGATCTCTGGTGCTGGAGAAGACTCCTGTGAGTCCCTTGGACTGCAAGGTGATCCAACCGGTCAGTCCTAGAGGAGATCAACCCTGACTGCTCTTTAGAAGGCCAGATCCTGAAGATGAAACTCAAATACTTTGGCCAACCTAATGAAAAGGAAGGACTCACTGGAGAAGAGCCTAATGCTTGGAACGATTGAGGGCAAAAGAAGAAGGGGACGACAGAGAACGAGGAGGCTGGATGGAGTCACCGAAGCAGTCGGTGTAAGCTTAAATGGACTCTGGGGGATGGTAGAGGACAGGAAGACCTGAAGGAACATTGTCCATGGGGTCGCGATGGGTCAGACACAACTTCGCAACTAACAACAAAATGTACATTGCGGAAGATTTACCAAGGTATTGAAAACAGCTGCAAAAACCTAGGAATCAACTTCCGATGGGTCTACTGAATTCCAAAAAATGATTTAACTAGGGAGAAACAAAATCTATTTTACTTAGCCAGTTTGGGGGTGGGGGTGGGGGTGGGGGAGAGAAATCTCTGGTCTTGCTCATTTTTGTACTGACTGTACAGATCTGACCTTGGGGAAATGGGAGCCGCCTTTAATTTTTAAAAAATATATCTATCTTCAATCTTTCTTGTACCTCTTTAAAATCTGATATTCTTATAGCTAGGCCCGTTGTCAGAATAGGAGAGGTCTCAATAAAGGAGAATATTTGCAGCCTCAGGGTTGAAATGAGGGGTCCTAGGTACTCAAACTGCCCAAGGAGCTGCTGATCCAGTTCTACAGAGGAATTATTGAGTCTGTCATCTTGCTTATTTGTACCCTATGACTATCATTAAATGTTGTACCATATGATTCTTAACAAATGTATCTTGTCTTTTTATGTACACTGAGTTGTCTTTGGTACATATGCACCAAAGACAAATTCCTTGTGTGTCCCATCACACTTGGCCAATAAAGAATTCAATCATTCTATCTATCTATCTATCTATCTATCTATCTATCTATCTATCTATCTATCTATCTATCTATCTATCTATCTCTCCCTCTCTCTCTCTCTCTCTCTCTCTCTCTCTCTCTCTCTCTCTCTCTCTCTCTCTCTCTCTCTCTCTCTATCATCTGCTAAATAGAGAATTTTTAGCATTTTTCTTTCCATCAGGGCCTGGGTGCTGCAATAAAAGCAACGCTCCCCATCCATGTTCTCATGCAGACATTTCGAAACAAGCAACATTTCGGCGTTGTTTTCTGCCCTCACCCCTTCACCCCCTCTTCATGCTTTCCATGCTTACTCAAATGCAGATGTGCATGAGTCAGCAATAAAACCCAAAAATTAGCATCCTTCAGTGGGAGATGCTGCTGCAGTATGCATTCCAATAAATAACATTACAAGGCCTAGTTATTTATTCTTTAGTCATCATTCATTATGGCCTCTTCTGCAGCTCTTCATTTCAGAGTGTTTTACTATCAGAGTGGCACCTGGCGCTAACAGCTGGACAGCGTCTCCATTAAATCCCAAGTGCTCTTTAGTTAGCACGGATTGGCTTTCTCTGCCCCTGCCAGTTTCCAGAAATGCCCCCTCTTCGCACTTCTCCGAAGCTGCCTGTGACACAGGATAACCAAATGACAGAGATGGAAGGCATGGGTGGGTTCTACTTACCTTTACTACCGGTTTGCAATGGGACCGCGCACGCTTCTGCGCATGCACAGAAGCTTCTGGGCATGCACAGAAACTTCCTGATGAGTTTGCCTGTTAGATCCTCATAGTTACGACGCCTCCTGTCAGGGTCTGTTACCAGGCGTCGGGATTGGCTAGGATGCGAGCAGCCAAAGGAGCGGGAGAATGGCTGCTCGCGATTGGCTCAGACGGGAGTCAGCCTGCTATTTAAGGAGCTGTCAGGCAATTGTTGGTGCTTACTATTTTCTTACTGTTTCTTGGCTTACTGCATTTCGGGTTCTGTTGAGTTGCGTTAGAAATAAAGTTGACTGTTATATACAACCTAGCCTCTGGAATGTTGACCCACCGGACACAACATTGCCCACTCTGAGTCAGTGGGCAAAGCCTCCCACCGGTTCTTGCGAACCGGTCTGAACTGGGGGCAACCCACCACAGTTGGAAGAGACCTTGAAGGTCCTAGTCCAACCTCGTCCCTATACCATTACAGACAAGTGGCTGTCTAATCAATTCTTAAGGGATGAAGCACACACAACCTCTGGAGGCAAGCTGTTCCCCTGGCTAATGGTCAAATCCACTCGATGGAAGGACTGGCAGCCACACATACTTTCACCTTCTCTCAGTTGAGCAGTTTTACGCAGCTTCCCATAAAGTTATTTTAGAAAGGAGTTTGAATGCCAGCAGCCCACTAGTGTGTGTCTTCAAAGGGGGTGGGTGGGGTGGGGGAACTACTCACCTTCAGGATAGGAAAAACGATGGGGTCTCAGTGCTCTCTCTGAGCCTGGTTGCTTACTTGCTGATGTTTCATTCAGTGGTGGGATTCAATTAATTTAAAAACCGGTTCTCTGCCCTAATGACCAGCTGGGTGGACGTGGCCATAGTGGGTTTGGCCAGGGGGTGTGACAGGCAGCACTTGACCTCCTGCAGCCCCTCTGGGAGCAAAACTGGCCGTGGGGGGCACACTGCCCCCCCATGCCCTGTTTTGGGTTCAGTAAGCCTCCCTGCAGCCTCCTGAGAGCAAAAATGGGCCACGAGGGGCCATGTTGCACCTCCATGCCAGGTTTTGGGCCTAGTAGGCCTCCCTGCAGCCTCCTGGCAGCAAAAACGGGCCTGGCGGGGAGACACACTGCACCAGCCACACACCCCCATCACCCCATTTTGGGTCTAGTAGGCCTCCTTGCACTTATCTTGAAGCTAAAACAGGATGCGTGGGGACTCTTGGAAGGGGTGGGGAGGGGCGGAGCCAGCCAGCAATTTAACAACAACAATTTGCCCGAACTTGCCCGAACCGGCTGAATCCCACCAGTGGTTCCTTGATTGAACTGTTATTAATTATTCATTTTATAGCAATTTCATCATGCAAGGATTTTGCAACCACAACGTGTCACTAAACTTCCTCCTACTTTGCAAAGATGCTTCTAAGGCCATTTTCTGGCCATCAAATTGAAGGACGCCCCCTCTCCAAAAGAGGAGGGAAACAAATGTTCGGAATATTTTTGATGCAACACTCATTAAAACCAATTGATCAGTAAATAATCCTGTTTGTATTTTGGAGAGGGTATTTTTTTGTGACAAAATGGGGAGGGGGAGAAGTCATTAAAAGCAGGGGAGTGGAAGAGAAAGGGGAGATGGGGAGAGAGAAAGGTGGAGGATACTTTTCCAACATCTGAAAAATCACAATAATTAGCAACAATGCTCTGAAGTTCATTTCCATAAAAAGAGAGGGGGGAGAGAGAGAAAAAGGAGGGATTTGAGACTCTTGGTGTTTAGACAGCCCCACACCCCCCCTTGTGACCTTAGTCTGATATTTTACAAAACATTAATCTTCTTGCCAGCAATTATAAAGAATCGTGTGATGTAGCTGGGAGTCAGTGAGTGAGTAATAGTAATTCCATTGTTCTTTTTATTTATTTATTTATGCTTTGGCTTACTAGGCGGATGAGGTAAGTTGGGCCTTTATATATATATAAATATTAAATTTTTAAAATATGTGATTATTCCTAACTGGCAATACATAAAGGACCGATTACACAAATATCAGACTGTTGCTAAGCCTGAGTGGATGCCTCCTTCCAGCTCCTGATCAAAGTGTTTCTACATTTTATGATGCCATTGTTGTTGACATCTTCCCTTCCCCCTTTGTCCAGACGCCACCAGTTCTTTGCCTTTGTTTCCTTTTGAATTATAGACTTCAAAGTTTTATTTTTTTGTAATAGTGATGTACAACCATGGCCTTGACTTTGGATCAAGGGCTGGGGTAGGAGAAAGGGAGGAAATTGCAATCAACATTGAGTGTTCCTTGTAGAAGGAAGGTGAGTGGCTTTATGATGCCATCGGAGGATGGAGAAACCTTCTCTTTGGGTTGGAATTGGAGAAGGGTAGCCAGTTAAGAGCATACTAAAAAGCAGCAACATCACCCCATCAACAAAAGTGCGTATAGTCAAGGCTATGGGTTTTCCAGTTGCAATGTATGGCTGTGAAAGTTGGAGCATAAGGAAGGCTGAGCACCAAAGAATTGAGGCCTCTGGTGCTGGAGAAGACTCCTGCGAGTCCCTTGGACTGCAAGGCGATCAAACCGGTCAGTCCTAGAGGAGATCAACCCTGGCTGCTCTTTAGAAGGCCAGATCCTGAAGATGAAACTAAAATACTTTGGCCACCTAGTGAGAAGGAAGGACTCACTGGAGAAGAGCCTAATGCTAGGAATGATTGATGGCAAAAGAAGAAGGTGACGGCAGAGAATGAGGTGGCTGGATGGCATCACTGAAGCAGTAGATGTGAGCTTAAATGGAGTCCGGGGAATGGTAGAGGATAGGAAGGCCTGGAGGAACATTGTCCATGGGGTCACGATGGGTCGGACATGACTTCACAACTAACAAGAACAACAAGCCAGTTAAGAACTGCATCCAGTTCTGGTCACCATGATACAGAAAAAATGTTGAGATCCTAGAAAGAGTACAGAGAAGAGCAACAAGGATGTTGTCTGGATGCTAAACTATACAAAGAATGATTGAGGGAACTAGTTATGTCTAGTCTATCAAAGAGAAGGACAAGGGATACTACAGTAGCTGCCTTCCAATACCTGATGGGCTGTCACAGAGAAGAGGAGGACAACCTATTCTCCAAAGCATTTGAGGGATGGACAAGAAGGAATGGGTAGAAGATCCTTAAAGAGAGATCCAATCTAGAACTAAGAAGAAATTTCCTGAAAGTTAGAACAATTGGTCTGTGGAATAGCTTGCCTCCAGAAGCTGCAGGTGACCCATCACTGGAGGTTTTCATGAAGAGATTGGACAGCCATTTATCCAGAATGGTACCAGGCCTTCTGCTTGAATAGGGATTGGACTAGAAGACCAATGGAACAGAAGTTGCCTTCAGAAGTTGTGGGAGTTTCATCACTGGAAACCTTCAAGAAGAGACTGGACTGCCATTTGTCAGAAATGGTGGAGGGCTTCTTGCTTGGGTGAAGGGCTGGACTGAATGTGGACTGAAAGAATGTTTGACATGATGCCCATGAGAAAGTACACACAATTATACTTATGGAGTAGCTCCACGAATAGGAGGATGGTAACCTTGGCTAAAGGCAGAAAAAAAAAGGGAAGTTATGATTATCCTTAGCATTGGCAGGAAGAATCTCTGCAGGCAGAATAAGAATCACGTAAGAAACCTGTACAATCCCTCTATACTTTTTGTATTTGATCAATATTAACATCACTATTTTGATTCATGTCCAGGGAGCTTTTTTAAATTGCTTTGTGTCTTTTTAATGTTACAAGGAAAACTGATTCCCAATGGTCAATGGATTGTCAAAATCATCATTTTTAATAGCAAGAGCTTTGGTTTCATTTTGAGCTCCGGAACTTAAAATTTTAAAATAATTAAAAAATTTTTATTGTACTAAGCTTTCATCAGACATCTGCTGACATCGTCAGAGAATGAATTTTTAAAAAATTGTTTTAAAAATTTAAGTTCCGGAGCTCGCAGAATGTCTGCTTCTTTGTTTACTAATATACCTGGAACTTGTATTTTTAGAATAGTTTGTAATAGTTTGTTATATAAATATAGTTATATATATATAGTTATATATATATATATAAAAAACTATATAGATCTATATATAAATTATATATATATATATATATAAAACCAGAACCTGCTCACCCTTTTATTTTTTTTTAAACCAAATAGCACTTGCTTTTCGCAGTATGCAGAGAAGGAATAAAACCTCACCAAGTGCTCACAAACTCCTTTCTCTAACTTTGCCAGATATTTGTACAAACCGTTTGTTTAAAAAAAAGCTTAGAATTTTTTTATTTTACACGTGTGCATTCTGGGGGCCTCCAAAAACCTTTTTGCATTTTGTCAGATGCGCAACAAATATACGGACTGGGTTAGAAGGGAACAAAAAGATTCGATTATCCCTTATGTTCCCTCCTTACTCATTTGCATTAGCTTGAACAATTGGGTTATGGGTTGGTTCAGTATCAAAGCGCTCTCCTCTCTCTCTCTCTCTCTCTCTCTCTTTTAGATGGTCTAAATTCAGGAGACTTGCACGCTCTGTTCATTTTTTCCATTGCTGCAGACAATTTCAATGCTGATCCCAAGAATCTACTGTCAATTTGTTCCTTCTTTCTACATTTTTCATAAAAGAAACATGGTGATATGTTTCCAGCCTTGGCTTCCACCTGTGGGTCGGGATTGTACAACTTGTAAAACCGGCATCTCAACATGCGAGAGAGGCCAAACTCACAAAAGAAGGAATTCTGAGTGGAAGCTTAAGCTCCATTCATAGTTTGTTGCATTGTCGGGGTGTGTATGAGATATGTGAGACCACCAACTGCTTGGAAACCCCTGCCATGTCAGGGCACAATGGGACAAATTGAAAGCTCCCTAGGAAACCTAACTCTTCGGTTGTCAGAGCTTTTGTCATTATTAATAAGATGTTTAAAGTTATCAGAGGGAAAATGATGTTCAAAATGTAAATATGAATGGAGCGGTGAAAGAGGCCAGATGCTCAGTGCGAACTGTCTTCCACAGTGTTCCAAGGACTCTGTTTCCATGTGGGTGTTTTGAAAAGATTTGCAAATGCAATAACACGGGTGTTTTGTAATTATTTTGCAGGATATGACTTTGTTCTAGCATTGGTTGAAGCAAACTCTCTTCTGAACACCGCCAAGATATTCGTATTAGAATTGTTGCCATTTAGCCATTTGTTTCAACTGGAAACAGACTTCCAAAACCAAGGATGGGTCGCATAATCATAATTTGTGGAGTTTGTCGCGATGTCTGAGTGGGAGCACTGTCTTGCCGTTTGGGCTATGGTTGTGTTGCGGGTCCGCACGAACCCACAAATTAACCCCTCCTGCAGAAATCCTAGCTAAACCAGAGTTGCATGAACAGGGTTTATTGTAGAAATGCATTTTGAAAGGCTTATTGAGTAAAATGGACAGATTGAAAGGGATAAATCAAAGCATGAGAGAAGGTAGAATGGTGACACCTTTCCAGGGACAATGTGCAGAAGTGGCTTTTGGTAATTGCAGTCCAAACCTTGTTTAATGACAAATGGTTAAGATAAGAGCAGACCATGACCAGTCAATGTTATTGCCCCACTCATATTTGAAGGTACCTGTAATAGTTCATATTACTGGTGAAGGAAACGTCTAATGAAGGGGAATATTTGTAGCTCTGGGTTGACATGCAGGGTCCTTGATCTCTCTGAACTGAGTTGTTTTCTGAGTTGTTTTCTGAGTTGTCATTACCGAAACATGTTTGGTGCGCCATTCCATTTTTGATATTCTATATATTTGAAGCTCCGTAAGGAAGGCTGAGCATCAAAGAATTGAGGCCTTTGAACTCTGGTGCTGGAGAAGATTCCTGCGAGTCCCTTGGACTGCAGGGTGATCAAACTAGTCAGTCCTAGAGGAGATCAACCTCTACTGGCCAAGTGTGATTGGACATACAAGGAATTTGTCTTGGTGCATACGCTCTCGGTGTACATAAAAAGAAAAGAGGCATTCGTCAAGAATCATAAGGTACAACACTTAATGATAGTCACAGGGTACAAATAAGCAACCAATCAATATAAATCATAAGGATACAAGCAACAGTCATACAGTCATAAGTGGAAGGAGATGGGAATGGTGGGAATGATGAGAAGATTAATAGTACTGCAGATTTAGTAAATAGTTTGACAGTGTTGAGGGAATTATTTATTTAGCAGAGTGATGGCATTCGGGAAAAAACTGTCCTTGTGTCTAGTTGTTTTGGTGTGCAGTGTTCTATGTCATTCTGAAGGTAGGAGTTGAAGCAATTTATGTCCAGGATGCGAAGGGTCTGTAGATATTTTCACAGCCCTCTTTTTGACTTGTGCAGTATACAGGTCCTCAATGGAAGGCAGGTTGGTAGCAATTGTTTTTTCCACAATACTACTACTACTACTACTACTACTACTACTACTACTACTACTACTACTACTACTACATATGTCAATAATATCTTTAATCCCATCAGCAAGAACATCGGCCTTTCCCTGGTCCAGACTAAACATCTGGCTGACATTGTGACCAACAATAATAATAAGCTAAAGAGCCGGCAGCTGTGATTTCAAATTTTTGTTTGCATAATAAATGAACAAGTTTTGCTCCCCTTAGATTGGAGACACAGGTCAGGATTTTGGCAAAGTGCATTGTAAGAAATAACAGTTGCACATTGTTTTTTGTCACATTATGACGTGCGTGTCTCTCTAGCTTGAATTCTCTGAGCTCTTTTATTCCATCCCTTTCCACAGGCCATTCATAATCTAGAGTTTTATGTACTGTATTTATAACAGGCAGGGATACAGTATACTTTGAAAAGTTGTTAAGACGTCTGTACATTTTTAGCAAGTCACTGATGTGTAAAAAGCTGCATAAAAGCTTGCCAGGTTTTTTTTTTTCCCCTCCAGCAAAGGTTTCCTAATCAATAGGAATGAAAAAAAGGCAATTTAATTAAAAAAAATTTAAAGTGCTGAAGTGTGGCAAGGAAACCAAAAGAACATATTAGTCAAGAAACATTCCCCAATTTGGATACAAGTCTACATTGTGCTGCCATCTGAAATATATTATATCGTTATGAACAAGCCCTGGAAATTATTTGCTTCCAATCTTTGAGCAAAGACAGGCATACCACTTAATTAAAGTATATTTTCCGTTTGTGATTTCGGTCGGTACATGAACATTTGGATAACATAAAATGTAGATGATTATTGGGACCCACGACCTGGAAAATTTCCTTTGAAATAAGCAGATCTATTTGATTGTCAAAACACGGAGTTTTCCTTTACTGCAAAAAGGCTTGTCAATCTCAGAGCGTGCTTCGAATTAATAAAACTGTACAGTGGAAGTCCAGTTTTAGCCAAATAATTGTGGTTGTGTTTACCACCGAGATCAACTTCCTATCCTATGAGCCTTAATTCACATCTCTTTTTTTTCCTTACCGTCTATGTACAGGTAATCCTTGATTTACAACAATTCATTTAGTGACCATTCAACGTTACAACGGCACAGGAAAATGTGACACGACCATTTTTCACACTTATGACTGTTGCAGCATCCCCACGGTCATGCAATCAAAATTTGGACGCTTGGCAACTGTCTCAAATTTACGACGGTCACAATGTCCCAGGGTCACGTCATCCCTTTTTGCAACCTTTGGACAAGCAAAGTCCATGGGGAAGCCAGATTCACTTAACAACCATGTGAGTAATTTAACATCTGCAGTGGTTCACTTAATAACGGTGGCAGGAAAAGTTGTAAAATGGGGCTCGGCTCACTTCACAAACGTCTTAGCAGCATCAATTTTGGGCTCAGTTGTGGTCTTAAATCGAGGACTTCTTGGACTGCGGATTCATAATATAAAGTGTCACATAATATAATGTCACACTTTATGCTATAGTAGCTGCGGTGGCTCAGTGGATAAGATGTTGAGCTTGTCGATTGAAAGGTCGGCAGTTCAGCGGTTCGAATCCCTAGTGCCGTGTAACGGGGTGAGCTCCCGTTATTTGTCCCAGCTTCTGGCAACCTAGCAGTTTGAAAGCACGTAAAAATTGCAAGTAGAAAAATAGGGACCACCATTGGTGGGAAGGTAACAGCATTCCGTGCATCGTTCATGTTGAGTCATGCCGTCCACATGACCATGGAGACGTCTTCGGACAGTGCTGGCTCTTCGGCTTTGAAACGGAGTTGAGCATCGCCCCCTAGAGTCAGGAACGACTAGCACGCATGTGCAAGGGGAACCTTTACCTTTACCTTAGCCTCATGGGACAGAGCAATATAGCAACTTTGGTTAATGATTTGTGAAATTAGATATTCACTGAATTCACATTCACCTAATGTGATCTTCTTAGTTTCTTAGGTTTACTCAGTAAATAAACAATGCATTCCTTAAGGGCAATAAATCTGAAAGATCTTTTCTGAGAATAGTTTTACTGTGGATTCATGTGATGCATGACCAGGAATTCATAGTTTGTTGATAGTTTGCTACCTATTCCTGAGGTTTAAATGTCTATGGAGATTCTCAGCCATCCAGGTTGTCCCAAAGGTGCTTTTTCAAGAGGCAACTGGATTTTGTTGTTCCTTGAAGACATTTCACTTCTTACCCAAGAAGCTTCTTCAGTTGAGTTCTTCAGAACTGAAGAAACTTCTTGCATGAGAAGCAATTTGTCTTCAAGGAAAATTAAGAAAGTCTAGTTGCGTTTTGAAAAAACACTTTGGGGATAGCCTTCAGGTTCTTCATGGGCCCTTCTCAGATCTGTAACCACCAACATGTAAGGAAGAACAGTTATAAATAGAGGAAAAGAAAAACAGGAATTGGCCTATCACACATTCTGCTCATCTGCAACATTTGGTACCAAAGATTGAAAAAGCCTAGCATAGAACAAACCACAAGCAATCAAAAATTAATGTTCAAATGCAAGCTATTTATGTAGCAAATAAGAAAGCCATCCTTATCATTTGGCAGAAGTTGCAACACTTTCAAAGGGATGAATTGTGTGTTTCACACAATCCAACCTTTGGGTTCTAAAGTGCCTAGAAGAAGATGTAAACAGGTCAAGGAAAAATCTAGAAGTTACAACCTGGCCATCTTGCTCCAACTTGAAGAAGAAACTGGGTATGTCTAGTTTAATGAAGAGAAGGACTAGGGGAGACATGAGAGCAGTCTTCCAATATCTCTCCACAAAGAAAAGGGAGTCAAGCTACTCTCCAAAGCACCCAAGGACAGGACAAGAAGCCATGGGTGGAAATTAATCAAGGAGAGAAGCTGCTTAGAACTAAGGAGACATTTCCTGACAGTGAGAACAATTAATCAGTGGAACAACTTGCCTCCAGAAGTTGTGAATGCTCCAACACTGGATGTTTTTAAGAAGAGGTTGGAAAACCATTTGTCTGAAGTGGTGTAGGGTTTCCTGCCTAAGCAGGGGGTTGGACTAGAAGACCTCCAAGGTCTCATTCTATTCTAAGTTATTGCAGTAGGACCTCTTTCTTCTCAGTTGCTATCTATCAGTTTTTGCAGAGACCATAAAGGTCTCCTGAAATATAGTTCCTGACTGCCCATTCAAGGCTTCACTTTGGTTTCAAGGTTTTATAGAAATAATATTTTCATTGAGGTCCAGTAAATCTGCAGCCAGGAGAAAATTTTGGAGCTCTCCAAGGTCCTGTTACTTGGGGGTGTCTTTGCCCTTCTCTTGTCCCAACCTTTCCAGCCATGCTTGGTTTACCTGGTACCAAGCCATCAAGCACGAAAAGATCCAGGTTGGTGTAAATTGTCAGATTTGTCAACTTCTGTATGTAGGACGGAGGAAGTGAGCTCTTATACTCAGTTAAGGGTGGCAAAGTGGTTTAGATTAGCCTTTCGTGGAAGCGTTCAAAACATTGGATAACTGCATGCCTAGCAAAATGGATTTGCCTTTAATGATCTACATGCATTCTGTCTCCTAAAGCTGCTTTGCCATGGGTATTTCAGAGTTTTCTCCCTTAGATTTAGTGTAGTTGAGACTTTCTTTTAGTATTTTCTCCCGGTGCCATTTTTATTTTAAATTTTATTATTGGGCATGAGGAAGTGTGCTTATGCTGGTGGTTTTTTTTAAATATCAGGACAGCTCCTGATCTCCGCTCCTTCTGTCGGGAGCTGAAGACTTGGCTGTTCAAGCAAATAGGCTGACTCTGATTCTGGGTTTATTATTTATTATTAGTTATTTGATTTAAAGTGCGATTTTATTGTACATGTTTCTTAACTTGTGTTCACCGCCCTGAGTCCTTCGGGAGAAGGGCGGCAAATAAATAAATAAATAAATAAATAAATAAATAAATAAATAAATAAATAAATAAATAAATAAATAAATAAATAAATAAATAAATAAATAAATAAATAAATAAATAAATAAATAAATAAATAAATAAATAAATAAATAAATAAATAAATAAATAAATAAATAAATATGCTCCCATCTCTCTGAAACCTTACCAGGATGACCATATTTTCCAACTCCCTTTTCTCCCAAAGTATTGTCCAGTGGAGGGGAAGTCCTTTTGATGTCTTTTCTTGGGATTTAATAGAAATGTAGGAAGCCAGTTTGCAGGCACCAGAACAGGGATCAGCAACCCGCGACTCTGGAGCCTCATGTGGCTCTTTCATCCCTCTGCTGCAGCTCCCTGTCGCTCAAAATATGTGTCACAATGGCTAATGTGCGACACCACCGGCACACAATTTATTGAGCTTTTCGACCCCCAGTAGACCAATCATGGATAACTCTAAGAAAAGAAAAGTTTCAGAAGAAAACAGAACGTTTAATGGTACGTGGGCAGATTCATTTGCTTTCACTGCTTACGAGACTGGTTTTTTTTGGAGTTCAAAATGTTTTTTTGTTGCATGCAGAAATAAAAATTTGTTTTCTCTGTAGCAGTTCATTGATTTCATAAATGCAACACACTATAGATTTTTGATACATAGCATAAAGGTAAAAAACGATATATGCAGTGTTATCTTCATTTTAGATGTCAAAAGGGTTTTGTGGCTCCTGGTGTTTTCTTTTCTGTGGGAAATGGGTCTAAATGGCTCATTAAGTGTTTAAGGTTGCTGACCCTCACACCAGAGGGCTGATCTATAACAAAATGTATTTATGTATGCTTTCCATTGTATAAATTTTGAGGTTATCTGACCTCAAAAAAAAAAAAAGAAAGAAAGAAAGAAAGAAAGAAAAGAAAAGAAAAGAAAAGAAAAAGAAAGAAAGAAAGAAAGAAAGAAAGAAAGAAAGAAAGAAAGAAAGAAAGAAAGAAAGAAAGAAAGCCATTCTAGGATTGTTACACTTGCCAAAGAAGCTTCTTACATCTAGAGAACCAAGTCTAGAACATTATAAAGTGCTTCTACAGGACCATCCTTGGAATGGATCATGGTGGAGCATGAAGAATGAATGGAATAGTTATTGTTTTTTTTGAAATATTCCCTTTCAGGAATAAATATCAACCTTACTCATAAAACCTTTTTGAGACATTGATGCTCCTTACATCATTTTTCAATGGCAGGAAACAATTCAACGTTTCAGAAGAAGAAAATGAGCATAGAAGGTGGTGCTAGGTGCTACTTCAAAATAGCTGTTTTGAAATACCGGGGCCAGTCTACAATTAATAACCTTCTCTTGCCATCCTTAAAGATAATGGTTCCCCTCACACATATGTGCTAGTCGTTCCTGACTCTAGGAGGTGGTGCTCATCTCTGTTTCAAATCTTAAGAGCCAGTGCTGCCCGAAGATGTCTCCGTGGTCATGTGGCTGGCATGACTCAATGCCAAAGGTGCACGGAACGCTGTTCCCTTCCCACCAAAGGTGGTTCCTATTTTTTCTACTTGAAATTTTTTACCTGCTTTCGAACTGCTAGGTTGGCAGAAGCTGGGACAAGTAACGGGGGCTCATCTCATTACATGGCACTAGGGATTTGAACTGCTGAACTGCCAACCTTTCGATCGACAAGCTCAGCATCTTAGCCACTGAGCTACCGCGTCCGTCATGCCATCTTTAAATATCTTGTCATCAGTAAATATTATAAAATTTTGCCTCCATGTTCTGCTGTAATCTAAAGGATTAGTTTCTACCATATCCAGGAAGATTTTTTTTTGAGCTTCTTGAATTCTGCTTGTCTTTCTTTTTGGCAAGATTTTATTTTCAGACTTAGTTTTCATTTCCAAATGGTTCCAGACAAGCTTTGCAGTCATTGTTTCATTATTGGTTAGCTTTGGCATTGGG
>JAUDYJ010000010.1:5647093-5844593 GCA_030761175.1 Masticophis lateralis | reverse complement strand
AGACTAAATTTCAGGGGCTAATTTCCTATCAAATAACCAGTATGGGGGACTTCACAGAAATTTGCAAGCTCGTTCAGAGAGGGAGAGAAAGAAAAAAGAAATAGGATTAAAAAAAAGGGCAGGACTCTTTGGGGAGGACTTCTAGGGACCTAACAAGGTGAGAAATCTGAAGTGCATTTCTACTTTACTCTGACATGTGTACAAGTTTTATTTATCTTAGCCCTGCTGAGGTAGAAAAGAGCTAAGACTCCTGGGTGTCCAAATTGGGATATCAGTCTGGATGAAGCTTAATATCTGAGCCAAATAAGAACTGAATTAACCCTCCAATTTTTTTTTTTTTTTTTTGAGCACATAGATCAGGGGTGTCAAACTCGATTTCATTAAGGGCCACACAGGTTGTGTTTGACATGGCATGGCCAGTTTGATGTCACTTGTGTCAGGGGCGCCTATGGTGGCCTGAGCACTCTGCCAGCAAAAATGGAGCTCGGGATGGTTGCACATGGCCCTCACGAACTCTGTTTTTACTGCCAGAGGCACTGCGGGCCGGTCCTTCGTTGTTTCCAGGGCGGCCCCACGGGCCTTGAGTTTGACACCCCTGATAGTAGATGATCAACATGCTTAATTGGGAGGATCCAATTAGTTTGTTTTTACATCAACTGTTGAAATTGGTAGCAACTTTTGAAGCTTTCTGGAAGTTGCAATCTTTGAAGCCCTCTGGAAATTTGGGAGGCCCAACAGGCAACATGCATGGGCCTCAGGATGGGCCTCAGGAATACACCAGTATGCTATTATGAGGATCAGCAGTGAGCCGAAGGTATTTTCAGTTCTGCTAGAAAAGAACATTTATCGCTCGGGGTTGAACTATGGGGATCCTTGGTGCTCCCTGAGCTTGGTTGTTTTCTTACAGACATTTTTTGACCCAGCTAGGTAACAGCATCACTGCAGTGATGATGTTGCCCAGCTAGATCAGGAAAGGTCTTCAAGAAAAGAATGAAACCCAGAGAGCACCAAGGACCCCACGTTTTCAATTATCTTGAGGCGTCTAGGGAAAAATGCGATGAAAGTCACAATATCTGACGTTTGTAGCCAAGATATCTGGATCCCCAATTTCATATGTCGCGGCATGGTTATTGGTTGATCTCCATTCTTTTTCTTCTTCTCCAAGCCCTCGCCCTGGAGGTCTATGGCTTGCATTCATCTCCCCATTTGTACATTTTTTAGTTGCAATCAATCTCCTGTTGTGACCAACAGAGGCCCCCAGCTTGACCACTTGTGAGTCCAAGAGCGCGCAAGACAGAGGCCAATGGAGAATTTTATTCTATTTTTATTTATTTGCATTGTGCTTTTCCCTGTTTGCAGGATTTTCAGGGACCTGGGTTAGACTTCCAAAAGAAAAAGACGTTTGAATGAAGCATAAAAGGGAGAGCAACCTGTCCTTTCTCTCTCTCTCTCTCTCTCCCTCCCTCTCTATCTCTCTCCCGGTTGTGTTTATATTTTCTTTTGCAAGCATTAAGGGGTGAGCACTGTGAAGGGGGCGAGGATGGGATAAAAGAGACTTCATTTATATGTTAATATTAGCTGGCACCCTAACTAAACTGACAGAACTATTTCATGGGAAGCTGACAAATTTACAAAGTTACAATGCCTGCAATAATCTTGATTAGCAAAACAATTGGGCTGCCGAGGAGCCCTACTGGTTTGGAAGTCTTCTAGTGCTGGGGTTACAGTTTGGCAAGCGGGATGAATGGACATCAAAAAGTTTTTGGAATATCTATATATCTATATAGAAAGAGAGAAAGAGGGAGGGAGAGAGAGAAAAAGAGAGAGAGAGAGAGAGGGAGAGAGAGAGAGAGAGAGATCTGTTGCAAAAGGCTTTAATTTAGACAAAGAGAAGTGTTCTGCATCTCGGAGAAAAGGGTTAATTTGATTGACTGTGTCTTTTCCCCCCTCCCCGTCTTACAATAATCATTTACTTAACAAACCCAGAGACAAACTTTCTCTGCACACAGGTGGGGTGATGAGAAATTTGGCGGAGGGAGAGGAGAAGAAAATATCATTCTGATCAGAACTAGCATTCTGGTGTGTGGGAATTTACGGGGTGGTGGTGGTGGGAAAGAAAAGGGTGAATGGGGGGAGGGCAAAGGAGAAGAAATGAAAAAGAGAAGGGATTGTAGCTGTCGGTAGAGTCTGGACTCATAAAACTCATTTGTTAATTAGAGGCTGTTGCGCCGAAGAAAAGGGAATTGGGACAAACATGAGGGAAGAGTGGGAAAATATGGACCACCGCTTTGTAAATGACTGTGGGTGCAGAGGTGGTATTTAGCCAGTTCGGATTGGTTCAGGTCAATCGGTAGTGACAATCGTGGGTGGGCCTGCCCAACTGCCCCAGCTCTATACCGTCCTAGTCAGTGGTGAAATATAAAATTTGTTACTACCGGTTCTGTGGGCGTGGCTTGGTGGTGGTGGGGTAATGTGATTGGGTTGGCTGAAGACGTTGTAAAAAAAATGCTTTTAAAAGCCTCTGATGATCAGGCAACTCAGCTGGGATCATCAGAGGCTTTTAAATGCATTTTTTTCCCCTACAACCTCTTCAGCTGAAGAGGTGGTAGAAAAAAATGCTTTTAAAAGGGTCTAACAATCCCAGCTGATCCGTGCGATCATCAGAGGCTTTTTAATTTTAATTTTATTTTTAAAATGCTTTTAAAAATTAAAAAAAGCCTCTGATCGTGCAGCTCAGCTGGGCATGGGGGGCAGAGGGGCAGGGATTTTTGCTACCGGTTCTATGAACCACCCGCCGCCATCGTGACCGGATCAGGCAATCCGGTCCAAACTGGGAGCATTTCACCCCTGGTTCTATTTAGGCACGTTTTTGAGACCTGGCGCATACGCAGAAGGTGTGCTTGTGAAGTGAGTGTGTGCACGCGGAGCAAACCGATAGTAACAAAATGTGAAACCCGCTGTTGTGTGGGTGGAGATTTTCTGGAACTTGAGTGACCCCTTGGATAGTCCAGCAAGGCAAAAGAAGGGGCACCATTCCTAGTTTGGAAAATCAATTGTCCCCCTGAAAACGGAGTATTGCATCTATCCATTTTGTAGGTAGCCACGGTATAATTGAGGGCCAGTGTTTATATACTGGCTGTCATTCAAAGCAATATATTTTTAAAAATTCATCAGATACTGTAAAATAACCATAATTTGGGAAGAACCCGATGGATATGAAGGTCAACAACCAGCGATGAAAACCGACAGCTGTAATTTCACACTGTTGTGTGCATAATTGTAATACCTTTAATACCTTTAACATTGACAAACAATATTGCCAATGCAAGGTCTTTGGAAGGATTTAATAGGTGGATAAAAATGTCAGATCTGGCCTCAACATTTGGCTGATTTTGGCTTTGAGACAACAACAACAACAATTAATAATATAATGAAACACAGACATTTTTAGCATCTGCCTGAATTAGCAGCATTGCCATCAGTCCCTTGAATACCACTTTAGATTGAACTGAAAAGGGAAACAACAGGAGAGAGGGAAAGGAGTAGAGAGAGAGGAAGGGAAAAGAGAGGAGAGGAGAAAGAAGAAAGGGAAAAGGAGAGGAAGAAGAGGGAGGGGAAAGAGGAGTAGAGGAGAAAGTTAAAAGGGGGGAAGAAGAGAAGAGTGGGGAAGAGAAGGGGAAGTAGGAAAGAGAAGGAGAGAAAGAACAAAGGAAGTAGGAGAAGAGAGAGGAAGGAAGAGAAGGGGAGGAGAAGAGGAAAGAGAAAGGAGAGGAAGAAAAGAGGGGAAAGAGTAGAAGAGAAGGTTAGACGGGGAAAGAAGGGAGGAGAGGAGAGAAGAGAAGAGGGGAAAGAAGAAAGGGAAAGGAGAGGAAGAAAAGGGAGGGAAAAGAGGAGTAGAGGAGAAGGTTAGAAGGGGGGAAGAAGAGAGGAGTGGGGGAAGAGAAGGGGAAGTAGGAAAGAGAAGAAGAGGAAGAACGAAGGAAGTAGGAGAAGAAACAGGAAGGAAGAGAAGGGGAGGAGAAGAAGAAAGGTTGGAGTAAAGGTACAGAGTAAAAAAGCAGCCCTGAAAAAGTAAAAATGAAAAATGAAAGTTAAAGGAAAAGATGAATGAAAAATGATGGAAATGACTGTACATGTAAATGTGTTTATGAAAAATAAAAATAAAAACTTTATTTAAAAAAACCCCAATTAATAATATAATGAAACGCAGACATTTTTAGCATCTGCCTGAATTAGCAACATTGTCATCAGTCCCTTATAATTTTGAATAAATGTAATGCCTGCTTTCTAGAGATACCCATTACTTGTTCAAAAGTGTAACTAATCAGTTCGATTGATATAAATGTTGTGATGCTGATTTGTGTAAATATTTCTCTTGCATGGCTTATTTTCTTTCTTAATGTTGCATTTTAATTTGATTTTTAATTCAATTTCACTCTTCGGTCTCCATTATTTCTCCCCTTTGCACTTTTCTTCCAACTGTTCTCGTGGGTGGATTTTTCATAAATATGTTGGCCGTTGGTCCTCCCCAAAATTAGGTTTCTGCAGCAACCAACATCAAATGAGAGGCACTAATAATTTGACGCACATTTTGAAAAGCAAGATAATAGAGCTGATTTTGTTCCAAACTCCTTCTGTTCAATGAGCCCCAAGGACAATGTTTAGTTATAGATTAATAATCCAGAGGACAAATAGTTCTGAGCAAATTGTGGAAAAACATAAAACCACAATATTAAGCAAACTGAAGGGCAAAGGCCAGGCTAGATTTACTAATCATTTGTAGACTTATATCTCCCGCTCCCACCCCCACCCCCATTTTTTAAACTGATGACACAAACTATTCTTCATAAAAACCACTGAACTTTGCAACACAAATATGAAGGTGAATTGAGCCTGAATCATAGAGGTTGCAAAAAGTAATGAAATGTAAACTCAACTTTGGTACACACAGTTCCCAAACAATGAGAGATGACCCAATCCTATATGTTAGATTCACAGAAAAATTGCTTTGGTAACAAATACAATCCCAGGGGACATACCTTTTTTTCAATCTGTTCTATGAGAATGAAACACATATTATTTTAATAAGACTGGAATGGTTACAATTTTTAAGAAGGGGGCATATGAGTTTAGTATTACCCCTTGATCATTATATTGGCTTCCCTTTTAACTTAAACCTGTGAAGTCCATTTGGGGAAAGGGGGGGGGACCAATAACCATTGAGTATTTTCCAATAGGATCTTTTAAAGAAGTAAAATAGTTGTTTTTGTCCTGATTAGACTCAAATCGCTTTATAGCAATAGCACTTAGACTTATATATTGCTTCTTAGTGCTTTATAGCCCTCTCTAAACTGGTTTACAAAATCAACATTTTGCCCCCAATAATCTGGCTCCTCATTTTACCAACCTTGGAAGGATGGAAGGCTGAGTCAACTTTGAGCCAGTCAGAATCGAACTGTTGACAACTCTGCATTCAAACCACTGTGCCACCACATGGTGGGTAGCATGCAGTATTATGACCCCATCTTTTTCTTAGATACAAGCTCTTGAAATGCAAATTGTACATATCCTTCTGAAATGTATGCTCATTTCTCAATAGGAATATGTCCCAAATTTTCTATGTCCAAATGATTTGAAGGTTCTTTGATGGTCTTGCTTTGTTGGCTTACCAATGATTTGCATTTTTGCTCAAAGTGGCTTCTGAATGTTATTTGAGTCCATTTGTTTTCAGTCTTTGAGAGTTTCAGTTTTCTATATAGCACTTGGAAATGAGTGTTAATTGTTCACTTGTGCTTCTTCCATCCCAGAAGAAATAAACAGACTCCATTACAATCTGCCAGATGTTTACACTGAAGTAACCCACCCGCAATCTAGAAGCTTCTGAAGTCTCTGAAGATGGCCATTGGGAAGGGCTAGATGAAGAGTGTCCAACCTTGGCAACTTTAAGACTTGTGGTCTTAAACTCCTATGCTGTCTGGGGAATTCTGGGAGTTGAATAACAGAATAATAGAGTTGGAGGTCTTCTAGTCCAATAGGATAACCTTGGAGGTCTTCTAGTCCAATCCTATGCTCAAGCAGGAAACCTTAAACCAGTGATGGCTAACCTTTTTGCCGTCACGTGCCAAAAGTGGCGGGACCGAAGGGAAATCACCCACGTGTGTGCCCACACCCATAATTCAATGTACCCCGCCCCTTTTAGCACGTGATGGCCTGGTGGGCCCGGTAGGCCTGTTTTTCACCCTCACCAGGCTCCAGAGGCTTTCTAGGAGCCTGGGGAGGGCGAAAATGGCCTTCCCCACCCCCTGGAGGCCCTCCAGAGGCAGGAAACAGCCCATTTCCCAACTTCCGGTGGGACCGAAGGGCCCAAAATCAGCTGGCTGGCACACAGACATGTGCTGGAGCTGAGTTATGGCAACGCTCGCGTGCCCACTGATATGGCTCTGTGTGCCACCTGTGGCACCTGTGGTCCACCATCACGGCCTTATACCATGTCAGATAAATGGCTGTCCAATCTCTTCTTAAAAACCTCCAATGACGGCGCACCCACAACTTCTGGAAGTAAATCCTTCCACTGATTAATCGTTCTTACTGACAGGAAATTTCTGCTTAGTTCTAGGTTAGCTGCTGGGGGTTCACAGGGGTCCGGGAGAACCTCTAGCTAGGATTCTGTGCAGTTCAGAGAACCCCCAAATCCCACTCCTGGTTGGCCACTCCCACCCTGCCCCTCCCCTCCTAGGAGTCCCCATGTGGCCCGTTTTGGTTGCAGGTAAGTGCTGGGCATGCATGGAGGCTCGGGGAGGGCAAAAAACCAGCCTACAGGAAGCTCAAGTTCAGGAAGGCCAGAATCAGGCCCATTTCTGGCCTCCAGAGGGCCTCCGGAGCCTGAGGAGGCCATTTTCACCCTCCTGGAAGCTCAAGGAAAGCCTCTGGAGCCCAGGGAGGGCAAAAGCCCCCCCCCCTGCTGTGGTGCAGGAGGCCAACTAGGCCACGCCCACCATGGCCATGCCAAGGTTGGACACCACTGAGGTAGTTCTTGCTTTTCTTCCTTTCTGGAACAAACCTGAGAATGAAGTAGCTCACGAAGACTAAACCAATCACACACATTAGATTTGGAGGGATATATAACAATCCCAAAAGCAATTTTTGATGATTTTCCTTTCCTCCCTTGATGATGTCAATGGCATCTCATTTGGCAGTAGTATTTTCTCTAGCTCCAGTTCAAAGAAGTTGGCCTCTGGACAGATGTTCTTGGAAAATGCAATTTTATTTTCTATTTCGTAAGAATTGTAAAAGCGATTACAATTTTTTTCATTTGTGATACGAAATTGGAATATGACTCATCTTACTTGGCCCTCACTCCTGCATTATCAGTCTTAAATTCAGATTTATCAATTTTATTAACTTTTGGAAACATACAAAGGATTATTTTTTCGAGGCCCCCTAGCTTGTGATCTCTTCAATTCATACCGAAACATGAATTGAATCAAACATTGCTCAAAAGATGAGTCATTCATTAATCATAAACAAAACATGTCTGGCATTGAGGACACATCAGCACACATCATGTAAAAAGTTAAACTGTTGCACCATCTTTTAAAATTTAATATTAACTATATTATGTTTCTATGTAATTTCTGAGAATTTCGGAGAAGGCCTTTGCTCAATTTTCTTTCTTTACCCAGAATGAAAAGGGGCAGGTTCACTGTTTTCTTTTCATCAAACTTTAATTTAGCATCAACATTTTATGTTCTGCAATTTAAGAATGCCAATGAAGAAGGAGAAGGAGAAGGAGAAGGAGAAGGAGAAGGAGAGGAGGAGATGGTGGAGGAGGAGGAGAAAGAAGAAGAAGAGGAGGAGGAGGAGGAGGGGAAAAGGAAGGAAGAGGAAGAGGAGGGGGAGGGAGAGGGAGAGGAGGAGAAGAAGAAGAAGAGGCAGAGGAGGAGAAGGAGGAGGAGAAAGAGAAAGAGAAAGAGAAGGAGAAGAGGAGGAGGAGGAGGAGGAGGAGAGGAAGAAGGAGAAGCTAGTGGGTTTCTTATATTTTTTGGGGGGGGAGAAAGACTTTAAATTGTTTCTAGTAACACTCTACTTATTGGTAACAGCCTCTGGAATGGAAAGAGTTATAGGAACAGTGCTTAATCACTTTTTTCCCCTTGAGGAAGAAGATGTTTCACTTCTCATCCAGGAAGCTTCATCAGTTTGTTTGGATGGTTCATCAGAACTAATCCTTCCATTATCATCCACCCCCCCACCCCCATCCATCCAGAACTGATGAAGTTTCTTGGATAAGAAGTAAAACTTCTTCATCTTCTTTCTCAAGTGAAAAAAATAATATAGTCCAGTTGCCTTTTGAAAAACCATCTTAGAAGTCAACCATGGATGACTGACTGAGAAGCTCCATAGAGATTGAGCAATACTTGACTACAAAGAATAGATAGAATAAAATAAAATAAAACAACAGAGTTGGAATGGATTTGGAGGTCTTCTAGTCCAACCCCCTGCTTAGGTAGGAAACCCTACACCACTTCAGACAAATGGTTATCCAAGATCTTCTTAAAAACTTCCAGTGTTGGAGCATTCACAACTTCGGGAGGCAAGTTGTTCCACTGATTAATTGTTCTAACTGTCAGAAAATTTCTCCTTAGTTCTAAGTTGCTTCTCTCCTTGATTAGTTTCCAGCCATTGCTTCTTGTCCTGCCTTCAAGTGCTTTGGAGAATAGCTTGACTGCCTCTTCTTTGGGGCAGCCCCTGAGATATCTGAACACTGCTATCATGTCTCCCCTAGTCCTTCTTTTCATTAAACTAGACCTACCCAGTTCCTGCAACCGTTCTTCATATGTTTTAGCCTCCAGTCCCCTAATCCTCTTTGTTGCTCTTCTCTGCACTCTTTCTAGAGTCTCCACATCTATTTTGCATCGTGGCAATCAAAACTGAATGCAGTATTCCAAGCGTGGCCTTACCCAGGCATTATTATTTTGATGCTTGCATGACCTCAGAAGTGGACCCTGTGGGCCCAACTGAAGGCCAGGAGAAGTTCTAGCTTTGTCCCAAGGAAGCTGGAGAACATCAAATTAAGAAAGCCTGCTTGATCACCTACTAGCCTCACTCCAGTTTTACCAATGGGAGGAATCTTCTTTCCTTCACTCCAAGGATGCCTTTAAGTTCTGGAGGGCTGTCACCATGTCTGCTTCCTTCTGTGTCCTCCCCGCACCCCACCCTCCGAAATCTACCCCCTCAACCTCCCCCATTAATAATTAGCTTCCTAATCTGTATGCCATATGATATAGTAATCAAAAGGCAGAGAACTCACGCAAAACAATCCCGAGCAAAGAATCAAGGGTAGGAAAAGAGAGGAAATAAACAAAAGAACAGATAACCTCAAACATTAATAGGAGAAAATCTGTTCCAATCAAAGCAGGCCCCCCCTCCCCCTGTTAGCTCATAATAGCCTTTCATTCTTTATGATTTTGTCTTTGAAAGCTCCTTCAGTCGATGACAGCTGATATTGTTCTCCTATCCTGCTGGCGACAGCCAAAACGGGAAGGGGGAAGGCATTGTACGGCTTCTCCCCTCCGCAACATTATTTTTTTTTATAATTAATATATACAACTGTTCCATGCAAGGTACGTGGTAATGAAGTACAATTAAGAGGTGTTTGTTCCTGTCCCACACAAACGATGACTGTAATTTTCCTCGGCACTGTAGAAGTCACCCCGTTATCATTACATATCAGGCATCTCTCTCTTGGTGTGTGTATGAGTCTCTCTCTCTCTCTCTCTCTCTCTCTCTCTCTCTCTCTCTCTTTTCCCAAAAGGAACTTAAGCACCTGATTTTGTTTATTTTTGGTTAGAATAGCAAACAAACACCCATGCTTTTCAAGGAGTTGAGAGTATGCAGGACTCTGTTTCGGAGGTGCCTTTGGTGACAGCCTCCTGATAAAAATATCTCTCTAAGAACTGATGGGGGTTGGGTCATCACTGGGATCGGGGTAAGAGAAACTTCTCATCTCATTGAGGTGTTTTGGCCTACAGGAATTGCAAGATTTTCCTGGGGTTGAATCCCCTGGAGCTGAGCTTGTTGATCGAAAGGTCGGCAGTTCAGTGGTTCAAATCCCTAGTGCCGCGTAACGGGATGAGCTCCCGTGACTTGTCCCAGCTTCTGCCAACCTAGCAGTTCGAAAGCACATAAAAAATGCCAGTAGAAAAATAGGGACCACTTTGGTGGGAAGGGAACAGCGTTCCATGCGCCTTTGGCGTTGAGTCATGCCGGCCACATGACCACGGAGATGTCTTCGGACAGCGCTGGCTCTTTGGCTTTGAAACGGAGATGAGCACCGCCCCCTAGAGTCAGGAATGACTAGCACAGATGTATGAGGAGAACCTTTATCTTTACCTTTTGGTGACAGCCTCCTGATAGAAACATGTGCCATGAGAACTGATGGGGGTTGGGTAAAAGAAACTTCCCATCTCATTGGGGTGTTTTGGACTACAGGAATTGCAAGATTTTCCTTCCTACTAATCATGATAGTATCGTGATTTCTCTTGATAAGGTGCTTTCCATAACTCAGAGTCAATTATTATGGCTTTTATCACAAACCTCAGGGAAAGGAACCTCCTCACATAAATGTGTGAGCCCAGCTTGTTCAAGAGATAACCCTGAGGACAACCTCCAAGTGGCTTCAACGACTCTCTAAAAGAATCCAAATGATGTCTGCAAGGAGTGTAAATCCTCCCATTCCCCACCATCCAGCCAGAGCTGAAGAAGCTTCTTGGATGAGAAGTGAAACATCTTCAAAGAAAAAGAAGGAAGTCCAGTTGCCTCCTAAAAAAGCACCTTTGGGACAACCATGACTGAGAATCTCCTTAGACATTCAAGAGATAATGTACATATCTGAAGTTCCCTCACTCCCAGCTGACATCCTGGTCCAGGTCAGTTGGGCATTGAAGCAGAAAATGGATCCTAGCAGATGGTAGGATCCCAATTGCAAGTACAAGGAAACATGTAGGATGAGGGCTATTCTCATGAAAAACCTCTCATGCATCTCTCTTTTTTGGCTTAAATTTGCTTTCAATCTGATTTCTTGCAGTTCCCAATTTCTGCTAAGGAAAGGTTTTCTCGTTTAGATGGTTACTCAACAGAATGAGGAATGGAGCTAAGCATCCTAGCCTAATTTCAGGTTCCATGTAGGGCAGATTTTCAAGGGCTTCACTTGAATAAAGATAAAGATTCCCCTTGCACATATGTGATAGTCATTCCTGACTCTAGGGGGCAGTGCTCATCTCCGTTTCAAAGCCAAAGAGCCAGCGCTGTCCGAAGACGTCTCCATGGTCATGTGGTTGGCATGACTCAACGCCAAAGGTGTACGGAATGCTGTTATCTTCCCACCAAAGATGGTTCCTATTTTTCTACTTGCATTTTTAACGTGCTTTCGAACTGCTAGGTTGGCGGAAGCTGGGACAAGTAATGGGAGCCCGTTACGCTGCGCTAGGGATTTGAACCGCTGAACTGCCAACCTTTCGATCGACAAGCTGAGTGTCTTAGCCACTGAGCCAGCACATCCCCTTTTCACTTGAATAGACTCCTTCAATGATCAGATTTATAAGTATACCCAATAGCAGGAGCATTTAATATTCAAGTAAATGCTTCTGGATATTAGCTATCAGAGGCGCATATACTGTACCAGCCAAGATCACATTGAAATGTATCCCTTAATTCAAAGAGTTGATTCGATTTGCAATTTACAACTGGATGCAAAGACTGCATAACTCTCAGGCTTGAAAGTCCAGGTCCAGACACGAAGATCCAATTAAACTGATTAAATTAAATTAAATTAATGTTATAACTTAATTTAATTTAGCTTGCTGCTCATGCCTATGCACAGGAATCTTGTCAACTAACAGTCAGTACCTGGTTAGAACCAGATAAGGTTCAACAGCAGTTAAGAAGGGTTGATGTTAGTTCATTTGTGGCTACGTAGGAATTCTAGGCTAATCCCTCTTTTCACCCCTACCTCCCGGCTGTGCTAGTCCTTCTCCTACAATCACTGTGTGTGCACGCATGTGCAAAATTTTACTAGATCTTCAGACTGATGTGAAGATTATGTGCACTGACTGCATGCACCAGTGGTGGGTTTCAAAATTTTTTACTACTGGTTCTGTGGGCGTGGTGGGCATGGCATGGTGGGCATGGCCTGGTGGGTATGGCAGGGGAAGGATACTGTAAAATCTCCATTCCCACCCCAATCCAGAGGAAAGTTACTACAAAATCCCCATTTCCTCCTGATCAGCTAAGACTTGGGAGGCAGAGAGTAGATGGGGGTGGGACCAGTCAGAATTTTTACTACCGGTTCTCCAAACTACTCAAAATTTCCACTACCAGTTCTCCAGAACTGGTCAGAACCTGCTGAAACTCACCTCTGGCATGCACTGAATATTTGGCGGGGGACTGGATTTGGAGATTTGATTCAAGGAGAGATTCGAATGAATCACCTTCAAATTTTGAATGTTAGAATCCAAACTTTCTGCAAGTGATTTCCTAGCCCTGTGGACAACCAGCAATGTTCAGGAAAAAATGGAATAAAGAAGAAGGCATGGGAGATAAAATCCGCACAGGAAAACTCTGCTTTCCTATTCATCTTCCCAACCTTATCCACACTTATCAAGTCAAGCTACTGTGTGGTTACATATAGTGTAAACGTGACATGCAAAGGTCCAATCAATTCAGAAATGGTTTCATCCTTCCTTCCCTAAATATAGGCAAGATTTAAAATTGCTCCCTTCAAGTTCTTTCTCTTACTTGTTCACCCTGAAGCACAGCAGGGTGCTTTTCACCCCCCAAGTGGGTGAGATTAGTGGGTGGGTAGAGGAAGGAGGGGATCCAATTATTACTCCATTTTGGTGACATGTCTGAAGCAGTGACTCCAGACAAAGAAAGGCGGAGAGGCATGGAAGTTGCCATATCTCGGAGACAGTCCTAAAAAATACCTGCGCAAATTGCAGGTTTTGCAATCTTTCCCAAGTGATCTTCACACCAAGCTTCCCTGCTGGGCTTTGAAGAGAGGATTGGATCCGTCACTAGGCATTGTCTTGAGAATATTTGGTTCTCAGGGAGGGTAAAGTGCTAGACTAGGAATGTTCACAACCTGTGGCCTCAGGTTGGTGAGGGTCTTCCAGGATCTCTCTCTGGAAGGCCATGATCCAAATGTATGTATAATTTTGGACCCAAGGGGGGACATTTGAATTGTGTTGTAAGGACAGGATGTTAATTGAACACGAATCTGACCAACTAACACTGATGGCATATTTAATCCTTCCCTCAGGCTCAACCTGGTCATCTCTTACAGTGGAAACATGTTGCCTTTGGGATGCCAGGAATTTGCGTTGTAGTCATTATTATTTTCTTTGGTGTTTAATGAATGACCAATGGTTACAGTGCCTAAAATCGGTGGCTTTATAAGTCTAATAAATAAATGAAACGAAGCAAAAAGTACTGAAAAGGAAAATTCAGATAAGGCAGGAAAAGAACAGTTTTGGAATTCAGTGTCAACTCTGACAGTGATTCATTTACAAATCTTGACAATTTTTTTTTTTAATGAAGGACGAGAGGGACTTTAAAAAAATCTCGCAGCTTTCAGATACTTGAAATTATTCATCTTAAACTGATGCAAATGGGTAATGCATAACTAGAGTTTAAGATGAGCTACCACATAGGTAATATTTGATGGATGTTTATTGAGAAAACTGGATTACAGCTTCTTCCCTCCCAGCCTAATGAATAATGCTTGACAGCTTTGTTTTGTTTTACTCGAAAAAAGCAATTATATTTTAAGAAAAGCAGGTATTTCATTAAACTAAAGTGTTTTAGGAGATATCCCGTCTTTGGTTGATTTTGGCTGTAACACACGTAGGTAACATTTGCCTGCAAAAATGTCTCAGACTTCGATTACCATTGGCCTCAAATCCGAAGGTTCCTTATTTCTACCTTGTAACTATCCGGCTCTACTCTGAAGCTTCTTCTTCAATGCTACTTCAGCTCCACTTCTTGGATGAGAAGCGAAAGTCTTCAAAGAAAAATCAAGAAAGTCCACTTGCCTCTTGAAAAAGCACCTTTGGGACAACCGTGACCTGGATGACTGAGAATCTCCGTAGACATTGGAGAAACTGAAATGGATGGATTTCTCTAGCCAGGTCAAGAACTTTCTGGATGTTCAGTTTGAGATATAATGAAAGAAGCAAAAACATGTTGAATGTTCACCGAATGTTCTCTTTTCTTGAAAAGAGAAAAGGAGGGAGGGAACTCTGTCAAAAAAGAAAACAACTCCATTCCAATCCTACGGTAGTTGTTGCTTGCTCCTTTCCCCTGTGTTTAGCCTTCTCTTGAGGAACACTGGAAATAGAACTCAAGCTCCCACACTTATAACTTATTTCAGGTTTCCAGTAACAAAGGGATGATAATTCCTTTTATTCTGCTAATATGTTCTGGCTGGATAACTGTTCACACATGAATCTTGAAGAAGAAGAAGAAGAATAACTTTATTGTCATTGTACGTATATACACAGTATACCCATACAACAAAATTCACTTAACACCCAAAGACTAACCTAACACACCTAACAATCCCCAAACACACTCCCACCCACCACAATTCCCCACCCCTAAACCCCCCAAATACCCACACAACCAACCAAGTAATGCTGTCCAACAGCTCACTGATGATGGCCCTTTAGTTCATTATTGAGTGCAATTATAGCTCTGGGATAAAAACTATTCAGAAAACATGTGGTCCGTGTTTTACTTGTTCTGTATCTTCTGCCAGAAGGCAACCGTCCAAAAAGATTGTAAGCAGGATGGGAAGAGAATGTTATGCACATTTTTTTTTGTTATGAGAATGTTATGCAACTTCCTCAAATAGCAAGATTCAAAGATGTCGTCCAGGGCTGGTAGCTGGAGCCCAGTGATATTCTGGGCAGTTTTAATGATTCTCTGTAGTGCTTTTTTGTCCGCTATAGAGCTGCTCCCATACCATGCCGTATGTCAGGACACTCTCAATGGTGCTGCAGTAGTATGACAGAAGTAGATGCTGAGATAGATTTATCTTCCTGATATACTTGATTCCTTGAGATATACTTCCTGATTTGTGCCTGCTATGAATCCAAACTCCTCGTGAATGATGGCACCCAGGATCTGGTGGGACACAATGTAGAACCATCGTTCCTCAACCTATTGATTACCTGGTCTGGTCAACAGTGTCTTGGGAACTCAAGATCGGATTTCCATGTCATTCGTTTCCATAGCTTGCTGAAGCGTGCACTGTTGAAGAGGGCACCATCTGATGACTTTCCACCTCCCCGAACTGTGCTAAGCCTTAAACTTTGGTATATAAACCATCATGGTAGAGAAACACTGAAGGCGTTAAGCATAACACGATAAGTCACGTCATTGCTAGGTACAATCTGGAAAAAAAAATCCCAGCCAACTCTTTCACACCACAGAGTCCAAACTTCCATTCAAATCCTATGTTAGATGTTGCTTGCTTCTTTTTACTGTGTTTAGCTTTCTCTTGAGGAACACTAGAAATAGAATTCAATTGGCCATGTTTATAATTATTTCAGTTTTCCAGTAACAAAGGGATGAGATCAGAGGTAGGTTTCAGCAGGTTCTGACCAGTTTTGGAGAACCGGTAGTGGAAATTTTGAGTAGTTCGGAGAACCGGTAGTAAAAATTCTGACTGGCCGCGCCCCCATCTATTCTCTGCTTCTCAAGTCCCAGCTAATCGGGAAGAAATGGGGATTTTGCAGTATCTTTCCCCTGCCATGCCCACCAAGCCACGCCCACCAAGCCACGCCACCAAGCCACGCCCACAGAACCGGTAGTAAAAAAATTTGAAACCCACCCCTGGAAGAGATCTCCTGTGATTCTGCTAATGCGTTCTGGCTGGATAACCTCCACAGTCATTCAGCAAAAGAGAAAATGCGCACACATACACACACACACACACACACACACACACACACACACACACACACTGTTCAACATGCTCCAGAGTCCGACTTGCTCATTTACAAGTCTTGCAGCAGCTGGGAGCAAGTCCCTGCTCCACCTTAAACTCTAGAGACCAGCAAGGGCCAGAGGCATAGTAGAAGATTCTGCTCCAACCTCCCTTTATTTAAACACTTCATTTAGTTAAATGCCTTAAATTAAACTGCAGATGTTCTACTGTCAGTGCAATCCAGCCAGCCTTAGTGAGAAGAAGAGGGAGCCTTTTCCTGATGGAAACATTTTATGCACTCTAAATAAACAAAACACAATCTGGTTAATTAGTTAATGAATTTTTTTTAAATGCTCCATTAGCCCCTTTATATCCCGAGCTACTTTACTTCCGATTTTTTTTAATAAATAGAGACCCCCGTCGTAGCACGCAGAACATTTCGGCGTGCATCTAATGAAGGGCTAATTATCGGTACTGCGCTAGAGTTTAATATGATTAGAAGTTGCTTGCGGTATTTCTGGCTCGGGCGCCGAGCGCGCAAATTCCTGACAATTTAAAGTAAGATTTTGCAAGCGGGACCTTCAGCGAAAATGCTACGATGCTAAATACGCCTCATCAGGAATCTAGCCAGGCTCTCCTCAGAGATGTACTCTTTTTACGTTTACGTTTCAGAATGAGTTGGAAGGGACCTCGGAGGTCATCTAGTCCAACCCACTGCCTGGGCAGTAGAGTCTATATCCTGTTTCAGACAAATGGTCATCCAGACTGTTTTTTACCTGGGATGAACCCTAAAGGCCAGCTGGGGTTCACACAATCGGTCATGTCGCCCAACCCAAAGCTTCCCCAGTTGTGTGAAGATTGCGGCTTCACCCAAATCCACCCCAGGGAACCCTCGCATCCCTCCCTGAAATGCGTCACCCCATTTCAGACTGAGTTGGAAGGGTCCTGGGAGGTCATCTAGACCATCCCCTTGGACGAGCAGGAGACCCTATACTGCTTCAGCCAAACAGCCATCCAGGCTCTTCAGCGAATGGAGGCGCCTTCTCCTCACTGCAGCCTCTGAACAGGCAGGCATTCCATAGCTTTCTCCTTCGTTCCTCCAGGAGGAAGAAAACCCCATCGGTTGAACAGCTGCCTGTCCTAACCAACCGGGAAAGCTACCAGCATGTACTCTTCCAATACCATAACTGGAATATGCATTTTCCTCCCAAAATACAATCCTTGTAAGTCCTTGACTTCTCACAGTTCGTTTATGGACTGTACCAAGTTACGATGACGCTGAAAAAAGTGATTTACGGCTGTTTTTCACGCTTACCACCGTTGCACCAACCCCAAGGCCAGGTAATCAAAATATGGATGATTGGCAACTGAGTCATATTTATGACGAAGTCCCGGAATTATGCAATCCCCTTGGGTGACCTTCTGATAAGCAAAATCAAGGAGGGAGTCAGATTCGCTCAACAACCTTGTGACTAATTTAACGACTGAAGTGATTCACTTAGCAAACTCGGGCAAGAAAGGTCAAAATTCACTTCACCAATGTTTGCCTTAGCAACAAAAATTTGGCGCTCAGTTGTGATCGGTCTGTGTTGATCGAGTTGAAAGGATTTCTAGGAATAGCAATAGCATTTAGACCAGGGGTGAAATGCTCCCTGTTCGGACCGGATTGCCCGATCCGGTAGCGATCTCGGCAGGTGGTTCGGAGAACCGGCAGCAAAAATCCCCGCAACCCCCCCCCCCCCATGCCTAGCTGAGCCACAAGATCATCGGAGGCTTTTTTCTTCTTTTAAAAGCATTTTTTCTACAACCTCTTCGGGTGAAAACATGCTTTTAAAAGTAAAAAAAAAAAAAAAAGCCTCTGATGATCCTGCAGCTCAGCTGGGATGTCAGAGGCTTTTCAAAGCATTTTTTTCTGCAACCTCTTGGCCGAAGAGGTGGTAAAAAAAAATGCTTTGAAAAGTCTCTGACGATCCCAGCTGAGTTGCCTGATCAGCAGGGAGGCTTTTCAAAGCATTAGAAAAAATGCTTTGAAAAGTTAAAAAAAAAAAAAAGTTGGCCACGCCCACCCAGTCACATTACCCCTCCCACCAAGCCATGCCCACAGAACCAATAGTAACACATTTTACATTTCACCCCTGATTTAGACTTATACACTGCTCCAAGGTGCTTTACAGCAACCTCTGGGCAGCTAACAATGTCCGGCTTATTACTAAGCTGGTTCCTTATTTTACTGACCTGGGAAAGATGAAAGACTGAGACAACCACTAATAACAGAACAGAAAAACAGAGTTGTAAAGGGACTTTGGAGGTCTTCTAGTCCAACCCTTGCTTAAGCAGGAAACCCTATACCCGTGGTGACGAACCTATGGCACGTGTGCCAGAGGTGGCGCACAGAGCCCTCTCTGTGGACACATGAGCCGTTGCTCCAGCTGGACATGCACATGCACCTCCCGCCAGCCAGCTGGTCTTTGAGTTTTTGCTGCCCATGCACAGGGAGCAGGGTGCATACAAGGGGGCCTCGTGTGCATGCAGGGGGGGCATGGGGCACGTGCGAGGGTGTGCATGCATGCATGGGAGGCCGGGCACATGCAGGGGGCTTAGTATACATGGACAGTGGCTGGGATGCAAGCAAAGGGCTCCGTGCGCATGAGCAGGGGCGGGTTACATACATTGCCTTTTGGGGGGCAGGGGGCGCATGCACATTCCCGCGTGTGCGCTTGTGCTTTGGGCACTCAGTCCAGAAAAAGTTAGCCATCATTTCCCTATACCATTCCAGACAAGTGGCTTTCCAGTCTCTTCTTAAAAGCCTCCTCCAGTGACGGAGCACCCACAACTTACAAAGGCAAGGTGTTCCATTGGTTGAAAAAAATTCTCCTTAATTCTAGGTTGCTTCTTCTCCCCTAGATTGATTTCCATCCATTGCTTCTGGTCCTGCCTTCTTGGAAAAGAGGTTGATCCGCCCCCGCTCTTCTTCTGGCAGTCCCTAAAATATTGGCACCCTGCTATCATGTCATCCCTAGTCCTTCTTTTCACTAGACTAGACCTGCAACCGTTCTTCATATTATGACAAGAGCAAATCCTGCAGTTTTCTTGGCAAGGTTTTTTCAAACGTGGTTTGCCATTGCTTCCTTACTAGGGCTGAGAGGCAATGACTGACCCAAGGTCATCCTTCATGTGTAAACAAGAACTCATGGTCTCATGGTCTCTGGTCTGATGCCTTAACCAGTATGCTAAACTGTCACTCTTTAGTTGATCTTGGTAGACTTTAATATTGCATAGAGAATGTTTTGTGAGGTTTGTGAGTGAGGTTTGATTGTGCATGGTAGGCCTCACTGTCCTTCTGCAGACCCTCTAATTGTTCTTGCTTCCTGAACTGTGAAAGGATTGAATTCAAGATGAGTAGAGTAGAGTAGAGTAGAGTAGAGTAGAGTAGAGTAGAGTAGAGTAGAGTAGAGTAGAGTAGAGAAGAGAAGAGAAGAGAAGAGAAGAGAAGAGAAGAGAAGAGAAGAGAAGAGAAGAGAAGAGAAGAGAAGAGAAGAGAAGAGAAGAGAAGAGAAGAGGAAGAGGAAGAGGAAGAGGAGCTGGAAGGCACTTTGGAGGTCTTCTAGTCCAACCCCCCCTCAAGCAGGAGACCCTCCACCATTTCTGACAAATGGCAGTCCAGTCTCTTCTTGAAAGCCTCCAGTGATGAAGCTCCCACAACTTCCGAAGGCAACTTCTGTTCCAATGGTTGATTGTTCTCACTGTCAGAAAATTTCTCCTTGTTTCCAGGTTGAATCTCTTCTTGATCAGTTTCCATCCGTTATTCCTTGTCTGGCCTTCGGGTGCTTTGGAAAATAGCTTGACCTCCTTCCTCTCTGTGGCAGCCCCTCAAATATTGGAACACGGCAATTCTATAAAAAATAAAATCGATCCTTTCATTTATTTGTCGGCCATTTTAAGAACTGCTGATAGATTAAGAAAAAAAAAAAAACTCTTGTGTTTTCCGCTATTAGGAATTTACACATTTTGAAGCCAACTGAGCCTTGGTTGTTTGAGACTGAAATTTTAGTTCTGAAACAAAACCCAATAACCCCACCTCCCCACCCCCCAAATTTTTTTCAGACCTTTAGATGTAGTAAGAATGCACTTAGGTACTTACTGAGTAAATAAGATATTTAAGAGAAGCCCCCAAACCAGGGCTGAAATGCTCCCGGTTTGGACCGGATCACCCGATCTGGTAGGGATGGTGGCGGGTGGTTCGAAGAATCGCTAGCAAAAATCCTTGCCCCCCCCCCATGCCCAGTTGAGCCGCGCGATCATCAGAGGTTTTTTTTTTTTACTTTTAAAAGTATTTTTTTTACAACCTCTTCGGTTGAAAAAATGCTTTGAAAAGTTAAAAAAAAAAAGTTGGCCACACCTACCCAGTCCCATTACCCCCCACCAAACCACGCCCATAGAACCGGTAGTAACAAATTGTACATTTCACCACTGCCCCAAATTGTATGTTTGGGGAACATGAGGAGGACTACATTTACCCAAAACATGAATGCATTTCATTTCTGTGTCAGGGCAACCAAAGGGAACAAAACTCACATCAAAAACCCAATTTTTCCAAATCTTCCCAGCTGGGAAGAAGGAAGCAAAACATAGGAAACGTCTTGCTCTAACTAAGAAAAGTAAAATTGCAAAGGGGCATTTCATCCAAAACGTGGTGGATTTTTTTTCCCCCTTGGATGGGGGGGGGGGGGACTTTTAGAATGCATAAAATTATTTTGAAAGGGAAAAAGGAGAGAGAGAGAGAGAGAGAAGGAGGCGGGCGGGAGGGGAAACCTACATAAATGAGGCTCGATTTTAGGCAAAAAGCCCACTGTTTGCTCTACTTTGCTTTATTTATTAGTTCTTAAGGTATTTAAAACGCTAGCATTAAAACGGTGGGATGATTTGCAAATGAATGCTGTTGGAGTTGTGAAAATATAACTCACACATGAATGTGGGTTATTCAGACAAATGGCCGCTTTGTTCCAGTGAGGGGAAGTGAAGCGCTGGGTTAATTTATTACAAACTGCAGCATTTCAACCCTGAAGTCCAGGCAACAATGTTTTTTATTTCGAGTAATTTATAAGTACTTCCCATAGCACTTACCGGAGATGTCTTGGCTGCTGCGCCCGTGGAATCAGAGGGTATATGTATTTACTGTGGGAATTTGTTTTTAATAAAACTCTTTCTAAGGCATTTTTATTTCCCCCTCTTTGTTGCATTAAAAAAACATTTGCTGCATAAGTAATGGATTTTATCCCTTTTCTGAAAGGCTGCAGATTATGTTGAAAGGGTGTTTTGGGCCTGGGAAATAAAAGAAGAGACAAGAAAACTTCCTTCTTTCTTTTTTTTCCTTCCTTCCTTCCTTCCTTCCTTCCTTCCTTCCTTCCTTCCTTCCTTCCTTCCTTCCTTCCTTCCTCCCTCCCTCCCTCCCTCCTTCCCGCCCTCTTTCTTTTCCTTCCTCCCTCTCTCCCTTCCTCCTTCTTCTCTCCCTCCATTCCCTTCCTCTCTCTTTTCCTTCCTTCCTTCCATCCTTCCCCTCCCTCCCTCCCTCCCTCTGGAGCTGTAAACTGAACAAACGTTTTTACAACTGTGTCAGATATATTCTTGGTCTGAAATGGGATACAGCAAATCAGATGTTTAACAGATTAGCATAGTTGGAAGGGACCTTGTAGGTCATTTAATCCAACACACACACCCCTGCCCAAGCACGAGACACTACACCATTTCTGACAAATGGCACGCCAATCTGTTCTTGAAAGCCTCCAGTGATGAAGCTCCCACAACTTCTGAAGGCAAGCTGTTCCATTGGTTGATTGTTCTCACTGTCAGAAAGTTCCTCCTCATTTCTAGGTTGAATCTCTCTTTGGTCAGTTTCCATCCTTTATTCCTTGTCTGGCCTTCAGGTGCTTTGGAGAATAGCTTGACTCCTTCCTCTCTGTGGCAGCTCCTCAAATATTGGAACACTGCTATCATGTCTCCCCTGGTCCTTCTCTTTACTAGACTAGCCATGCCCAGTTCCTGTAACCATTCTTCATATGTTTTAGTCTCCAGTCCCCTAATCATCCTGGTTGCTCTTCTCTGCACTCTTTTTGAGTCTCGACATCTTTTTTATAGTGTGGTGACCAAAACTGGATGCTGTACTCTAGGTGTAGTACTCTCATGCAGGTTTCTTTTCCAGACTTGTTCCAATTGTCTCTTTCCTGGATGCAACCGCCATATGCCCCTGGTTTATTGGATTCTTCTTCTAGTATATCATGATGGCTACCATGCTTGGAGAGATCTCTTCTCTGACCAATAGTTTCAGACAATGGGTTTTACAGATTATTAGCTACTCCGCTTGAAAAACGAAACTCCTAATGATGACTGCCCTCAAATTAAAGACCTGTCCTCAAATGTTCTCTCTGTTTTCCAACATATTTTTGCAGCTGTGAGGGGAAATAACTTACAAAGTTCCCAGGGTGACTTTTTCCTTTTGCCTTCACCAGGTTGCTCAGTCCCCCAGAAGCATTCTTACTTCCTCCTCAGACTATGCTGGTAAGAGGCTTTGGATATGATCCAGTGGGTTTCAATATTTTTTACTACCGGTTCTGTGGGTGTGGCTTGGTGGGCGTGGCATGGCATGGCTCAGTGGGCATGGTTTGGTGGGCGTGGAAGGGGAAGGATACTGCAAAATCCCCATTTCCTCCCAATCAGCTGGGACTCGGGAGGCAGGGAATAGATGGAGGCGGGGCCAGTCAGAGGTGGTATTTACCGGTTCTCCAAACTACTCAAAATTTCCGCTACTTGTTCTCCAGAACTGGTCAGAACCTCCTGAAACCCACCTCTGATTTTGCTTCTCATTGAAGAAGATTTTTCAGCTCAGCTGAAAAATTATCACCACAGCTTTGGAATCTGTGGTGTGAAGGCCACTTGTTAAAGAGTTGGCTGGTTTTCAGATTGTGCCAAGCAATGACATGACTTATCGTGTTATGCTTAACACCTTCAGTGTTTCACTGCCATGATGGTTTATATACCAAAATTTAAGGCTTAGCATAGACTGGATGGATGGGGAAAGGAAGGATTTATATTCCTTCCAGAAAGCTGGTCATTTGCATTATTTTAGAGAGTCATTGAGGCCATTTGGAGGTTTACCTGTGTCCTCAGGGTCACATTGTTTTGGAAATGACCACCTGCCTGCAAATGACCAGCTGTTTGCCAGGAGTATAAATCCTTCCATTCCCTATCATTGACCATCCAGTCAGAGCTGAAGAAGCACCCACCTCTGAAATCCACCTATGATATGATGCCAGTCAAGCATTGATCCGAAATATGAATGTTCCAATGTCAACAGAGGATTCAGAGTAACAGCGTGAATGGCTAAATTGAAGTTCTTCTGATACGATTTCCAGAAATACTGCAACATTTCATAAGAATAAAGCTCAGGGATAGAAAGTTAGCTTGGACAAAGGCAGCTTTGGTTTTTCTGCTTGTTAGCACCAAAATCAGAGACAGCCTGAAATGGCAAGGGGTAGGATACATAAAGCCTCCAGCATTTTCCAAGCAAACATCCAATGTTGTAATCTTCTGAGATACTACAGATGCTTCCAGACCTCTTTTAATGAACATTCCTTCTGGAAAAGAAAAGTTGCATCCATCTACCAAATTACAGAAAACACGTGCAATGTATTCAGGGCTATGCTAAAAATGGCTTCTGCAAATATTTTTTTTTTCACTCAGCCTGTTTGATGGGGAGAAAAACAATTTTTCCACTTTGTTTCCACTCCCCTCCCCCGCTTGTTTACAAAGAAAAATAATATGGTGTAATCTTCACAATATTCCCCCATGAGATTAATGTGGGTCAGGATAGATGATCTTTGGATACCTTTATATATTCTTTATAAAATATATTCTAAAAGCAACTATATTCTGAAGACGAGAAATATGTGCAGCTGCAGAGAATACAAAAGCCAAGATACAATTTCCTTTGATGCTCTAACGAGGCCCCCATGGCCTGTCAGAAGAAAGGAGTATCCCTAGTTTGTCAGAAGACAGATGGCTAAAGGTGGTTAGGTCATGGGCATCCACATGGGCTAAAACTTGTCCTTCAACAAGAAGAAATTTGTACTTCAGCCAAAATACAAGAAGAATTATGAGATAATGTAAAACTTTAATAATTAGGAAAATGACAATTAAAAATGACAAATGTATGTTAACCATATATGGAAAAGTTGCTGTGTTAGCAGAATCCTTTGTTTAGAAAAGTATATAATGTGTCATACAAGCATGGAGACTTTACTCTAAGCCAAGATTGGAACCTGGCTTACGAGTCTTTGCGCAAATAAACTCTCTCTCTGATTGACCCAGGAATGTTGCTTGGTCACTTCATTCCATAACAATTCTGGCACCGCAGAGGCGACTACAGTGACGGCTGCCCTAGTGGGATCGGCTCCTTCCCAAGCGGAACATCCATTAAGCCGGCTACAAGGACTCAATTGCAGTCTCAGGAATCTTCCGGTGAGGAGGTGCCGTAAACCCACCAGCGAAAACAGACCAGTCAAGGACCCACAAAGGTCAATCAGACAGAGACCCCAACAGAAAAAATTTCAAAAAAGAGAAGCAAGCCTGCAGGTAAGTATAAATCAAGGAATTTTAGTTTCTTTTAACAAGGGTGCCCACTATTAATTAGTGGATGAGGAAACTTGATCAATTTCCTGGAAGACAAGGAGTGGCCTAAGTCTTCAAGTCATGAGTTCGAGTCTCATGTTAGGACTGTGTAGTAGAGAACTTGAAAAAGTTAAAGTACACAGAATGAAAAGTAAGAAGTTAAAAAAAAATGTGTGAACAGAAGGGACCTGCCGCAGTGTCGTAGGCATTCTGATAAATCACAATTTTTAAGCCAAGAAGCTCTGAAGGAACTAAAGAAACGAAAGGAAATTGTTTTATTGTTCTTCCCACAAGGGTTTAGCAGGTAATAAAAAAGTAAAGCCTGTCTAAAAGGGAAAACAAGTTGAATTGATTGCTTTGATGTGATTTCTGTTGAAAATTATTTTGTTTTGTTGATGTGCATTTATAATGATAGTGTGTAGAATTGAATAAGAATTGAATTAATTGTGACATGTCTATTAATTGAACATCTTGACTTGGAGATGTGGGAAACGGAGAGTAGTTTGGGCCCACAATCATAATTATGATTTAACTGCTCTCTGAGTTCCCCCATTCCTTTAAGAATAAACTATAGGCTAGCCAAGGAAGTAAAATTAAACAAACAACTTCCCTCCACAGATCTGGAAATGTTTAATGGTATGTTTGTGTATGTGTATGTATGTAGGCATTTCCAAACAAATATTTAGAAAAATGGAGCTCCTTTAACACATTTTAATGATTGGTTTAAGTGAGATTTCTGCATGAAGAGATTTGATTGCAGCATAAATGTGAGTGTGTATGCGAGGTATCCTAAAAGCTCATAAGGAATGATTGATTCTGTGCCCTGTGAATGTCTGTGTGTTGTTGAATGGATGCTGAAGAGGCGAAAGGAGATAAGAATCCTATGCAGTTTAACCATTTTTTTTCCTCTCCCTGTATTCCGGACCCCCCCCCCCCCGCTTCCTTTGCAAAAAGCAGAAAAGGGTGGGCTGCGGGCTTTTGTTCTTTTCACCATTTTTTTCTCTCTGCTGAACCAGCCTGAGAAAGGCGGGGTAAGACTATCTGATACCTGCCTTTGTAGCTTCACTGTTTTTGACTCGGAATACAGTTTCTTTAAGGGAGTATGGCTTCTCCGCTTGCTTTTAAAAACTTTTTCCTTTTCTCTTAATCTGTCTGAGAAGGGAGGGCTAGTGGGGGATCGGCTGCAGCCTCCCACCCCCCCCCTCTCTCTCACTGTTTCATTTGCATATAAAAGCTTTTCTTTTCTGCTCTGAAAACAATTTTGATTTTATTTTTCTGCTAATTCTTGAGGTTTCAAATATTTAATTAAACCTATATAAAAGAAATGACTTTAAAAAAATTTTCTGAATCTGACTTGCATTTTATTAAAAAGCAGAGACTGACCCTAAAGTTTGATACAAATATGCTTCAGAGCATTGATCTAAAATACTTCATTTAAATTGTTTTACTTTTGCAGCTATTCTCCTTACAATATAGGAAGTTAAGAAAGTTGGGAAGGAAGGGAAAGCCTTTCCTTTCTGAGGTTCAAAAGCTCCCGGCTAGGAAATTGCTTCAACGTGGTTGGGGACAGTAGTAGTTTATTGTTTATAGGAAGGCGACATGACAAATGCAAGCACAGCTTTCTGAAGCTAGCCTGTTTGGACTGCAAGAGTAACCTTTTTATATCCTAAAATGTCTTTTGATTTTCTCTGTGACTCTTTAAAGTCTTTTGAAATTCCTTTGATTTGTGTGTGATTGTTTTGAAAATTCTAATTACTTTGATTTGTTTTCTTTTCCTTATTGGGTATTTTTTTTCTTTAAGGTGGGGGCTGGATCTCTGCCTGCGTTTTTTTGCTTATTTCATTTTGAGGAATTTCACTACTCTTTTGTGTTTCCTATATTTTCCAACAAAGAGAGAAAGGAAGTTTTAGTGTAATCCAGAAAAGTTGTCTTTAAAGTTGGTTTGCATAGACTTGTGCGGACTTGGAAGCTAGAAATGGGAATTAGAGGGTGGAACCAATAAACAGAAAGATTTGGGATTTGTTTTTGGGATCATGTGGGACCTTCGGAAGGCAAAGAAAGGGTGCCCGATCCAAAGAAGGGAAGCGTAAGTGTACAATTTGATGGCAGAAGATGAAAGTCAGTACTAGTGGCGATGGGTGATTCCTTTTTGGATTACACAGAGAGCTCTTGATAAATTTAATACTAGGACCAACAGAAGAAAGTAGTATTTTTTAAATTAACTGAAATCAAAATGAGTGAACAAAGCATTAGAATACACTTAATTAAGTGAAGGAAATAGAACATCATTCCTGATAGAATAGAAGAGGTGGCATTACAACCTCTACCTGAAATCAAGCAAGAACTAAGGAAATACTGAGGTTTGAGTTGATGGGGATACTGATCTTACCAAACCCCTGTATGCAAAATTAATTGAATCTGGACTTTGGAATTTGAAATGGGAGGGGCACAAAAAGTGGAAGCTTTGAAAATTTGAAACAAGCTTTAACCAAGGCTTCTATATTAAGTTTACCAAATTTGGAAAAGCCCTTCCATCTCTTTTAAACACAGTATATGGATTTGCACAAAAAGGTGTTGGCTTAGGACTGGACAGGACAAAAGAAACCCATGGCATTCCTGTCAAACATAATGGACCCAGTAATAAGGGGATGGCCAGTACGTATTCAAGCAATTGCTGCTGCTGGTCCAATAAAGTGGGAAATTGATCTTTGGGGAAGCCCTTATTGTGAGCACCCCATCTAAAATATGAAGCTATTTTAATGCAGCAGACTGACTTAATTTTAATTAGAGATCACAATTTAAATCCAGCACAGTTCTTAGCCAACACTAGATTAATGGATCAGTTTGGATTAAAATATTATTGTGCTAAAGTAATTGATTTACAAAATAAAATAAAAATAAAATAAAAATAAATAAATACATAAAAATAAGACCAGATTTGGAGGTACATCCCCTGGAACAAGAACAAGCAATTTTTATTATAAATGGACACACTTTAGAGATCCTGGAAGCAAGGGGTTTGCCTCAAAATTGGTCTGCTCAAACTTGTGAAGTGTATGCACTAAATCAATCTCTATGCATCTTGGGAGGAAACATAAACAGATTCCAAGCATGCATTTGGGATAATGCATACATTTAGCAAACTATGGGTGAAATCATTGGGGAATTCAAACTATTGTAAATGAACTTTTAAAATGTTATAATAATATTGGAATATACCTTTTAGCAAATTATAGACAAATGTTTAATTTGTGAAGAAAAGCGGCGAATAAACAAGCTGTCAGAAAACATCAAATGGGTGATCAGATGGGTGGAGATCACCAGCTTTAAAATCATTTCAATGTACTCAAATGGATTTTACAAAATTACCAAGAAGGGGGAGAGTACAATATTTATTGGTCATAGTGGACCGCCTCATAAGGGGGGTTAACGCCTTCCCTGCAGTAATGCTACAACAACAGAAGTGTCAAGAGTTTACTTAGATCCAACGTAGAAAGAATATTAGAATACCATCAGATGTATTGTTGTTTGGTATAGCTTTCATGTCAGGAAGCATATGCATTGATTACCTGGAAACCAGAGACATAGTATTGAAACAACATGTATATAAACTGTCCAGATATTTTGAAGTTCTTAGGAAACAAGGACTCTTAGCCCAGATGCCACTTTTGGAGTTTCCAGACCACAACTTCCACCACGATGATTGGGTGTTGAGCCGGAGCTGGAAGGAAGTTAAACTCCAAGTGAAAGGGCCCGTGCCAGCCCCAAAGGAGTGGAAGGTGGAATATCACCAAGGAAATCTATTGACATTGCGAATCCAAAGGAACCAACTGACTGGCGAGCAGTAACCAGTGGCAATAGCGTTCTTCATCACCTGGACTATGTTTGTATTTTTCTTTTTAGGACTAAGTAGTTGCCTATGCTGTTTCCCAACTGCAGAGGACTGCAACTGATTAGATTCCATTGCAAATTCTCCCAGATGTGTTGGATTTTGTAATAGTACCTTTTAAGACTTTAGAAAGAAGATCTTGGATTCATTGGACGAGATTGACACTTGCAGACCAGAGTGATCCAGTCACATACCAGGTAACAAACACTGACAAACCATTGGTGCTAACATTCAAGAATACACCTTGCTAAGTCCTACCGGCAATGGACTCTCTACGCACGGTGGTGAACGTCCGCCTTGCTGAACCACTCCGGAAGCTGGTTCCCAGCGCACGGCTGAAGATCAGTAAGGATGAAGACAACCTTCACACTGTAGATATATCTTATTCATTGTAATGTAATGCATTCTTACACATAGTAATGTTAGAAATAGGTTGGGTGTGGGTGTGGATTCTGTGGGTACTTGCTATCCTAGCCCTACTTTTACTCTTGTTTTACATATATAAGGATAGGTTTTGTGGTACACCTAGGATTTTCTTCCTACTTTACTTCCCAATCATCATGTACCACTGACTCTATTCCTGACTAGTGAGTTTTACACCATAGGTGATCATGCTTTTTTATGGCTTTAGACATTGTTCATAACAGGACTCTCATGTAACTATATCATGAACATTAGTAGAGACACTTTAGGTCAAGTATGCTCCCGTCAAAAACGCATTGTCTCTGCACAGGGTCGTTACTTTAGACCTAAAACAACTCCACAACCTAAGGTTCCGAGATTAACATACCCTGCTCAAGGGGGGATAGATAAGGAAAATGGGCCTCTACAACAATTGCATAAAGCAGACTATATATCCAGAATCCTGGAATTAAGTCAAGAACTTGTTAATCAATATAACCCTACCCTAGGTCAAAGATGTTGGTTATGTTTATCTGCTGACCCTGCATCTTATCATGCTATGCCTGTTAAATCACAACTCTGGGTTAGAACAAAGGCTACAATTATCCTTGAAGGGGATAGTAGAGATAAAGTACCTGTCTCACCGATACAAGGAGATTTTTATGAGGCATTCAAAAGACTAGGTAAAAGCCATTTTCCTATTGCAGGCCTAATAGCTACCTCATAGGAACACCTTTTCTGTGTATAAAGAGAAGGCCAACCAGAAACTTGGTAGGCCTGTAGGATCCATGACAGAAGAACAATGTCAGTCAAAAAAATATATATATATATACTTGGCCCTAAGATATATTTGATGGATATGAAATTAACAAAGGATATGTTTCCCTCTGCCCACCACCTATTTCGACAAAAGGTTACTTGTTTAACACCATCAGAAATGAGCTTTAAGAAAGGAAAGTGGGGAAGATGGAATATAACCTTTGAAAGCTGTCCACAACGATTTCAGCCTCCACAGTTTCCAGTTTGGCTAAACTTTAAGATCAAATCAGGTTTATGTATCCTTTTTGAAGGACCAATTCTCAGATAAACAAAAGGACCCTTCATTAGAAATCCCATTGCAACCACTGGCAGGTGGCAGGGACTCTAAGGGTCTGGACTAATGAAGACCATCATAAGAGTCATGCTTTCTCTATGAACATAGGAATATGCATAGAAGAAAAAGGAGTGTTCTTTTTGTGTGGAAAGGATGCACATTTATGTTTGCCAACAAATTGAACAAGAACATGTACATTTTCTTAAAATAGGTGTTGTCACTGGAGAACATACTATCCCTGTTCCCCTTATGGGACATGTTCAGAAGAGGGACTCAATATTGATCCCACTATTAGCAATCATGGGAATTGGAACTACACTTGGAACAGGTGTAGGTGGTCTGACACACTCTGTAATACAGTTTCAGCAATTGTCAGAAGAGCTTCAAGAGAGCTTGAACCAGATTGTTGGAACCTTGGTCAAAGTCCAAGATCAGATAGATTCCTTGGCAACAGTAATTTTACAAAACTAATGTGCCTTAGACCTCCTGACAGCTGAGAAAGGAAATCAGGTGTGGTCAAGGAAGGTGCTAATGAACTGCAGGATAGGGCTTCCAAAATAAGCCACAGAATACAGACAGCAGATATGTGGTTTTCTTGGTTGCCTGGATCCGGCAGGATAAAACAAATGTTATTTTTGTTAATATGTGCTGAAGCAGGTCTAGATTTTTATTTTCTTGTATAAATCCTTTAGAGCAGTAAAGGAACTGCAATTTGAAAAGAAGTTAGTTTTAATGAAAACTCTCATCGATCATCAGTTTAGCTCTAATGCCTTTGAAGAACATAAAGCTTCTGAGACAGACCCATATGAGAACATGGGACCTATAGAAAGGTGGAGAAAATCTCCCCAAGAATAGAGAGAGTAATAACAATCAAGTACTACTTATCCTTTACTTTTATTATTATATTTTGTTAGATTCTATATAAGGTAGATTTGTTTATTGGAACTTAGTATACAAATAATGGAAGTTTATGTATTAAAAATATTAATAAACAACTTCCACAGGGGGGGATAATGTGGGTCAGGATAGATGATCTTTGGATACCTTTATATATTCTTTATAAAATATATTCTAAAAGCAACTATATTCTGAAGACGAGAAATATGTGCAGCTGCAGAGAATACAAAAGCCAAGATACAATTTCCTTTGATGCTCTAACGAGGCCCCCATGGCCTGTCAGAAGAAAGGAGTATCCCTAGTTTGTCAGAAGACAGATGGCTAAAGGTGGTTAGGTCATGGGCATCCACATGGGCTAAAACTTGTCCTTCAACAAGAAGAAATTTGTACTTCAGCCAAAATACAAGAAGAATTATGAGATAATGTAAAACTTTAATAATTAGGAAAATGACAATTAAAAATGACAAATGTATGTTAACCATATATGGAAAAGTTGCTGTGTTAGCAGAATCCTTTGTTTAGAAAAGTATATAATGTGTCATACAAGCATGGAGACTTTACTCTAAGCCAAGATTGGAACCTGGCTTACGAGTCTTTGCGCAAATAAACTCTCTCTCTGATTGACCCAGGAATGTTGCTTGGTCACTTCATTCCATAACAAGATAGGACAGAGACAGGGGGCTGGTTCAAAGTATCCAGATTCATGGTAGAATTTCAAAGTAGGGTCTTCCCCAATTCTGGGCTCTTGTCTTCAGTGGACTTTCCTAGGGGTGGGCTTCAAATCTTTTAGCAGGGGATTCTCTGCCTGGTTGCTGGCAGAGCTGGGCGTGGCTATGGTGGGTGTGGCCTAGTTGGCCATCTGCACCACAGTGGGGGGTGCATTTTTGCCTTTCCCTGGGCTCTGGAGGCTTTCCTCGAGCCTCCAGGGGTGTGTGTGTGAGAACAGCCTCCCCAGGCTCCGGAGGCCCTCTGGAGGCCAAAAACAGGCCCATTTCTGGTCTTCCCAAACTTCTGGTAGGCCTGTTTTTCACCCTCCCCAAGCCTCCACGCATGCCCTGCTCTTACCTTCATTCAAAACAGGCTGTGTGGGGACTCCTGGGAGAGGAGGGGTGGACAGGGCAGAGCCAGCCAGAGGTGGGATTTGGGGCTTCTCCGAACTGCACAAAATCTTAGCTAGATGTTCTCTCGAACCCCTGCTAACCCCCAGCAGCCCACCCCTGGACTTTCCCCAAAAACCCATGCTCTGATTCCATATTCATTTTCCAAATTCCAAACCTTTTTATTTTTGCTGGAAGCTAGAAAGTCTCCTTCCAAGATCATGGGGAAAATGGATACCTGTTAGTAGTGTAGGAAGCCCTACACTACTTTAGACAAATGGCTGTCCAGTCTCTTCATCAAACCTTCCAGTGTTGGAGCACCCGCAACTTCTGGAGGCAAGTAGTTCCACTGATAATGGTTCTAATTGTCAGAAAAATTCTCCTTACTCATTGAGAGTTGTGGAAATCCAATATGTCAAACTACATTATATATCAGCTCTTTTCCTTGTACCGGTCATCCAATAAGCTCACACACCATAATTGGATTGACTGATGGATTTTTATCCCATGTATTGTTTTTAGAAATAACTCCAGATGACAGTGGTGAAATCTTCGAAGAGGTTGTAGAAAAAATGCCTTCAAAAGGCTCTGATGATCCAGCTGAGCCTTGCAAGCATCAGAGGCTTTTTTTGGGGGGGGGGGGTGTACTTTTAAAAGCATTTTTTCGGCCGAAGGAAAAATGCTTTTAAAAGTAAAAAAAAAAAACCCTCTGATGATCGTGCAGCTCAGCTGGGCATGAGGGGGTGGGCAGGGATTTTTGCTACCGGTTCTCCGAACCATCCGCCGCCATAGCTATCGGATCAGGTGATGCGGTCCAAACCCGGAGCATTTCACCCCTGATAAGGAGGAACATTAACTTGTCAAACGGCTGAGAATGAATCAAGTGATACCTGAAGATCATAGCAGTTGGAGAAAGCTTATTAGGATGGCAAAATCAGATGCCCCAAAAGACTTGTTATGTAACCTATGCCATCCAGATGTGTAGAACTTCCACTCCTGAGCTGTTCAATTATATTGACTAAGAGGGGAATTTTACAGGAAGGCAGCTGTAGAGAAACTGTGCCGAATGTTTAACTTTACTGGGCTTGGGAAATATGCTATGCAAAACATTTTTGAGGTTAATTGGACAGATGCATGCTTTGTCCAAGATCTAAATTTGCTTCATTGCATTACCAGCGGTTTGTTATCACAGCCATGTTATCACCGCAGCTTTGGAATCTGTGGTGTGAAGGCCGCTTGTTAAAGAGTTGGCTGGTTTTCAGATTGTGCCAAGCAATGACGTGACTTATCGTGTTATGCTTAACACCTTCAGTGTTTCACTGCCATGATGGTTTATATACCAAAGTTTAAGGCTTAGTATAGTTCGGGGTCATCAGATGGTGCCCCCTTCCACAGTACATGCTTCAGCAAGCTATGGAAACGAATGACATGGAAATCCGATCTTGAGTTCCCAAGACACCGTTGACCTGACTAAGCAATCAACAGGCTGAGGCACGATGGTTCTACATTGTGTCCCACCAGATCCTGGGTGCCATCATTCATGAGGAGTTTGGATTCATAGCAGGCACAAATCAGGAAGTATATCTCAAGATTCATGTGTGAAGGGTTAGCCAGCCAGAACGAATTAGCAGAATAACAGGAAATATCATCCCTTTGTTACTGGAAACCTGAAATAAGTTATAAGCGTGGGAGATTGAGTTCTATTTCCAGTGTTCCTCAAGAGAAGGCTAGGTTGGAAGAAATATCCTTCTGGGTTCAGTTCCAAGTGGGGAGAAAGACACTGGAAGCATGGAGACTGCTTGGAAAGATGGTTTAATGGTGGGCAGGAATCACATGGCTTGAGTTCCTGAGAAGAATCACATGATTTGAGTTCCTGAGCAGAAAAGGGCAGAGATGCTGAGAGTCCCTGGGTTTTATACCCTCTCTGGCTTTGAACTTCCTGGGGCACAGGAAGAGTATCCTGATTGGTTGTCAGACTCCTAGGGGATGGGGTTTTTTAGCTAGCCATACTGGCTGATGTAATCTCCCCAGGTGCCATGTGGTGAGTTTCTGTTGCTAGATGGGTCCTATTGTGTTGCAGATGATGGTCCATTGACAAAGGTGGGGAGGGAGGCAGGAAGGTGGGAGCTGCTTTGTCTTTAAAACATGTTTCTCCCTTTCTCATCCAGGGAAATATATTCTGCCTTTTTAATATTTCCTAAAATATTTCATTCTTCTAGGAGAGGAGTGGGAGCTAACTTCCTACAACTAAACATAGTAAAAAGAAGCAAGCAACATCTAACATAGGATTGGAACGGAAGTTGTTGGTTTTTTTTCCCCACAGAGTCCAGTTCTCTCTCCCCTCTTTTCTCTTTTCAAGAAATGAAGCAATACATTCTGTGAACATTCAACGTGTTTTCGCTTCTTTCGTTATATCTCAAACTGAATTTCTAGAAAGTTCTCAACCTGGTTAGAGAAATCCATCCATTTCAGTTTCTTCAATGTCTACGGAGATTCTCAGTCATCCAGGTCATGGTTGTCCCAAAGGTGCTTTTTCAAGAAGCAACTGCACTTCCTTTGTTTTTCCTTGAAGACATTTCGCTGAACTGAAGAACTGAATGAACTTCCTGGATGAGAAGTGAAACGTCTTCATGGAAAAACAAAGAGAGTTGAAAAAAAACACCTTTGCGACTGTTTCTTGAAAATGTACTTTAAAAAAAAAGATATATGTTTTCTCTTCTTTAGGAAGACATTAACAAATGTTCTCAAATTCCCATTTGAAAAATAAGATGAAATCTAATAGCTGCCTTTCTTTTTCTAAATCGCCCGAATGAAGTTTTGAAGAAAACAATCCAGAAGAAGAAGAAGAAGAAGAAGAAGAAGAAGAAGAAGAAGAAGAAGAAGAAGAAGAAGAAGAAGAAGAAGAAGAAGAAGAAGAAGAAGAAGAAGAAGAAGAAGAAGAAGAAGAAGAAGAAGAAGAAGAAGAAGAAGAAGAAGAAGAAGAAGAAGAAGAAGAAGAAGAAGAAGAAGAAGAAGAAGAAGCAGCAGCAGCAGCAGCAGCAGCAGCAGCATTAGCCATGGTTGGCTTCCTTTCTTTTTGTGTGTTTGTGTGTGTGTCAAGATTTGAATGACTTTCTTTCTCCACCATTCCTTTCTTTCAAATTCTCAACCAGGCTCAAGAGGAGAACCATGAAGAGACAAGTTCATTCTTTTTTTCTTTCTTTCTTCTTCTTCTTCTTCTTTTTGTTTTTAAAAGAAGGGGTGGGAGAGTTAGGAGAAAAGTTCAGAAAAGCAACCCCTGCCCTTCCTTAGGCCCAGAAAGCCTATGAAATATGAAGGCAGAATTATTGTGTGAGCTCAGTGCATTGGAATAACATTGGTTAAATTATGGATAGTTTTGAATAGTGTCAACCCCCCCTCCCTTCTTCTGCAGATGGTTGTTCACACACACAAGGAGCCTTGGCTTGCATAATTGTATCACTAATAAGCAGCAAGGCAATTAGTTGTGTAAAGTGTGCTATAATCATTCTCTGAGAAAAGATGACGAAGAGACAAAAAAAGAGGAGGGGGTACCCAAAAATGTCTTTTGCTCAATTCATCAAGTGACAGCCATAATTAGATATATATAATTGAAAATTCCCCAGCCTGGGGGGGGGGGCAGTTTATACAAATGAAAATTCTCTCTTTCTCTTCTTTCTCTTTCTCTCTCTCTTTCTCTCTCTCTCTTTTCTTTCTTTCTCCCTTTCTTTCTTTCTCTCTCTTCCTTTCTCTCTCTCTCTCTCTTTCTCTCTCTTTCTCTTTCTCTCTTTCTCTTTCTGCTTCTCTTATCCATTTTCTGTCTCTCCACCCAAACCCCATCCCAAACTCTCAAGTTTTCTTTTTGGCTTCCTCTCTCTTAGGAAAATTTATCATTTCAAGGAAAACCATGGATGAGGGTTTTTTTTTTTTTTAAATGGCTTATTTGGCCTTCAAGACTTAATTTCAGGAAGCAAACATTGAGCCCAGGATTCTGCCCTTGGAGAAAAACAGGATTTGTCTGTTTTTAAAGCCAGAAATGTAAAGCTCAGGAAAAGAGTAATTGTGATTTAGCCTTTTTCCCCCCCCTTTTTGCTTTGTTTTGCATTCTCTCCCCCCATTGACATGGAAAATGCTTGAAGTTTTTGGGGAGGGGGAGAGAGGGGGAAAGTTGGGAGTTATAGTAGAGAATGACATCACCAACTATTATGGGAATTCGAGGGATTTCTTTGGAGCAAAGCCTGAATATCAAAAGGCTATAATTAAATTTGGGCTCTAAAAATGCTCAAGTGCTTATAACTTGGGGGAAACTCCATACAAGGCGGCTTTTCACTGAATTAATCAGCTTGGACGATTTCAATCTGCAGAAGCTTCTCTTTAAAAAGAAACAAACCTGTAAGCTAACAAACCCCTCTCTTTTTCTGAAATTTAATTGGATGAATCTTATTTGATTTTTCTTTTTTTTTTTAAAAAAAAAGAGAGAGTGAGAGAGAGAGAGAGAGAGAAGACTCAGTAAGATTGGAACTTGTTAATTAAGTCTTTTAAATGCCCCCACCTGTGAAATCCATCCCTCAAACCCTGAATATTTATTGTTACATTGGTACCCTCTCCCCCCCTTTTTTTAAAAAAAAAAGTGAGGTGGAGGGACCAGGCAAACTATTTCATGCTAAAAAGCGAAATAACCAGACATTAAAAGTGAAGATGTTGATAGCCAAGAAACCCGTTCTTCCAATTCGAAGCTATGAATTCACAAATTGACATCATCCATTCTGCAATGCTATTTTGGAGGCTTTGAAGAGTTTCTTGTGAATTTTGCAAGTTCTGTAAAAAATAACCTGGGGGGAGGAGCGGGGGCCAGAAAAAACGCAATGCTCTGGAAAGAAAGAAATGACAAATCTGTGCAATTTTTTTTTTTTTTACTGAAAATCCAGAAGATTCTCTCCCACGGTAATCATTTCCAAAAAGAACGGGATTAAATAATTTTGCTAGTCCACAAAAATCTGGGGTACCAGATCCAAACCATTGGCTGCTTTTCTTGGAGGTCTTTTAAAACTTTTCACCAGCTCGTAAATGTTATTGTGAAAGAAGAAGAAAAAAATGTTTAAAGGCAGGAAGTTTCAACTGAAATCAGAATATTTCTTGGAAATTTCATTCAGGTCCATTCAATTTCAATTGATTGTGATCAAAGACCAGTACAAATAATGAACAAAATAAAATTTAAGGCAGAGTTCAAATACCTTTGTAAAATAACCTAACTAACATTGAATAAGTGAAATCTAGGATACAGCCGTGACGCAGTGGCTCAGTGGCTAAGACACTGAGCTTGTCGATCAAAAGGTTGGCAGTTCAGTGGTTCGAATCCCTAGTGCTGCCTAACGGGGTGAGCTCCCGTTCCTTGTCCCAGCTTCTGCCAACCTCACAGTTCGAAAGCACATAAAAAATGCAAGTAGAAAAATACTTCCCACTTTGGTGGGAAGGGAACAGCGTTCCGTGCGCCTTTGGCATTGAGTCATGCCGGCCACATGACCACAGAGATGTCTTCGGACAGCGCTGGCTCTTTGGCTTTGAAATGGAGATGAGCACCGCCCCCTAGAGTTGGGAACAACTAGCACAGATGTGCAAGGAGAACCTTTATCTTTAGGATACAGCCTATATTCAATTATAAATGTAGATGTAACTATAATATATTAAGTGCCATGGTGGCGGAGTGGTTAGAATGTAGGATGGCAGGCTAATTCTGCTGACTGCTGATTGCCAGTTGTTCGGCAGTTTGAATATCACTGGTTCAAGATTGACTCAGCCTTCCATTGTTTTGAAGTGGGTAAAAGTACCCAGATTGTTGGGGGCAAGGTGCTGATTCTGTAAAAAAAAAAAAAACTACTTAGCGAGGGCTGTAAAGCACTGTGAAGCTGTTATATAAATCTATTGCTATTGTATATTTTGGGATATTGGGCCATCAGGGTTTGATGGGTCTTCTGTGCTGCTGCACAAAACTCAAATATCAACATTGAATATCTCAGGGGCTGCCCCAAAGAAGAGGGAGTCAAGCTATTCTCCAAAGCACCTGAGGGCAGGACAAGAAGCCATGGATGGAAACTCATCAAGGAGAGAAACAACTTAGAACTAAGGAGAAATTTCCTGACAGTGAGAACAATTAACCAGTGGAACAACTTGCCTCCAGAAGTTGTGAATGCTCCAACACTGGAAGTTTTTAAGAAGAGGTTGGATAACCATTTGTCTGAAGTGGTGTAGGGTTTCCTGCCTAAGCAGGGGGTTGGACTAAAAGACCTCCAAGGTCCCTTCCAACTCTGTTTATTCTATTCTATGCTACTCAATGGGTACTTTGTCTTTGATTAGCATCTGGGCTTAGGTCAAACCTGGGTGACCAGGAGAAATTTCATTCATATGAGCATGAGAAACTCTTGATCTGTCTCTTTCCCCGAGGCCCAATGGGTCTGCAAATCTATACGGGCCACCTGACTTTTGCGTTTTGCTAAATTCACTGAATACGCTTCTGTCAAAACACACCGTGCTTGACTAAGGAAAGCTCCATTCTCAAACATATGGATCTGTTGAAAATTAAATTGCAGGGTTGATTTGAATTTATAGAGTTCTCTGTGAATGCAGTTTTGAGATATAGTCTCCGTCAAGGAGAGAGATGTCAGCTGCCACAAGTAACTTGATTGTATAATGTTAAAATGCCACATTCTCTTTGTAGGTAATTCAATTCAATCACATGTTGCAACAATTTCAATAATGAAGACTTGAATATCTCCAGCTTCCCCTCCCTAAACCTTTTCTTTTTCTCCCTTAAAACCTTTTATCAGATGTAAAAAAATAGACATTTTTAATTCTCAGCAAGAGGCCCAGGATTAATACACCCTTCAGTGGTCACCATGGGAAATAGGGATAAAATATTTCCAGCGAACTGCTAGAAATGGTGGTAGATAAATATCAACCTAACGCAAGGTCAAGTAGACTAAGATCTCTGATGGGTATGAAGCAGGGGTGAAATCCAAATTTTTTTCCTATTGGTTCTGTGGGCATGGCTTGGTGGGCATGGCAGCGGAAGGATATTACAAAATCTCCATTCCCACCCCACTCCAGAGGAAGGATACTGCAAAATCCCCATTCCCTCACTCCAGGGGAAGGATATTGCAAAATCTCCATCCCTACCTCACTCTGGGGCCAACCAAAGGTGGTATTTGCCGGTTCTCCAAACTACTCAAAATTTCTGCTCCCAGTTCTCCAGAACCTGTCAGTACCTGCTGAATTTCACCCCTGCTTCCATCCTTCCTAGGTGGGTAAAATGAGGTTTGGCAAGAGGCTGACTCTGTAAACCGCTTAGAGAGGGCTGTAAAGCACTGTGAAGCGGTATATAAGTCTAACTATCATCCATCATATATCTCTGTCTATCTATTTCTATCTAACCTCTGCCCAGCTACAATTTTTATCACTGCCTGTCTGTCTTTCTAGCTGCCTATATTCATTCATTCATTCATTCATTCATTCATTCATTCATTCATTCATTCATTCATTCATTCAATCAGCCTGCCTGCCTGCCTGCCTGCCTGCCTGCCTGCCTGCCTGCCTGCCTGCCTGCCTGCCTGCCTGCCTGCCTGCCTGCCTGCCTGCCTGCCTATCTATCTATCTATCTATCTATCTATCTATCTATCTATCTATCTATCTATCTATCTATCCATCCATCCATCCATCCATCCATCCATCCATCCATCCATCCATCCATCCATCCATCCATCTATCTATCTATCTATCTATCTATCTATCTATCTATTGGTATCTATCAATCTATCAATCTCAAGACCTCTGGTGCAGGGGTTAGAATGCAGTATTGCAGGCTGACTCTGCTCACTGCCAGCAGTTCAATCCTGACCTGCTCTGCATATTGGGCTCAGGATGTGAGGGGTCTGTAAATATTTCACAGCCCTCTTTTTGACTGGTGCAGTATACAGGTCCTCAATGGAAGGCAGGTTGGTAGCCATAGTTTTTTCTGCAGTTCTAATTATCCGCTGAAGTCTGTGTCTGTCTTGTTGGGTTGCAGAGCCAAACCAGACAGTTATGGAGGTACAGATGACAGACTCAATAATTCCTCTGTAGAACTGGATCGGCAGCTCCTTGGGCGGTTTGAGCTTAAATTGAATGAATGTCTTAAATTCAGATGCATCCGAATGGATGGTTGTGTGATCTCTGATGGAAATGACTTCTACAGTTTAAGTTCCGTAGGGAGGGTCTGTTTGAAATTCAGAACTTTTTTTTTCTCATCCGTGTCCAGATGTTGATTAGAAAGATGATTGGGAGTAAAGAATGCTGGGTAATCTGTCTTCTTATCCTTTCCTAACTTTTGCAATATGCAATTTTAGGCTCCAATTCTAGCTTTCTACCATGGCTACCAACCTGCCTTCCATTGAGGACCTGTAGACTGCATGAGTCAAAAAGAGGGCTGTGAAAATATTTACAGATTCCTCACATCCTGGACATAAACAGTTTCAACTCCTACCCTCAAAACGATGCTATAGGGCACTGCACACCAGAACAACTAGACACAAGAATAGTTTTTTGCCAAATGCCATCACTCTGCTAAACAAATAATTCCCTCAACACTGTCAAACTATTTACTAAGACTGTATTATTATTGTTGTTGTTGTTGTTGTTGTTGTTGTTGTTGTTGTTATTCTCACACTTCCTATTACCTATCTCCTCCCACTTATGACTATAACTTTGTTGCTTGTATCTTTGCAATTTATATTGTTTTATTTAGTTTCCTAATATGATTTGATTGCTTATTTAGTATCCTATGACTATCACTGTGTTGTATCTTATGATACTTGATGAATGTGTTTTTTTTAATGTACACTGAGAGCGTATGCACCAAAGACAAATTCCTTTTGTGTCCAATTATACTTGGCCAATTCCATATTCTATTCTATTCTATTCTATTCTATTCTATTCTATTCTATTCTATTCTATTCTATTCTATTCTATTCTATTCTATTCTATTCTATTCTATTCTATTCTATTCTATTCTATATTTTTCTTTTCTCTCTTCTTTTCTCTTCTACTCTACTCTACTTCTATCCTCTCCTCTCCTCTCCTCTCCTCTCCTCTCCTCTCCTCTCCTCTCCTCTCCTCTCCTCTCCTCTCCTCTCCTCTCTTTCTGCAAAGACTCTGTTGCAATGCCACCTTTCCTTCTGCCAAACTTCACAATAATGACACTAGAATTTGATTTCCTAGACCTTTTGACAGGATAGGATTACCCTTTGCTGTCAGTTCTGCGTGAAAGGTAGTGATTTGATTATTTTGTTGTTGTGAACATGGGTGTGGCTGTCACAATGAATCAGTGAGGATATCCCGGCATATCAGAAAGCCAAAGGCTGTCATTACGGGCTCTTGATCAGAGATTGTGCATTGCATAATTATTCCAGCATCGCATTAAAGCTTCTGTTAACACTCGGGGGGATGTTGAATTCAAAGCGTTCCTAGTTTGCAGGAATACAGGAAGTCCTCGATTTATGACCACAATTAAGCCCAGATATTTACGTTGCTAAGTGAGAAATTTGTGAAGTGAGTTTTGCCCCATTTTACGACTTTTCTTGGCCAGTTTGTTAACTGAATCAACGAAGTTGTTAAATTAGTAAGACGGTTGTGTTAAGTGAATCTGGTTTCCCCATTGACTTTGCTTGTCAGAAGCTCGCAAAAGGGATCACATGACCTCCCCCCCTTGGACGTGGCAGCCATCATAAATGTGAGTCGGTTACCAAGCATCCGAATGTCAATCATGTGACCATGGGGATGTTGCAATGGCCATAACTTAATGCAATACTGAATTCTAACTACTTCACCAGAGCTCTTGAGATAGGTAGGTAGGTAGGTAGATAGGTAGGTAGATAGATACCGATAGATAGATGGAAAGAGAAAGAGAGAGAGAGAGAGACAGGCAGTGATAAATATTGTAGATAGACAGAAGATAGATAGTGATAGATAGAAAGATATATGATGGATGATAGTTAGCAATAGCACTTAGACTTATATATCACTTTACAGTGCTTTACAGCTCTCTCTAAGCAGTTTACAGCATCAGCATATTGGTTCCCCAACACTCTGGGTCCTCATTTTACTGACCTTGGAAGGACAGAAGGCTGAGTCAACCTTGAGCCAGTCAGGATTGAACTGTTGGCAGTGGGTAGAGTCCGCCTGCAATACTGCATTCTAACCCCTGCACCAGAGGTCTTGAGATGGATAGATAGATACTGATAGATAGATAGATAGGCAGGCAAGCAGATTTAATGAATGAATGAATGAATATAGGCAGCTAGAAAGACAGACAGGCAGTGATAGATATTGTAGATAGGCAGAGGATAGATAGAGATAGATAGATAGACAGAGAGATATCTGATGGATGATAGTTAGCAGTAGCTCTTAGACTTATATACCGCTTCACAGTGCTTTACAGCCCTCTCTAAGCGGTTTACAGAGTCAGCATATTGGTTCCACCATTTTGCAGAGCTCTCGTCCAGGCCCTCCCCAGGCTCCAGGACTGGTCCATGGTCCTCCCCAGTTTCCTCACTGTCCGACTCCTCTGCTAGCTCCACAGGCTGCTGGCAGACCACAACACCCTTCCCCCCAACTCAACTTTCTTTCTCCTATACCAGTGGTGGTGAACCTTTACTCACCAAGGTACATGCTTTGCATGCTTTGCGTCTGCATGCGCCATCCATGCTGCTGCGCGGCTGCTGCAGCATCTGTGCATGCGCACAGCTTTTGCATGCAGCCCAACCTTGCACTGCACGAGCAACCACACCGTTTGTGCATCTGAAAACCATGCACAATGCACATGCATGAATGCCATCTGCACATGCACATCAGTACTTTCACGCCCATGCGCAGACATGCACAGATACACAGGAGAGCTCCAAAGACTAGCTGGGTCCCCTGAATTTCAAGCATGCGCACCGGAGGCCCAAACACCAGTTGGGGCATGCATGCATGCACAGCTGCAAGTGTGTTGGATAACAGCTCACATGCCTGGAAAATGCCTCTGCGTGCCACTTCCACCATGTGTGCCATAGTTCGCCATCATGGTCCTATACCTATCTCCCCTCCATCCTCATCTCTCCCAAACTCAATTGTCTGAATTTCATTTCTAAGCTTGGAACTCAGATATTCAATAACCAGAGTTTCAAGACAGAATTCCTCCCCCCTCTCCCCTCTCCTGTTCTCAAACAATGTGGAGGGGGATATTTGGAAAAGTTGAGTTCACTTCCATCACTAAGCTTATTAAAATTCAGCACTTTACATCAAAACTGACAGTGGCCCCTTTTTCTTTCATTTCTTTAATTAGTACTGTCATTTTAAAAATATGTTGAGGAGGAAAAGAATGGGACTCTTCAATTCTCCCCTTCACCCTCCATTGCCTTCCTACAACTTGGGAGAGTAGATGTTCCACCCCAGAGAGTTTGAGGTGCCAAAATTGAGAATGGGTGATATTGGTCAAGATTAAGCTTTCTTTCTTTCTTTCTTTCTTTCTTTCTTTCTTTCTTTCTTTCTTTCTTTCTTTCTTTCTTTCTTTCTTTCTTTCTTTCCTTCTTTCTTTCTCTCTCTCTCTCTTTCTTTCTTTCTTTCTTTCTTTTTCTCTTTCTCTCTCTCTTCTTTCTTTCTCTCTCTTTTTTCTTTCTTCTTTCTTCTTTCTCTTTCTTTCTCTTTCGTGCTATTTCTCTTTTTTCTTTCTTTCAACCTTTCTCTCTCTCTCTCTTTCTTCTTTCTTTCTCTTTCTTTCTTTCTTTCTTTCTTTCTTTCTTTCTTTCTTTCTTTCTTTCTTTCTCTCTCTTTCCTTTCCTTTCCTTTCCTTTCCTTTCCTTTCCTTTCCTTTCCTTTCCTTTCTCTTCCTTCCTCCTTCCTCCTTCTTTCTTTCAGTAACAGTCCACAAAATGGGATATATTGCAGCAGTTTTCTTTTAGTATCATTCTGTGAAGATTGAAGGTAGGTAGGTAGGTAGGTAGGTAGGTAGGTAGATAGTTGATAGATGTGTGCGTTTGTGTGTATGTGTGAGGGAGGGAGGGAGGGAGAGGGAGAGGAGGGGAGGGGAGGGGAGGGGTGGAGAGGAGAGGAGAGGAGAGGAGAGGAGAGGAGAGGAGAGGAGAGGAGAGGAGAAGAGAAGAGAAGAGAAGAGAAGAGAAGAGAAGAGAAGAGAAGAGAAGAGAAGAGAAGAGAAGAGAAGAGAAGAGAAGAGAAGAGAAGAGAAGAGAAGAGAAGAGAAGAGATATATAATGATATTAGATGATATAGAGACAGATAGATTAGAAGGTTGGATATCTGAGATCTCCGACTGTGAAATAGCAGCAGAATTACTCCCGGTAATTCAATCCGTTAGATTTCCTTGAGTGTCTTGAAATGTTTTGAATTCAAACACAGAAGAGAAGCAAGCTCTCTGGTCACCTCACGGCTCTTAAATCTTCTTAAGGTTTCCGTTCGGCTGTGTGGCCTATGGGGGGGGGGTTGTGGGAGGGTCAAAAGGTTTTAGCACAGCAGTAGAATCCTAGAAATAATCACCTTATAGACTCCCTAAATCAATCATAATTAATGCACTTGGGTGACTTCTGACAGAGCGGTGCTGCTGGGGGCCAAAATAAAGAAGCTCTTTCTAATACAGTTTGAAAAGAGATCAAATCTGTCATTTCCTCTAATAATTGAGCCAAATGAGAAAAAAGGGAAGGGTCAGAGGTCAGATGGTGACCTTATGTAAAACCCAATAATACATAATTCATTTTCATTTTGTGGAATTTATACGATGCTGTAAACTATCCAAGACAGGAACCCATCTGCTTTTACTTTCACTAGTAACTGTTCTTACTCCATATTAGAAGGGTGGAAAGAAAGAAAGAAAGAAAGAAAGAAAGAAAGAAAGAAAGAAAGAAAGAAAGAAAGAAAGAAAGAAAGAAAGGAACAAAGAAAGGAACAAAGAAAGGAACAAAGAAAGAAATAGAAGGAAAGAAGGAAGGAAGAAGGAAGAGAGAAAGAGAGAAAGAGAGAGAGAGAAGGAAAGGAAGGAAGGAAGAAATGGGAGAAAGGAAGGAAGGAAGGAAGGAAAAAGAAGAGAGAAAGAGAGAGAGAAGGAAAGGAAGGAAGGAAGAAAAAGGAAGAAAGAAAGAAAAAGGAAGGAAGGAAGAAAAGAAAACAGAATTAATGAAGGAAGGAAGGAAGGAAAGAAAAAGAAAGAAAGAAAGAAATAGGAAGGAAGGAAGGAAGGAAGGAAGGAAGGAAGGAAGGAAGGAAGGAAGGAAGGAAGGAAGGAAGGAAGGAAGACAATAAGTGTCTTTTAGTGAGAACATAGAAGTTTTCGGCAAAGGCTGTCATTTAATTCATTCTTCCAAGCGTGTGAAGTTAATAACCGCAGTTCTCTGGGAATATTATAAAACCTGTAATTTATTTATTGAGTGTCACAAATAGAGTTAAAACATGTTTGCATGCAAAATGGATCATCTTCTTCTTTTGATCATTGCCAAAAAGATAATAGGCAATTTGGCAAGGTGAGGTATGGATGTATCAGGATGAGAGGTTATAGCAGATAAATATATCAAATTAATACGCACAAATGAAGAAAACAAGGAAACCCTTACTATTTATTAGGACCTCTATAGCATGTATTGGGATCCACGGAGCAAATTTCTGAACCCAAAGGAGCCTTTCAAGAGCTGATTGGATTGCAATGACTCGCTGTTAAGGACCAACAAAATATTGGAAAGGTCAACCATGTCAGATCCAACAATTGAAATATTGCATCCAGGTTTGGTTACCATGTTATAAAAAAAAGATGTTGAGACTCTGGAAAGAGTGCAGAGAAGAGCAACCAAGATGATTAGAGGACTGGAGGCCTCCTAATAACATATGAAGAATGGTTGCAGGAACTGTGTATATCTAGTTTAATGGAAAGAAGGACTAGGGGAGGCATGATAGCAGGTTTCCAATATCTAAGGGGCTGCCATAAAGAAGAGGAAACCAACCTATTTTCCAAACCACCAGAAGGCAGGACAAGAAGCAACGGATGGAAACTAATCAAGGAGAGAAGCAACTTAGAACTAAGGAGAAAATTCCTGACGGAACAATCAATCAGTGGAACAACTTGCCTCCAGAAGCTGTAGAGTGCACCAACACTGGAAGTTTTTAAGACGAGACTGGACAACCATTTGTCTGAAATTATATAGGATTCTCCTGCTTGGACTGCCAAGGTTCCTTCCAACTCTGTTATTCTATTAATTGCATATTTTTAAGATAAAAGACATTTTGTTAGAAGCAGAGAATCTTCAAAAAGACCAGATCATAATAACCTTTGAATGCATCATGCTTTTAAGTTTGAATTCTTAATATGTAAAGGAATTTTTGGGATATTCTGCACTCATTGCAATTACACCTCACTTTAAGAGATGGCGAGTGCATTCATAGATCTTCATTTATCTCTATAGGAGCATCAGGAGTGACATAGAGAAAGACACCGGAACTCATCCGGTTTCTACAGGTGATCAGGAAGTGAGATACGCACATGATGCTGAACAAACAAACACATGGATTAAAAAGAATAAAGGACTCTGGGACTGTAATTTGATGCAGAGAGGGAGAGAGAGACAAAGATGGATGTTGGGACAATTCATTGAAATAACCATGATGCTTTAATGTTTTCTTTGCAGTCTATAAATCAGGCCTTTCAGATAAGTATTGAGTATTTTCCTGAGTCCATCCAGCAAGATCTGTTAGAGAGGAAGGATGAAAGTTACAGGCTCATCTCACTTATAAGACCAAAATGCTTACCTCTGCTAACTAATAGAAGGAAAAGGTATAACTTTTTTCCTCTAACCGCAATAAAATACCTGACCCAAGAGTAGTACATAAAATTATCTGCCACGATGTCCTTCCTGTCAATGACTACTTCAGCTTCAACCACAACAATACACGAACACATAATAGATACAAACTCAAGGTAAACCACTCCAAACTCGATTGCAGAAAATATGACTTCAGCAACAGAGTGGTCAATGCCTGGAATGCATTAAATTGACTCTGTAGTTTCTTCCGCAAATCCCCAAACTTTAGCCTTAAACTGTCTACTGTCGACCTACCCCATTCCTAAGAGGTCTGTAAGGGGCATGCATAAGTGCACCAGTGTCCTACTGTCCCTGTCCTAATATTCCTTTTTACTTACTCTTTTCATGTGTTCAAATTATGTTTATACTTTTTACCTGTAATCTTATATATGTTTGACAAATAAATAAACTTAAACTTAAACTATTGCATGCAGTACTTTATTTATTAGAAATCGGAAGCCCACCAATTGCAGTTGACAAATCTAAAATCAGTAGTAAATTCTGGGTGGAAAATATTACCCCATCTTATCCAAACTTATATTCGCCAGGGAGCAAACTTTTGTTAAGCTAAAATAGATTTATTAGTCTATAGGTCAACTGTTAGTTAGTAAAGAGGAAACGACTTAAGTGGAAAATGTTAGGATCAACTGGAGCCATAACCACTTTGATTTTTATCGCAAAACTTTTATAGATCACCTGATGCAAAAATAATATTTGAACATTCTGAACCACAGAAGCAAAATAGGAGATAAAAGCTAGAATAAGCCTCAAGCTTAAATGGGTATCGTTAAATTGGATGGCGTAAATTTTCTGAAAATGCTTCCAGAGGCCATGACTGAAAAGTTCAACTTCCTAATATTGGCTCAAATCTATAGTTCTTTTTTACTAATTGGTAGGGAAGGTCAATTACAGTTTCCTATAGCTCCAAAGAGGCTAAGTGGAAAGCCTTAGTAAACAATTTTAAAGTATGCCAAGTTGGTATGGGAAGTATTCCTATTTTGGGAACATAAACCACTATTAATGGTCTATTTATAAGCCACCATAAATCTTCTGCTATAAATATTAAATAAACCATAAAGGCAATTGAAGGAGTGAATAGAACCTTGTTTAATCTGAATTTTTGTTTTGGTTTTTTAAATTCCTCGAACATTATACCTGTAACATTTCCCCTGAATTCCATCATTTAGGTTTAGTTAGACCCAGTGCACAAACTCTTAGACTGTTTCTTCTGAAATGCTTCAGCCGATGGCAGGAAATAAATCATGATTATGATTTATTTAAGGTCTGATTCTGTTTCAAGAAATAAAATCAATTAGGGCAAAGGATTTATAGTTGTATAAGCTTTGGAGAAGGACGTTATTATGGACACAATAAATAAAGTATATGGCTCAAGGATGGGTTCAAAATGATCGTGGCTTAACCACTTCCTCTCTACAATTGAGGTGCACAGATTTGTTTGAAAACCTTTGCAGAATCCCCATGGTCATGTGATTAAGGCTAAGATCAGTGGTGAAATGTAAAATTTGTTACTACCGGTTCTGTGGGCGTGGTTTGGTGGGGGGTGTTAATGTAACTGGGTGGGTATGGCCAACTATTTTTTTTCTTTTAAAACCATTTTTTCCACAAATGCTTTTAAAAGGCTCTGACGATCCCAGCTGAGTTGCCTGATCGTCAGAGGCTTTTGTTTTCTTTTAAAAGCATTTTTTTCTACAACCTCTTTGGCCAAAGAGGTTGTAGAAAAAAATGCTTTTAAAAGCCTCTGACAATCAGGCAACTCAGCTGGGATTGTCAGAGCCTTTTAAAAGCATTTTTTTTCTACAATCTCTTCAGCCTCATCATCTCCTACGCTTCTACCCATATTATCCAATTTCTGCATCTATACAGCCTCATTATATGGCATGTAAAATGTTCCAATGTTGAATATTCATCCTTCAGAAGAGAATTTTTTCATTTTTTTTTTTCAAATTTTTCCAGCTGATCCAGAATGCAGCCGCACGGGTTGTTACAGGAGCCCCTCGTTACTCCCATATAACACCCCTCCTGCGTCAGCTGCACTGGTTACCAGTGGTTCTCCGGGTCCGCTTCAAGGTACTAGTTCTCACCTATAAGGCCCTACATGATTTAGGTCCAGGATATTTACAGGACCTTCTCCTGCCTGCTTCCCACCGTCCTGTTCGCTCACATAGGGCCGCTCTCCTCAGGGTCCCGACGGCGAGCCAATGTCATCTAGCGGTGCCCAGGGGTAGGGCATTCTCTGTGGGTGCTCCCACCCTCTGGAATGAATTACCTACCGAGCTCCGGATGGCTCTTGATCTCCGCTCCTTTCGTCGGGAGCTGAAGACTTGGCTGTTCAAGCAAATAGGCTGACTCTGATTCTGGGTTTATTATTTATCATTAATTAGTTATTTGATTTAAAATACGATTTTATTGTACATGTTTCTTAACTTGTGTTCGCCGCCCTGAGTCCTTCGGGAGAAGGGCGGCATATAAATACATGTAATAAATAAAATAAATAAATAAATAAAATTTTGCAACCTTGAAACAGGTCCATCCAAAAGGATGCTAAGGTGCTTCATCATCCCAACAGGTGAATTTCAGGTGTACCAGAATGACCTGTTTCCAGGTCAAAATGACCCATTCCAGAGTTTGAATGGTCCATTTCATAATTTATGTTGTTAATTGTCAAAGGCATCTGTAAGATTGGAAAATCATGTGTCATTAATTATATGGTCCTTTAATCTTCTATATATAGGGTTGTATTCATTATTTAAAATAAGAGAATGCTTTTCATTTATGAAATGTCAGAATCTGGCTTTTTCACTCCTCTCTGCCCTGGACTCTGCTGTTAATCACAAATTCAATTTTAAATTGAAAAGCAAGGCACAGATTAACACTTTATTTGCACGGGGATCCAAAAAACTAATAATTCATTTTACTGATGCTGAAGTGCTCTTTAAAATGTTTTCCTATTGTCTCCAAATGGGTTCTGAAATGGTGAGAAGTTGCACAGAACTTTTTATTTTTTCCTAATATCCATTATGTTGATAAGTAAGAACCTGGTGGTGCAGTGGATTATGTGCTGTTAAAGTAGCACTTAGTTGCCAGCTGCCTGCAATTACTGCAAGTTCAAATCTCACCAGGCTCAAGGTTGACTCAGCCTTCCATCCTTTTGAGGTAGGTAAAATGAGGACCCAGTTTGTGGGGGCAATAAGCTGACTTTGTATATATAAAAAAGAACATCGCTTGGGGTGGGGGGGGGGCGAAAGCCCTACTAAGCAGGTATATACAAAAGTATGAAGGCTATTGCTTAATGCATTGTAAGCCACCCTGAGTCTTCGGAGAAGGGCGGCATATAAATCAATTTTTTTAAAAAAAAAAAAAGATACAAAGCGTGTTTAAATATGTCGATTTAAAATTTATGTTAGGATTTAAAATAAATTTAAAATTTAAAATAAAATCGATTTAGGAATATGCTGGAATAGATGAACAAAGTTAAGGATTGGGTGCTATCCGAATGAAGTTGAATCATATAATTATTACAGATGTGTTTTTGTTATAGATGTCTTTTAACTTGTATTTTGGGATTTTAAATGTTAATAAAGATTTATAAAAATAATAATAATAATAAAAAGATGGACAAGATGGACCTTTTAATTATTCATTGCCGAAAAATAGATTTCCCTATTATACATATTTTCCATGTTTGTGAAATTTGTTCCAATCTGAAGCAAATGCTTTGACAACTCTGCAAATAACATTTGATGTAGCCCCCACCCCAGTTCGATATGAATTAAACTGTTACGGCTTCTGCAGTTTATTGTTTACAAATATCCCTTTAGATAGAGATTTATTGGACGTTTTAGTTCTGTGCTGACAGAGCGATATTAATGTTCTCACAAGGGTGATGTGAATAAACCAATCTCCCGCCAGGCTTCTAGCCTATCTTTAACTGTCATTCAGGGGGAAAGTTGCTTTCATTCGTACCCTCCTCTGTGAATTGATCTTTGTTCTACTCCATTACCCATCCTACCATGATAGCCAGAGTGGGACGCTCAGCTGGAGGTACAGAGCTACCAATGAACAGGGATGTAACATGATTCTATGTGTTTTACAAATGATACGTGTCTATTTCTAGCATGGATTCCAGTCAAGACACGTGCCAGGATTTGAAACCCACTACTGATTAGGGGTGACATGATAGAAGTGTTTCAACACTTGAGGGGCTGCCACAAAGAAGAGAGAGTCAAGCTACTCTCCAGAGTACCAGAAAGCAAGATAAGAAGCAACAGATGGAAACTAATCAAGAAGAGAAGCAACCTAAAACCAAGAGACATTTCATGTCAGTTAGAACAATTAAACAGTGGGCGTTTAAGGAAGGATGGGAAGAAAAATGTCTCCACACCCTGGAGACACCGACGAAAAATTACCCTCCAGAAATTTTATGGAGAATTTTTTTTAAAAAAGACGTAACTGTCAGGATAATATCTTCCTAACTCTATCCTGCCTTTTTCTTTTCTTTTCTTTTACAGTGCTGATTGGATGCAGTTTGGGGCATTCAATTATTGGTGTTTATGTTTATGGTAGTACATCAATCTTTATTCCCAAAATTAATTTTCTCTGATAAAGGGGAATACATGTAGCTAGGGTTCAGCTATGGAGTCCTTGGTGCTCTCTGAGCTTGGTTGTTTTCTTGGAGATATTTCATTACCAAACTAGATAACATCATCAGTGTGTCTAGTCTTCTCAATTTTTCCCTTGATGACGTTTCTGTGTGATGCTTGTTCTTGGGCAGCAAACCCTAGCCCTAGCCCTAGCCCTAGCCCTAGCCCTAGCCCTAGCCCTAGCCCTAGCCCTAGCCCTAGCCCTAGCCCTAGCCCTAGCCCTAGCCCTAGCCCTAGCTCTAGCCCAGTCCTAGCCCTAGCCCTAGCCCTAACCTTAATCCTAACCCTAACTCTAACCCTAATCCTAACCCTAACCCTAAACAATAATTTTCTTTCTTAATGCCCCATTCTTAACTGTGGACATGTTCTGGGTCCACATTTCTATTTTACTTTAGTATTTTCCCTTCAGCATTCAAAAAAATACTCATGGAGGGCAGGGGTGGGTTCTACTTACCCTTACTACTGGTTTGCAGTGGGGCCGTGAACACGCAAAAGTGTTTTGGTGATGCCAGGGTTGGTGGGCGGGGCCTCCCACCGGTTTTATTACCGGTTCTATAGAACCGGTGCGAACTGAGGGCAACCCACCACTGGTGGAAGGGTTTTAGTGTCCCATTTTCCTCCTTTTTCTGACGACGATTTTCCACACGGTTGGCAGCGACATTGTCTTCTTCTCAAACTTCCCTTCTCCTTGTAGCCTTATATCGTAAAAATGTCGGCTGTTACATTAACATTCTTTAAAGAGCTCTAGCTTGTAGTTACTGAATGCAACCTAAGCTATATTCATAAAGGGCTGACACTGATCCCTGGTTGTATAAAACATGATACAGAAAGGGACTAAATAAATTATCTGTATACAGCTTCCAAAGCATCTCTATTTATCACGGCACTAACGATAAGGATCTGATTTAAAATGAACCCTGCCCAGGGTCAAATCCCAGCCTAAACCGTAATATGATCAGAGAAGCCGTACTGATAACCCAAAACAATATCAAGAGACCCTGTCAGATAAATAAAACACAATGGCTGTCCATTAAAATAAAAGAGGGGGGCTCACAATTCCAAACAAGGTCAGAGAAATTCTTGTTCGAGGAATAGAAGCAAAAAACCAAAGTTGCATTTGCAAATTGTGCAAGAAGCACATAAACACACATGCTTTCCCAATAGGCCAAAAATCTTGGCTACGTAGGAAAAACCTGGCTTAAAGGAAAAACATATATATATCTTGATTTACGTAGGAAAATCCTGGCATAAAGAATAACACAGGAGCCTGTGTAGTGTAGGGGGCTAATGCCTCCTACTAAAGGCAGCAATTAACACCAGCTGCCTATAATTTCTCTGAGTTCAATCCTAGCCAGGCTCAAGGTCGACTCAGCCTTCCATCCTTTCTAAGGTGGGTAAATTGAGGACCCAGTTTGTGGGGGCAATAAGCTGACTTTTGTATAAATATACAAAAGTATGAAGGCTATTGCTTAACGCATTGTAAGCCGCCCTGAGTCTCCGGAGAAGGGCGGCATATAAATCAAATTAAAAAAACACACACACATAAAAACCTACGAAAATAAAATAAAATAAATATTTGACTGTTACAGGGCGGAGTCAAAAAAGGGGGCATGGCTGGCTGAAGAAGGCAAATAAGCCAGAAATAGTTCTATCTCAGTCTCTCCCAAATCTTCAAACAGATAGCAAAATGCTGCTTTAATGCTTGAGAAAGCCTAGAAACTAGTGAATGAGATTTCACAAAACTCGGGCTATGAAACATCTTGATTTACGTACAAAAATAAAATTATATATATATATATATATATATATATATATATATATATATATATATATATATATATATATATATATATATATGTTTTCTGAGGTTTTTGCGGGTGTTTGTATGTAGGTCCTTGGTTATTCGGGTCTTCTCCCGCGTAAAATTGGAAGTGTCTTGGCGACGTTTTGATGAAGTCTCATTCGTCATCTTCAGGCTGGTGTTCTCGGCTTCGTGCTTCCAGGAACATGAAGCCGAGAACACCAGCCTGAAGATGACGAATGAGACTTCGTCGAAACGTCGCCAAGACACTTCCAATTTTACGCGGGAGAAGACCCGAATAACCAAGGACCTATATATATATATGTTTGTTGTATTTCTCTATTGTTTCTCCTGCCATAATATTATAATATTTCTATATATGGATATGTGCGTATTTGTGGGTGTATAAAGGCTGAAACCTGAAAGTAGTAATAATTATGATAGCAACGTTATGTACAGTATTTCACGCCCATCGTTAAGACAACAAGATTACAAGGTAAGACAGCATGAGCTGCAATATCATACATGCAAAATATGATATACAATGAAAATCTAATTCTTTCTCAGGATAACAAGAGCAAGTCAAAGGTACAAAAGCTCAGATCTAACTGACATGGTAAGCTAAACTAAATATTGTATCTATATCAGGGGTGGGTTCTAACTGGCTTTACTACTGGTTCTCTTTGTGCGCGCGCTTTGCGTGCGATCGCCTCTTCGATCATGTGCAAGCCGTGTGCATTCTCACTTTGCTCGCCTGTGTACCAAACTTGTGCTTTGCGCAAGCACATTGCGAATCTGCCCAGCTGAGGTGCGGCAATCCGCTCTGCTGCACCTCTCAGCTGGGCGAACAAAGAAGAAATATAACGTCGGTATAATGGCGGGGTGGGCGGGAGGGCCCAGCTCCCGAAGGCAGAGAACCAGTTTAGTGATGTCATATCATCACCATTACCAGCACTCGCGAACCGGTGCGAACTCGGGAGCAACCCATCACTGATCTACTGTGTATATATATATATAAAAGCGAGATACCACTCATGCATCATCAAGAAATCTCCAGAACCGTAAAGCCTACAAACTTGAAATTTGTCATGTATGTTCCTCTTGGCTTCGCTGTCATGTATGTTCCTCTTGGCTTCGTGCTCACTGAGAAAGGATTTTTTGAAATGAGCATCAGACCATTAGTATTTCTTATATTATTATTAACATGCTCTGATGCTAAGGAGTTAGACCTTCTACTTCCCCTCCCCATCTGAAAAGAACTCTGTTCCAACTGCCACTTGGGCATGGGCGTGGCCAGCATGTGACTCATCCAGCCTGTGGGCTGGGAGTTTAGACATTCTACTCCCCCTCCCCACCTGAAAAATGCTCTGATGCTAAGGAGTTAGACTGAGGGAGAGAAGGGGGATAAGATAGGAGAGGCTTCTGTGGGGCAAGCCTGAGAGAGAGAAGAGGAAAGGAGAGGCCGATAGCAACTACTCATTAATTTTCAAGATGTAAGTGTCAATTTATCAAGCCAATCACATGATTTCATAGTGGAGTGTGGGTATCCAGCTAGTAATATATATTCCAAAAGAAAAGAAAAATCAGTTGGATATACCTGTCCAGTTTCACCTTTTTCCAATCTCTATTATTTTCTCTGAATAAAGCATGAAAGAATTATTTTATCAGATTATTGTTGAAGTTATATGAATAGGTCAGTTGGCCCTGTCATAGCAGTGAGGCACCCAATAATGGCATTTTGGACCCTGTTATTTAGTTCTTAATTTTATTAACTTGAAGATGGAATACATGATGAAAACAAGATGATTCATGATTCAGAAATGGTAGATGGGCTCAGAAAGGCTTCCTTTCCTCTATTTCTTAATTTCCGTCAGGTTTTGGTTGAGAAGAATGATCAATCCAATAAAGTAATGGTTTATGACCTCAGGATCTTGGAAAATACTGATGGAAGAGAATATTTGTAACTCAGGGTTGAACTTGGGATCCTTGGGGCTTTCTGAGGTTGGTTGCTAGCATTGATGATGTTACCTTACCTAGCTTGATAATGCAAGAAAGCAACCAACCTCAGAGAGGGCCAAGAACCCCACAGTCCTCCTTCTCTTCCTCCTCCTCCTCCTCCTCCTCCTCCTCCTCCTCCTCCTCCTCCCAAATTCCACTCTCTTCTAGCACTGCTGATGTTACCTACTTTGGGTATTGCAACATCTGGAAGAATGCAACCAACCTCAGAGAGCACCAAGGACCCCACACTACTACTACTACTACTACTACTACTACTACTACTACTACTACTACTACTACTTCCTCTTCCTCTTCCTCTTCCTCTTCCTCTTCCTCTTCCCCTTCCCCTTCCTCTCCTTCTCCTTCTCCTTCTCTTTCTTCTTCTTCTCCTCCTCCTCCTCCTCCACCACCACCTCCTTTCTCCTTTCTCCTCCTCCTCCCCCCCCCCTGAAAACCCACTCCTTTCTAGCACTGATGATGTTACCTAGTTTGGGTAATGAAATGCCTGCAAGAGAACAATCAATCTCAGGACCACACACCTTGGAAAGTTTCAAAAAGATATAAGTAATGATAGCCTTAAGCCTGAGAAGCAAGAAAGATACACAAAGTCTCCATCAAGGCCATCTCTGAATGGTAATGGCGATGGTGGCAATGATGCTATCTGTGAAGAATTCATGCCGAAGATGCAGAACTGGCCTCACTGAGGTTAAGAAGAAGATTCTGTTTACTGAAAAGCAGGTTGTTAAAAATAGCTGATGGCAAAAAGCCAGGGGAGCAAAATGGGACTTCAGCCAGGTCAGTCTGTCCCTGAAAGCAGTTGTTTTTAGTACGTGTGAAGATAGAGCTGGCCTACCAAAGCAGAGGAGACAAACGGCCTTCTGTTTCATGTCTCAGTTCTATAGCTCAGTGCACAATGGAAACATCTGTTTTAGAGATATGTAAACATCATGTGGTCATTTCATTTCAAATGAACTGATTTCAAAAATAATTTGATCGTTTTAGACAAACAGTTTGGTCTCGTGGTGAAGGCACCCAGACTAGGAATCAGGAGATGGTGAATTCGACTCTGATATTAGGCATGAAAGCTGGCTGGGTGACTTTGGGCCAATCCCTAGGAGATGGGGAGTTCTAGTCCCACCTTAGGCATGAAAGCCAGCTGGGTGACTTTGAGCCAATCATCAAGAGAGGGTGAGTTCTAGTCCCACCTTAGGCATGAAAACCAGCTGGGTGACTTTGGACCAATCACCAGGAACTGTTAGTTCTAATCCTGCCTTAATCCTACTTTAGGCATGAACGCTTGGAAAAAGATGATTGGCCCAAAGTCACCCAACTAACTTTCATATCTAAGGGAGGCCTAGAACTTACAGCATCTTGGTTTTGAGACTGGCATCTTCACTACAACACCAAAGTTGCTCCCCTATTAAGAAGTTAAAATTCCATAAATCCTAAGTCAATTGCACAAAAGCAAGCAAGCAAGCGAGGGTAGAATATCCATCATGGTTTGAAATGAAAGTCTATTTCATGGGCATTACAGATGGTAGCAAATTGAACACTTCTATACATGTCTAAGGTTTTCTGGAATCTACGTCATGGAATGGCTCCCAAACAAGAGGTGTCTGCCAACAAGAGGTGTCTGCCAGTCAAGATAGGGGCTGTGATGGTGCACTCAAGGTTTTGTCTGATTTTGTGTGTGCGTGCTGCACAACTGACAGGCAGAAATTTGATGGCATCATCCCATGGCACTCTCAAATTGTGACCACATCCTGCAGCCATCTGTGCCTCACCATACCAGAAAAGTCTATTTGACACTTATTTTGTTATCCTTTTGGTGGCACTCAGCAAGATGCAATCATTCGTTCATCCATCCATTTCTATCTTCTGTCTGTCTATCGTCTGTCTGTCTGTCTGTCTGTCTGTCTGTCTGTCTGTCTGTCTGTCTATTCGATCCATCCATCCATCCATCCATCCACCTACCTATCCATTATCTATCTATCTATCTATCTATCTATCTATCTATCTATCTATCTATCTATCTATCCATCATCTATTTGTCTGTCTATCTATCATTTCTCTCTTTTTCTCTCTCAATCATCTGCTTTTTTGGGGGTTGTTGTTGTTTATATATATATATCTCACTCCTTCTTATAGAATCCCATTGCATTTTAATTATTGCATTATTTAATGTATTTTAAACTGTATTTTTCCATGTCAACCATGCTAGGATTTTTTTTTTTAAATGAAATTAATGATAGACCACAACAGGGAAATCAATTTTTCAGAAAGCAAACACAGAATAGCTGGAATCTCTATGGTTTCAATAGAGTGATTAAAGACATTCAATGTAATCCTTTCCGCGACTTTTTATTTTTCATCACCCTTTTGCAGCCAGAAACCAGAATCCAAGCATGGTTCACCCCATTGGCCCCTCTCAAACTTTTCAAGAGAAGGAGAAATGATGTGAATCTAAGAATCTTTTTGTCCAGGATTCAGACATTAGATCAACTCAGTAAAAGAAAAAAAACCACACCAACTGAAACGTGAAACACTACAACAGCAACTAGATTTGCTAACTTTTTCATCCTTCCTTGTCTTGATCTGAAGATGTTAACATCCAATATTGCGTAACAAATAATTATTTGTGGGAGAGGAACCTCTTCTGAACAGCTGGCCATCTCCCGAATGAGTAAGCAGGCTTTAAAAATCCACTCAACGCAACAAGGACACACACAAAAAGTCATGAGACGGTCACTTGTGGCATTTCTTCTGCTGTATATTTGATTCTCTTCCCTCCCCCCTACTTTCGCATCCCTTTCTTCTTTTATGGCCGATGATCTCCTGTGCTAAAACTTATAGTCCTGTTTGGATGGTTGGTTGACACAACTGTCAAAGGGAGACAACCTTTGTTTATTAGCCATGAATATCCTTCCTGCAATTAACCTCCTTTTGTGTCTATTTGTTCATCAGCCCTCTCATAAACAGAAGTTCAGTTATTGTGAAGGGCAGATGAGTCACTGGAGGAGAACATTTACCTCCAGCCAGAATTTAACCATCTTTTTGTCTGTGATATTAGTCACCGGTATCTAGAAGATGAAAAGAAAGAAGAAGAAGAAGATTTGGGTCTTTTCCCCTTCCAAAATCCCCCTCCCCTTCCCCCTCCCCCCACCCGCCTGTCCTTTTCAAGTCTTCTGGGTGCTAGGGAACAGTCTCAAAGTGGTGAGAAAGCTAAAAACGTACAAATTCTTTCGCTTCTCCCCCACTCTTCCAATTTCCATTAGAAATGCCATGTATGATCACTGAATCATAACCAGGAATCCGGAGCGCCAATCAGCATATGGGGAGTCTGAACAGCTGAATAAGCAGGCGGTGGTTTTGTAGGGCACCGAGAGACAATGGCCAATTTTTTTTTTTGTTTTTCACATTCTGCAAGCATTCGAAGGAGGCTGAGTTACAAGACCTTCTTTTATCTAGAACTTTCAAGGAAGGGGGAAGCCCGAGCCAGGGGTAGAACGTGGAAGCCAGGGGAGAAAAAAAATTAACATTGCACAAGTACAAAACAAAAAACTGGACCGTTTCGGAAGAGGAGATTTCCTGCAGTTAGAAATGTACCATATTGCAGAAATAAAACTGGGAAACCGACTCATTACACAGTACAGTTGGGTAATGACAGGCTTCAAGGTGGGTTCATTCATCATTGGGTTGGGAGGACACTTGGAAATGGTGTAACGCAAGTCGCTACGCAGCCAGGTATCAAGTCAACGATGAATCTTGAAACGCTCAGGAAGGTCAAATTTGATTTAGAACTGAGGGAACCTTGGTGCTCTTTGAGCTTGGTCGTTTTGTTTTGTTTTTTAATTTGATTTATATGCCGCCCTTCTCCGGAGACTCAGGGCGGCTTACAATGCGTTAAGCAATAGCCTTCATGCTTTTGTATATTTATACAAGGTCAGCTTATTGCCCCCACAAACTGGGTCCTCATTTCACCTACCTTAGAAAGGATGGAAGGCTGGGTCAACCTTGAGCCTGGTTGGATTTGAACTTGCAGTAATTGCAGGCAGCTGAATGGTAATAACAGTTAATAACAGTGCTTTAGTCTGTTGAGCCACCAAAGCAGAAACATTTCTTGCAGAGGTTCCATTACCCAAACTAGGTAATATCACTGTTAACTCAGTACTGATGATGTTACCAAGTTTGGGTAATGAAACCTCTGCAAGAAAGCAATCAAGCTCAGAGAATATCAAGGACCCCTCATTTCAACCCGGAGCTACAAATACTCTCCTTTATTGGTTTAGTACTATCAGAAAGTTCTAGAGATGCTCTCACTCTTAATAACTGCACATATTCTTTTAAACCCATGTACCTGGAATATCACCAGGTGTTGGTGAACCATTCCTATATTGCTTCTGAACTTCATCAATCTACTGGTTGGCCATGCATTGCAAATGTTGACCTAGAAGGACCACCAACCTAATCCAGAAAGATTCTTCATATAAATATAGTGGAACATGGCTTTCATGACTGGGGGAAACATGATAGCCATGTTCCAATATTTGAGGGGCTGCCACAGAGAGGAAGGGGATCAAGCTATTTTCCAAAGCACCCGAAGGACAGACAATGAATAATGGATGGAAACTGAACAAGGAGAGCTTCAACCTGGAAATAAGGAGAAATTTTCTGAGAAGTGAGAACGATCAACCCATGGAACAGAAGTTGCCTTCGGAAGCTGTGGGAGCTTCATCACTGGAGGCTTTCAAGAAGAGATTGGACTGCCATCTGTCAGAAATGGTGTAATGGTGGGGGTTGGACTAGATGACATATGAGGTCTCTTCCAACTCTGTTAATCTGATAATCTTCTGCAGTCCTAATTTCTTAAAATAATCCAAGCAACATTGCAACAATATTTTATCCAAATCCTCTGTAATCCCTCTCTTTTTAACGTTTACAATTTACTCCTTAGTCAATGACGGAGTAAACTATAAAAACCTTGGGAGTTCATCCTTTTTGAAAGGAGCCCTGTTTATTTGATCTCTTCTACTGGGGGTAGTGGCAGCAAATGAATTCTGGGGCTCTACCACTTTAGTTTCTCAATATAGAGCATCATATTTATAGACACTAAAGATGGATAGCATACTGACACATTAAAAAAACATGGGCAAGACATCTAGGATTGAGAAGAAACCACAATTATAAGCTTGTAACCAACTTTCTGGTCAGCATTAAGAGAATCTCTGCAGGGCTTCTAGTATCTACATCTTGAGCCAAAGAACTGTCTGTCTTGGCCAAAAGGCAAGTTCATCTAACATCCAGCTCTTAATGTCATGACATGGAAAGAATAAAAACAGATCATGTGTCGGCGTGGACATTAAAAACATTTACCCTAAACCACAACTACTCGGGTATAAAACTCCAAATAGGGCTTTAGACATTACCTTTTCCCCCCAGCCAAACCTCTCTCTTAGGGGGTGCTGTGAGACGGAGATGGGCTGCCATATCTTAGAGGTCTTTGGGGTCAGAAATAAATAGCTTGGAGGTTCAACACTAGACCTACCATTAGGCAGAACGGAGCAGTTGACTCAGATGGTAAATACTGGAGTAGGATGTGAAGAATTCTTCTGAGTCAACCTTGGCAATATGAAGACATGTGGACTTCAACTCCCAGAATTCCCCAGCCAGCCAGCCAGCCAGCCAGCCAGCCATCTGTAGAGGTGTAAAATGGATGGAAATTAATTAAGGAGAGAAGCAACCTGGAGCTAAGGAGAAACTTCCTAACAGTGAGGATAATTAATCAATGGAACAGTTTGGCCTCAGAAGTTGTGGGTGCTCCATCAGTGGAGGTTTTTAAGAAAAGACTGGGCAGTCACCTATCTGAAATGGTAATCTATCTGTTTCCCCTAAAATAAGACATCCCCGATAATAAGCCCAATTGGGCTTTTGAGCGCACGGCAATAAGGCCAAGCACTTATTTCAGGGTTCAGAAAAGTATAAAACAGGGTCTTATTTTTGGGGAAACACGGTATAGGGCAGTGGTGAAATCCAAAATTTTTTTTACTACCATTTCTGTGGGCGAGGCTTGGTGGGCATGGTGTGGCTTGGGCATGGCTAGGTGGGCGTGGCAGGTGAAGGATACTGCAAAATCTCCATTCCCACCCTACTCTGGGGCCAGTTCTCCAAAATACTATTCAGCAGGTTCTGACAGGTTCTGGAGAACTGGTAGCGGAAATTTTGAGTAGTTCAGAGAACCGCCAAATACCACCTCTGGCTGTCCCCAGAGTGGGGTGGGAATGGAGATTTTGCAATATCCTTCCCCCAAGAGTGGGGAGAGAATATGGATTTTGCAGTATCCTTCCCCTGCCATGCCCACCAAGCCACGCCCACAGAACCGGTAGTAAAAAAAAATGAATTCCACCACTGCTTATGACCATTGATGCATCCCCGTGGTCAAGTGGTCAAAATTCAGACGTTTGGCAATTGACTCATATTTATGATGGTTGCAGTGTCCCATGGTCTTGGGATCACCGTTTGTGACCATCTAACAGTCAATGAGGGAAGCCAAATTCACTGAACAGCCATGTTACTTAGCAACTGCTGCAGTGATGGGATTCAAGTAATTTAACAACCGGCTCTCCCGAAGTGGTACAAACCGGCTGAATCCCTCCACTGAACTGCTGTGGTTCACTTAACAACTGCAACAAGAAAGATTGTAAAACGGGGTAAAACTCACTTAACAACTATCTTGGAAATAAATTTTAGGCTCGGCTATGGTTGTGAGTCAAGGACTATCTATATATCATTCAAGTTTTCTCTGTCTTTGTTATCCTCAAGCCCAGATGTCCCATCCCTGTTCTCCCTGGTTTTGTTCTTGCTTTCTGTGCATTTATGCTACTATTTCTGCCTCTGATCTGTGGCCTGAATGAAGTTTCAAATTGCATCATTTAATACCAGCTCTCGATCCTTCCAAATGTTTCAAGTTGTTTAGATCAGGAAGCTGCAGAATGCCGAAAAGAAAAATGCAGTCTTTCTTTGTGTATTTTCTTGAAAGCACGCACCTGGTTCAACTATATATTTTTTTAAAAAAAATAAAATAAAAATACAGAGCCTTATAGAAAAGAGTTTTCTATTTATAGGACCAAATGCACAAGTCAAGGAAGAAGTTTGTATGCACACAATGTGCTCACGGAAGCTATTAGAGTAGAAATTTAATGCTGAAAATCGAAGCAGTGCAATTGTGCTTCATTTATAAAAAAAACAAAAAACAAAACTCAAGGACAACAACTCATTGGGTGTTTCTTTCGTGTTTCAGTTTTTATGGTAGTTTAGCACCCAACCTTCTTCTCCTGCATTTTGGACCCGCAATGGTGCAATTAAGAAAAGCCCTTGAACAGCCCAAATCATCTTGCATTTTTCATACTTGGAAGTAAAACCTCTCGTAATGACGGCCCCTTATTATGTCAACAAGTTGTGAAGTCCTCCTTGCTCCAATCTTTCAAATCTATATTTGGAAGTAAAACTCTCATTTTTATTTTTATTTTCAGCAGAACTGGCCTCCTAGTTAAGATATCTCTGTTGTTCCTCTCGCAGACACTCAACTTTTTAAAGTTGAAAGTCTTTGGGAGGAAGAATGGTTAGCTGTGGGAGATCTTCTCACCCCCATCTTCCCTTCATCCTTTTGTTTCTGTGGTTGACTTAATGATGGCCCCTCATTATGTGGACAAGTTGGGAAGTCCTCCTTGCTCAAATCTCCCATCGTGCCATGTGGTAAAGGAGAAGTCGAAGATATCTCACATGTTTTATTGTACTGTGAGTTATACAGAGTTTATAGGTCAGTGCATACTCTCCCCTTTATTAGAAAGATATTTTATTTATTTATTTCGTCAAGTATGTATTTTATGACAGATACAAGTGTAAACAGAATTATAAATACGCAAAAAGGTTACGAATAAAAGAAAACATTAGGACAGGGACGGTAGGCACACTGGTGCTCTTATGCACACCCCTTGCAGACCTCTTAGGAATGGGGTGAGGTCTACAGTAGACAGTCTAAGGTTAACGTTTTGGGGATTTGGGGAAGTAACCACAGAGTCATGTAATGCATTCCAGGTGTTGACAACTCTATTAACTGAAGTCATATTTTCTGCAATCGAGTTTGGATCAGTTTACCATGAGTTTGTATTTATTGCTTGGTCTTGTATTGTTTTGGCTGAAGCTGAAGTATTCATTGGCTGGTAGGACATTGTAGCAGATGATTTTATGTACTATGCTTAGGTCAGACTGAAGATGGAGAAGTTCTAAGTTGTCTAAGCCCAAAATTTCAAGTCTGGTGGCATAAGGTATTCTATTGCGGGTAGAGGAGTGAAGGACTCTTCTTGTGAAATATCTCTGGACTTGTTCGATTGTATTAATGTCCGATATACAGTGTGGGTTCCAGACAGACGAGCTGTATTCAAGAATTGGTCTGGCAAAAGTTTTGTATGCCCTAATTTGCAGTTCAATATTACCAGAGAAGAAGCTATGCAAGATTAGGTTAACAACTCTTAATGCTTTTTTAGCAATGCTGTTACAGTGAGCTCTGGCACTTAGATCATTTGAGATTACTCCAAGGTCCTTGACAGAGTGAGGATCATCTGTTAGGTCGTATCCATCCAGCTTGTATTTTGTGTTCTGATTGCCAGGGAGGGTAGACCATTTTTATGTAGGCTTTCTCCTCCAGGATTCAAACCTGGCTATCACACGTGAAGTGCACTAGTGGGTTTCAATTTAGTTTGCTACCAGTTCACTCGTGCGCACTCGTAAACTAGGGAGTGATCTTAACTGTTTGAGAACATGTATTTTTTTTAACAAGGATGTTATTATCCACTATTAATGTCAGTACTATTTTTTAAAATATATTGTAACCAGTGATGTCTGTTGCTGGTCTATGACTGTAATAAAGTTCTATTCTATTCTATTCTATTCTATTCTATTCTATTCTATTCTATTCTATTCTATTCTATTCTATTCTATTCTATTCCATTCCATTCCATTCCATTCCATTCCATTCCATTCTTCTGCTATTCTATTCTTATTCCATTCCATTCCATTCATTTATTATTCTATTCTATTCTATTCTATTCTATTCTATTCTATTCTATTCTATTCTATTCTATTCTATTCTATTCTATTCTATTCTATTCTATTCCCATCCTGCCATCTTTCTTGTGAAAAGTTTGTGAAAGTTTTGCCCTCCCACTCTCCTTTTTTTTAAAAAAAGGTTTTCTTTCCCTACCTTGAGAAAACAAAACACAGCTGTTGCAAAGTTGCATTAAAGAGCCAAGATCAGTATTTGAAAGCATGGAAGATTGGTGTGAAGCCAATTGGGGGTGGGGGGAGTCTCTCTGTTGTCTCCCCCCTCTCCTGACCCTCCCCAACCTGGTCTCCCAGCTGTATTTCTAATCTACAGAATACATCTTTAAAAAGAGAGAGAGAGAGAGAGAGAGAGAGAGAGAGAAAGGGAATCAAACTGGTCTCTTCCCAGCCCCCTTGCCTACGAAGTCACTTTCTTAAACTTCTGTCTTATGTATGCCTCAGTGGTTAGCTTAGAAATGCACCAAACAAAAGGAAATGCTGACAGCAGCGGCTGTTTATAAGCCTCATTCATCACCTTTAGTGGGCCCCTCCAGAAAAGGTATCAGATAAATAAATAAATAAATAAATAAATAAATAAATAAATAAATAAATAAATGGGGGCCCCCGAGCTTTAGTGCAAGAGAGGTGCCTCGGTAAATAGTTTCACCGTTTACGGGATGCACCAAATAACAAAAAAGAGCATTTGTGGATCATTGGTCTTGGGACCTCAGATTTTCTGGAGGATAAAAACAGATGCTACGAATAGTTGGGCATAAAAACTCTTCACAGCTTTTCTCTTTTTTTAAAAAAAATATATACATATAATCGTGATAAGGAATGCTGATAAACCACCTGGGAAAGCCAAGGGAAATCATCAAAACCATAAAAAAGCAAAAGTTAGAATATTTTGGACATGTTAACAGATTAACAGAGTTGAAAAGGACCTTATAGGTAATCTATTCCAACCCCCTGCCCTACACCATTTCTGACAAATGGCAGTCCAATGTTTTCTTGAATGTCTCAAATGATGAAGCTCCCACCACTTCCAAAGGCAACGTCTGTTCCATGGGTTGATTGTTCTCACTTCTCAGAAAATTTCTCCTTATTTCTAGGGTTGAATCTCTCCTTGATCAGTTTCCATCCATTATTTCTTGTCTGGCCTTCGGGTGCTTTGGAGAATAGCTTGACCCCCTCCTCTCTGTGGCAGCCCCTCAAATATTGGAAGACTGCTATCCTGTCTCCCCTGGTCCTTCTCTTCACTAGACTAGCCATGCCCAGTTCCTGCAACCGTTCTTCATAAGCTTCTCCAGTCTCCTAATTATCCTGGTTGCTCTCCTCTGCACTCTTTCTAGAGTCTCAATGTCTTTTTTATAGTGTGGTGACTAAAACTGGATGCAGTACTCTAGGTGTGATCTTACTAGGGCTTTATAAAGTGGTGTTATTATCTCACTTTTTAAAAAAAAATTGATTTATATGCCGCCCTTCTCCGGAGACTCAGGGAGGCTTACAATGCATTAAGCAATAGCCTTCATACTTTTATATATATTTATACAAAGTCAGCTTATTGCCCCCACAAACTGGGTCCTCAATTTACCCACCTTAGAAAGGATGGAAGGCTGAGTCGACCTTGAGCCTGGCTGGGATTGAACTCACAGAATTACAGGCAGCTGGATGTTAACTGCTGCCTTTAGTAGGAGGCATTAGCCCCCTACGCTACTTGATCTTGATTGTATCCCTCTGTTAATGCAATGTAGGATTGCATTGGCTTTTTTGGCTGCCACTGTGATGCAACACCCAGAAAACTATGGCATTCTTCACCTAACCCTCCAGGGAAAGACTGAAGGCAAATGAGGTCCAGGCAGAAGAAGAACCTCATGGCTTCAAAATCTAAGGGACCGCTTTGGAAAAAACTCAGCAGCACTTTTTCCTGCGGCTGTTGATAAAAATAGGATCACCAATGTGATCTCCAACATCCAATGGTGGAAACGGCACAACAAGAAGAAGAAGATAAGGAGCACACCTTCTTGATGGCAAGGTGGCCATTAAAGGTCCAAAAGTCATTTTCTTGGGCTTAAAGGAATACATATTGATGACTTGTCTCGAATCGGAGAGAAAGAGAGTTGAGTGCTTTTTTAAAAAATAAACTTATCCAAATGGTTAGCGGTTTGTTTTTTTTAAGAGATGAGGACAAAGCTGAGGGTTAAAAAAAAATAATAACCGTTGGGCTTTAGATTAGCAGGTTTTTTGAAATTGGTTTATTTTTCACACCCACGTTTTATCTGGACTCTTTCAAGGTTTGTTTTAATCAGGCACAGATAAATTTCAACTGTTGCTGCCATCCTGCACCAAAACATATCCAAGATGCCTCCTCCCTCTGCCTTTCTTTGCCTGGGTTTCAACATCACCTCATCAAACTAAAATTTGATAATGTCCTAGTTAATATGACTGTGCTTTTGCTATGAAACGAGCCCGTTTGTGCAAGAGAAGCCAACGTATACTTTGCTTTGAACCTAAAGCAGATTTTGACACAACCATTAATTTAAATCTATCCCATCGGCTAAATAGATTGAACCACCAAGGCAGATGGTTAAATTCAGAGATATTTCAGACTTGAGTTCCAGGTCCTTCAAAAACCATAAATTCTGAGCACGTTTTACTTTGATGCCATAAAAAGTGCCACGATCCAGAATTATGGATTGTTCTCCAGAATCTGTTCTCCCAAATCCAAAACTGTTCTACAAGCCATCATATTGCCATTGAATAAGATCTTCTGCAAATTGACCTATATTCCTAATGACTCCATAGTTATGTCCATGTTGTTTTCTTGGCAATGTTATGGAACTGTTTTTTTCCTGCTGTTTTATTCTTGTTCTATTTTTGGAGGAAACATAAATGTATTCATGATTACCTGTATGGATTTTTCTGATTTTCTTTTTTAAACTTCCTACTCCAAACTACAATCCTAGGATTTCCTAGTGGTCTCCTGTTTAACCTTTTCAAGATCACCTAAGGTCAGCTAGGTGCTGCCACCTGCTGGGATAATATTGCTATACCCTTTTCTACAATTTAAGAGGACAGAAGCGAGATAGAAGAATAGCTTGTGGGATTCATTAACTTGTCCTGGAATCTGGCAAACAAAAGAACGGAGAAAAATATATTCTTCAGATATTGTGAAATTCTGGTTCCCAATAGCCCTACTCAAATAGATGGGTGTCATACGTTATCCATAATTTAAATATGAGCTAGCAGTGTACCGCAGCTGCCAAAAAAGCCAACACAGTCCTAGACTACATAAACAGAAGGATAGAATCAAGATCATGTGAAGTGTTAATATCACTTTATAATGCCTTGGTAAGGCCACACTTGGAATCTTGCATTCAGTTTTGGTTGCCACGATGTAAAAAAGATGTGGAGTCTCTAGAAAGACTGCAGAGACGAGCAACAAAGAGGATTAGGGGACTGGAGACTAAAACATGTGAAGAACGGTTGCAGGAACTGGGTAGGTCTCGTTTGATGAAAAGAAGGACTAGGGGAGACATGATAGCAGTGTTCAGATATCTCAGGGGCTGCCACAAAGAAGAGGGAGTCAAGCTATTCTCCAAAGCACTTGAGGACAGGACAAGAAGCCATGGGTGGAAACTAATTAAGGAGAGAAGCAACTTAGAACTAAGGAGAAATTTCCTGACAGTGAGAACAATTAATCAGTGGAACGACTTGCCACCAGAAGTTGTAAATGCTCCAAGTTTTTAAGAAGATGTTGGATAACCATTTGTCTGAAGTGGTGTAGGGTTTCCTGCCTAAGCAGGGGGTTGGACTAGAAGACCTCCAAGGTCCCTTCCAACTCTGTTATTCTATTCTAATTGGGCAACACTGTATGCAAAACCATTGCTTCCCAAACCTTGAAATAAATGGTGCCATGTTAGATAGAGTATTGATACTTCTGGGACCATAAATAGACATGACGTAAGGATTACATTACACTATAGATCTGGTCTGAATTTCTGAACTAGAATTTTAATTCCTGTGAATCCCATTGCAAAACAATGCCATCTATAATGCTTCAAGTGATGTACAGGTTTCAATTTAGCAATCAAACGGAAGTTGCAGTTCTTTGAAGCCTGGTAGTTTTCAGTGCATCAGAATGCTTATTTTTATACTGTCCTAATTTTAGAGAAGATGCACATGTACATGAAAATACAGAATGCAGAATAACAGAGTTGGAAGAGATCTTGGAGGTCTTCTAATCCAATGATGTCCTTGCTTGACCAGAAGACCCTATACTTTATACTTGACCGTCTGATCTCCCTGACAGTGTGATCACTGTGATTAATTAAGTTTTGATCATCATGAGGAATTAAAATTTAAGAGCTTAGAAAAGCCACTGGTTCATCTGGAAGCAGAATGCCATGAACCATGGGCAACACACAACTATAATATAGGCAGACCTAATGAGTTATGATCCTACCTTTCCCCCAGGAGAAATCCATGAGAAGTGCATAGTTCCTTCTAAGTTTCCAGGTTACTCCTTCAACACTCCTTATGGGAATTAAGTGGCCCAAACTACTAAATAAACATATAGATTTGATGTACTTTTAAACAGAGGTCTATTTAGATCAGGGGTGTCAAACTCAAGGCCCAGGGGCCGGATCCGGCCTGCGTGATGCTTAGATTTGGCCCACAAGGCCACCCTGGAAATAGCAAAGGATCAGCCTTCGGTGCCTCTGCCAGTGAAAATGGAGCTCGGGAGGGACGTGTGTGGCCCTCCTGGGCTCTGTTTTCACTGGCAGAGGGTTGAAGAAAGTTGTTGCAGTTGAAAATGGAGCACAGGAGCCCATTTTCGTTGGTAGAGTGCTTGGGCCACCACAGGTACCCCCAACACGAGTGACATTGAGCTGACTCTGCCCACCCTGGCCATGGCCATACCAGCCTCCCAAGGTCAAACATAACCCTGATGCGGCCCTCAATGAAATTGAGTTTGACACACCTGATTTAGATCATTTTTGTATCACCATGTGAAACACAAAACACATTATCCAGTGGTGGGATTCTACCGGTTTGGACCGGTTCGAACGAACCGGTAGCTCTGACGATTAGCTGGGAGCGAACCAGTTCTCCCTGATGATCAGATGTGCCCACCCGCCCACCCGCGCTATTTTCCTATCTTTATCTCCTCAGCTGATTTGCATGGCAGAGCCGATTGCCATGCGAATCGGCTGTGTTACTCCTCCGAAGAAACTTGGAAATGAAGATTTGTTCAAATTGTGCACACCTGCGCAGCAATCACCGAACCGGTTGTTAAGGCGGGAGGATCCCACCATTGACATTATCTAACAAATGTTGGGCCAGTTGTTCATTTCACTTCAGTTACTTGTTTGGGTGGGTGGGTGGGTGGGAGACAGTTGAGTTCTTGGCATTTCCCTCCATGAAAAAAAGCAAATGACAATGTTGATATGCCCTTATAAACAATGTGAATTGAATGAAATCCTCACCAACCTGTACATACCAAATTTATTAGGTATTCCTAGCACAGAGGCTATGGGTTCGATTATAAACTAAGTTGAATACATAGAATGCTAGGGGTTTTTTTTTTTGTTTGTTTGTTTTTAAGTTTGGAGCACCTGGGATTTCAAAAGTCTTGGAAAAACATGCCTGATCTTAACCCCACAACATTTTGATTACTTCTAGGACAGTCTGGAATTATCACGATTTTAAACCATGTTGCTAAAACATATTGTTCTCTAGCTATGTTGGGCTATCTAGAGAGCTACCAACTACCTAGATAATATGGGCTTTGGCCACATGGAGTGGCTGATTGTGCAAACTGAAATCCAACACTTTTCAGGTGGTTTCAGGTTGAGAAAAAATTGCTTTAGACAAAAGTGCACGGTAAATATTCATTGTTTCATCGACTGTTAGGTCACTCAGTTGGTATCTGGTATCAGGTCCCCAAAGTTATCTGGAGTTCTACTTATGTGTTCCAAGTTGTAATCTTGACTCAGTTGAGTGAATTCCATCCATGAAAACAGATTTTAGGAGAGCAAGTCAATTTATTAAAAAAAAAAATTCTCCTGCTAAATGCTAAAATCCTTACATTGGAAAAAATAAGCAAGGTGGTGGTTGAAAGTGGCTTTTTCTATAATAGGAGTTGAAGGGACCTTGGAAATCTTCTAGTCTTACTCCCTGCTCAAGCAGGAGACCCCTGTGGCATTCTGGACAAATATCTGCACAATCTTCTTCAAAGAGGGAAGAAGAGCAGGTCGATCTAGAATCAAGATCAACTGAAGTGTTAATACCACTTTATAATGCCTTGGTAAGACCACAGTTGGAATACTGCATCCAGTTTTGGTCACCGTGATGTAAAAAAGACGTCGAGACTCTAGAAAGAGTACAGGGAAGAGCAACCAGGATGATTAGGGGATGAGGCTAAAATATATAAAGAACAATAGCTGGAACTGGGTATGTCTAATCTGATGAAAAGAAGGACTAAGGGTGACACGATAGCAGTGTTCCAATATCTTAGGGGTTGCCCCAAAGAAGAGGGAGTCAAGCTCTTCTCCAAAGCACCTGAGGGCAGGACAAGAAGCAATGGGTAGAAACTAATCAAGGAGAGAAGCAACTTAGAACTAAGGAGGAATTTTCTGACAGTTGGAACAACTAATCAGTGGAACAACTTGCCTCCAGAAGTTGTGAATGCTCCAACACTGGAAGTTTTTAAGATGTTGGATAACCTTTTGTCTGAAATAGTGTAGGATTTCCTGCCTAAGCAGGGGGTTGGAAAAAAGACGTCCAAGGTCCCTTCCAACTCTGTTATTCTATTTCTATTTCTAATTCTTGAAGTTAGCCATTGTGGCACATCCCTGTCTTGATCTAACACTCTTATTCAGGGATTCTCAGCCCTTCTTTTTGGCTTCCGGGCAGTTGGGAATGTTACATTGAACTAGGGAATGGCTTACTGGCTCTTTCCAACAATTAGAGTCTATGAATATAACATGGAGACAAAACCAGTGGTTGAAAGATAAATCTGGTTAGATTAGCAAAACATCCCAAGGTATGGAAATAATAGAATAGTAAGATAACGGAATTAGAAGGAACCCTGGAGTTCTTCTAGTCCAACCCCTTGCCCAAGCAGGAGACCTTACACCATTTCAGACAACTGGTTGTCCAAAACCTTCAATGTTGGAGCACCCACAACTTTTGCCCCCACAAACTGGGTCCTCAATTGACCTACCTTAGAAAGGATGGAAGGCTGAGTTAACCTTGAGCCTGGTGAGATTCAAACTTACAGTAATTGCAGACAGCTGGAGTTAATCACAATGCATTAGTCTGCTGAGCTATCCAGGCTCCTCACTGTCAGGACATTTCTCCTTAGTTCTAGGTTGCGTCTCTCCTTGATTAGTTTCCATCCATTGCTTTTTGTCTGCCTTCGGAGAAAAAGTTGACCTCCTCCTTTTTTATGGCAGTCCCTGAGACTGCTATCCTGTCTCCCCTAGTCCTTCTTTTCTCTAGACCAGCCATGCCCAGTTCCTGCAACTGTTCTTCATAGTTGGATCAAGGTTCATAGAAGAAAGTGCACATCCAAACAAACCTTCCACCCTTCTCAAATCTGTCCTGTCTTTTTCAGTTGAACTTTATGGTTAAATAAGTTCAGAAATGGCTTTGGTTGACTGACCTATTAAGTCAAAGCCAAGGTTTCTGTTTGCTAGTGATTTCCGTAGGGTTCAGGGATGATCTTCCTTTTGAAAATGCCGCACCTGACTGTATTTTGTCAGTGCAACTCCGGGGAAGTGTTTTCATTTCCTCCACTTGGTCTCTCTTGAAAGATAACTAGACATTCAGGTAACCACTTAAGTGGAACTCTTGGTGTCAGGTTACCAACTTTTCTCTTTGTTTAATGTCCCAAGGGCAAAGAGCAACTGTTAATGACACACTTACCGGAAAGAAGGTTAAGTCAGTTGACACTTCAACACTTAACTTTATCCTGATTCAATATGCTAAAGCCAGTTAAAATTTTGCAGTTGTCAAAGCTTGTGATCCAATCAAGCTGAGTTATTTAAGGATTTAAAAAGGACAAATTGTTTTGAGCATACAAACTCTCCAAGCTGAATAAACACCTAGATATTTCTAACAATCTTCATCTTTGGAGGCATAACAGTCCATCACTCTTTCCCCAATCCAAGCCTCGGATTGAGACTCCATGAAGCAAACTAGAATTTCTATCCTAAATCTTATAAAAGAGGAATCTTTTAAAATACAAGGATAAAAATCCTGTCAACCACTTCGATTTTGTCCCCAATGAATGGAAACAGCACAATGACGTGACTGTAGGAAAGACTTTAGCCCAATTGTGCAGTTTTCAAATCATAGCTACAAATCCATTCCTCTTGGATCATCTACTTCTTATTTTTTAAGAAGTTGATGGATCAATAGATCTAGCCAGCAGAAACGAACCTCTATAAGGAGGATTCAACTTTTATTGGTTGTCACTTATGTCCTGATCCATGAATAAATCTTCTAAAGGTAAAGGCATCCTTCACTTAATCCTCCAAGGAAAGTTTGAAGGCAAAGGAGGTCCAGGCAGAAGAAGAACATCATGGCTTCAAAATCTAAGGGACCAGTTTGGACAAAACTCAACAGCACTTTTTTGTGTGGCTGTTGATAAAAATAGGATCGGCAACATCTGATGATGGGTATGGAAGGAGGAGGAGGAGGAGGAGGAGGAGGAGGAGGAGGAGGAGGAGGGGAAGAGGAAGAGGAAGAGGAAGAGGAAGAGGAAGAAGAAGAAGAAGAAGAAGAAGAAGAAGAAGAAGAAGAAGAAGAAGAAGAAGAAGAAGAAGAAGAAGAAGAAGAAGAAGAAGAAATGTGCATGCTTTATAAGAGATGAGCAGAAGCTGATGCAAGGACAGGAGCTCACCCGTTGCGCAGCGCTCAGGTCTCAAACCACTGCTGTCAGTGGTTTAAACTCAGTTTAACTGCTGTGACATCACGCCGCTTAAATCTTCTAGGAAGTCCTAAATGCATTGGTCTCAGGGACCTGGCTAACCCAGAAGAGATGAATAATCCAACTCGCAGAAACACTCCAATAATCTGATCCGACAGACTTTCTCATGACCGCGGAGAAGATATCACATTAATAGAACAACATGTTCTGTTGATGAAAAATGCAACACAGACACCTGGCCTATTTTATCCTTGCATTTAGACAATGCTTGCAGCTCTTTTTTTCCTCTTTACATCTAAATGGATGCTTTGGACATATGCATACATTCTGAGGCTTTTAAGTTGTTTAAAAAAAAATAATTGGAAAAATAAGAACAACCATATTCTGGATAATAATTCAGAGCATACGGTCAAAAATATTATTTGCTGTGCCTCATGGGCTTTCAATGTCTCATTTTAAATAGAATTTAAATAAAGTGCTGAAGGAGATGTTTTACAGCGTATAAGCGAACTAAAGTGGTACTATTCTTTTTTCTTGACATTGTTAAATGGTGATTTTAAAAACATTTTATACCACCTTAGTTTCTTGGATGTTTTTCATCAGGAAATGGGAAAGAAAAAAAGAAGCCCCTAAACTTTCCTGTATTTTAAACTTTGCAACTGTTAAGTTAACTTTCTAAGATTCTTGTTTTTAGATGCATTATATCAGAATCCCGTTCAAATGAAACGCCTGGAAGCTAAATGCAGCTGAAATTATTCTGATTTCTATGTAGTCTTTTATCCTGACATTTTCCCAGAGAGATCATAATAACGTATGATAGTTTAAAAAGAAGGTATACAACACACTCAAATCTCTCCCAATTTATTTCAGTATAAACAGAGGTGGATTTCGGCAGGTTCTGATCAGTTCTGGAGAACCGGTAGTGGAAATTTTGAGTAGTTCGGAGAACTGGTAGTAAAAATTCCGTTCCGTTCTATTCTATTTTCTAATCCATCTCCATCTGCAATGTTTTAAATGTCGATAGATGAGGAATGGGGCAGGATTATGCGTCTTTCTTTCGCTATTCCATCGGCTACAAGGTTCATAGATTCCATAGGACCAATTTAGAACGGTTTTCTTCTACTGCTCCTGAAACATTCAAACATCGCAGCGTTTTAAACAGATGTGAGGGCACTGAGGTGGCTTTTACTCTCTGTTCTGTTAGCAAAGCCAGAGTTACTAATATGTAAGTACTTCACTGTTGGAGTAAACTGCTGGTCTTTGAGAGAATAGCTATAAACTCCGCTTGACGCATGATGTGAACATAGAAACTCTTTTCCTGCAAAGGTCTAAAATGACTGCTCAGCAGGGAGTAAACTACTCGTGGTTTTTATCTAAGTGGCTTTTAAGATGGAGCTCAGCATGGTTTGGGGTATATCAGACTGTACCATGCTAGGATTTTATTTTTATTTTATTTTTATTTTTTTCCTTTTTTGGTGGGAAGACAGGCCCGGGAAACGTGCAGCTGCAACTTTTGACATCACATTTAGCCATGGGAAAACAGTCTCCGGGCTAGAGAAGTGATCAGTTTCATTGTAATGGCTACACACTGAGCAGGTGTGCTTAGTTTGGTAGAATGTGGGGGACCTTTGGACAGGTTCGCCTGGTGCACCAATTGCGACCCTACTTCGATCAGGAGGCTCTCCTCACAGTCACTCATGCCCTTGTCACCTCATGGTTAGATTATTGCAACACGCTCTACATGGGGCTACCCTTGAAAAGTGTTCGGAGACTACAGTTGGTCCAGAACATAGCTGCGCGAGCTGTCATGGGTGCACCTAGGTACATCCACATTACACCAGTTCTCCGCAAGCTGCACTGGCTCCTTATTGGTCTCCAGTCACAATTCAAGGTGTTGGTTAATACATTTAAAGCCCTACATGGCTCAGGGCCAGGTTATCTTCGAAATCGCCTTCTACCACATAGCTCCCAGCGACTGGTAATATCCCACAGAGTTGGTCTCCTCCAGGTACCATCAGCTAAATAGTGCCGGCTGATGGGCCCGCAGGGGAGGGCCTTCTCTGTGGCTGCCCCAGTTCTTTGGAACCAGTTACCTCCTGAGATCCGGACCATCCCCACCCTATTGGCCTTCCGAAAAGCGGTGAAGACCAGGCTTTTCCAGCAGGCCTGGGGCCGTTGATCTCGCTGTTGTGATCTGGCGAGATCTGGCCATGAATGGTGTGAATGGGTTTTAACTGTTTTAACTGTTTTTAATGTTTTAATTTTTAATGTTTTTATATATGGTTTTTAAATGCATTGTAAACCACCTTGAGTCTTCGGAGAAAGGCGGCATACAAGTTGAACAAATAAATAAATAAGCTGAACAAATAAAAAATACAGGTAGTCCTTGATTTACAAGCATCCCTTTAGTAACCATTTGAAGTTACGACGACATTGAAAAAAAGTGACTGGTCCTCACACTTATGACCATCCTGGCACTCCCCAGAGTCACATGATCAAACTTCAGGCGCTGAGATATATTTATGACGATTGTCCCAGGTCATGTGATGGCCATGTGACCAGCTTCCGACAAGTCAAGTCAATGGGAGACGCTGGATTCTCTTAATGATTATGTGAGAATCCTTTAATGATTGCAGTGATCTGTTTAACAATGCGGCACAAAAAGTTTGTAAAATCAGGTACGGCTCACTTAAAAACTATCTCGCTTAGCCATGGAAATTCTGGTGGCAGTTGTGGCCGTACCACGATGCTACCTGTGTCAGATCCATTCGGACTTGGGAGCCAACATTTTCTTTAATGTCTGCTTTTTCTGTTGCATCATGTTGAGGATTCAAAAGGGTCTTTGATCCCGAAGGATTCCAAAAGTGTGAAATCCACTTGGTATCTCTTAATGGTGTTCACTGAACAGCAAACTTAAAGGAAGTAGAGAATTTCAAGAAAGGAGACAACGGAATGAAATAAATCCCTCCTAAAATACTTAATAGATCCTCCCTAAGATACATAATAGACTCCTCCTAAGATATGTAATAGATCCCTCCTAAGATACCTAATCGATCCCTCTTAAGATACCTAATAGATCCCTCTTAAGATATATAATAGATTCCTCCCAAGATACTTAATAGATCCCTTCTAAGATACATAATAGATTCCTCCTAAGATATTTAATAGATCCCTTGTAAGACACATAATAGATCCCCCGTAAGATACCTAGTAGATCCCTCCTAAGATACATAATAGATCCCCCCTAAGATACTTAAGCTCTGACCAACTGCTCAGCTAAAGTGATTGGTAGGATACTAACATTCCTTAGCGTCCCTTTCTCAGTCTTTTAGAGTGACATAAGCAACACTGCTTGCAAATTGTATCACAGGGGGTCCTTGACTTATGACCACCATGGAGCCCAACATTTCTGTTGCCAAGCGAGACCGTAGTTAAGTGAGTTTTGCCTGGCCTTTCCTGCCATGGTTGTTAAGTGAACCCACTGCGGTTGCTAAGTTGCTAACACGGTTGTTAAGTGAATTGCGCTTCCCCATTGTCTTTCCTTCTCAGAAGGTCCCAAAAAGGGAATCCCAGGACCCTGGGATACTGCGACCGTCGTAAATATGAGACAATTGCCAAGCGTATGAGTTTGGGGAGCCTGCAATGGCTGTAAGTGTGAAAAACAGTCATAAGTCACATTTTTCAGTGCCGTTGTAACTTTGAATGGTCACTAAAGGAACTGTTGTAAGTCAAGACTACTTTTAGCTGGTTTTCCTTCTACATGCATATACAGTTCCCTATACCTTTCTCTGGCCAAGTCCTTTTCTTAGACCAAGCCTATATTTCATTTTCATGACGATAGGCTGAAATAGGCAAACATATCTTGGCTAAAAGCCAGAATATAAATGTTCAAACCCTTTGATCCCGTTTTATTATTTTATTTTATTTTATTTTTTTTGAAGGAATGATTTATTCGTTTTTAATCAGTGCAAAACATGTTGGAGGTTCATACTATTTTGTAACACAGAGAGAAAGGCAGAAAATTGTACTTTTCTTGTTTGGAAGTTTGCTACTAATCATTAGCAGTCCGACTTTAGGAAGCTTGGAGCGAAGGACAAGGAAATAAACCCATAGAGAGCCAACCTCGTTTGCAAGAGTAATATAACTTCATTAAACTTTCTTCCACTTGACGTTCTCCAGATGTTCCAGAACACCATAATTCCAGCTAGTATAGAATTGAAAATACTATGTATCTGGATACACCATGTTAGAGAAAGCAATTTTAGCCTATATATGTGTGTGTGTCTGTCTGTCTGTCTGTCTGTCTGTCTTTGGTTGTTCGGATGTTCTCCCGCGTAGAATTGGATGTGTCTTGGCGACGTTTCGATGAAGTCTCATTCGTGTTGGAGCAGTCACAAATTCCATTGATTAATGGTTCTAACTATCAGGAAATTTTGCCTTATTTCTAGGTTGGTTCTCTACTTGATTAATTTCCATCCATTGCTTTTTGTCCTGCCCTCAGGTGCTTTGGAGAATAGCTTGACTCCCTCTTCTTTGTGGCCACCCCTGAGATATTGGAAGACTGCTATCATGCCTCCCCTAGTCCTTCTCTTCATTAAACTAGACATACCCAGTTCCTGCAACCGTTCTTCATATGTTTTAGTCTTCAAGCCCTTGATCATCTTAGTTGCTCTTCTCTGCCTTATCCCCTTCGCTCCAGAACCTGCATTCAACGATATGCCATTCTGAAAATAATTTCTCGGGCAATAATTGTTACCATAGGGATGACGTTTGATGAAAAGGACCAAAAATATAGGGCATGATAAACTCTATGCTTGGATGAGACACTTGACTTCAACGCTTGTGTTTAAACAAGACATGCATGCCAGGAATTTATTTTTTTTTAAAAAAAAATTAAACAAAAGACAAAATTAAAACGTACCACTATTGAGTCATAACTGACAAGCTATTGTTCACAGGCTGTTAACATAATGTTCCATATATTTATTGTTTGTCATTTTTCTGGCTGCATTGAGAGGCTCATTGAGTTGTAAATCATGCTCTTTTAAAAAAAAAAGCCTCTGGAAAGGGAAGCTGTTTTGGGGAAAAAGGAAAGAAAAAAAGAGAAAGGAGGAGGGGAAAAAAATCTGTGACACAGAATCACTATGTAGGGTTTCTGTTGTGCTACAGACCATAACTATCACATCAAAGATGACACTTGAGAGTTGGCATAATTACAGGTGTTGACTCATGACCTACGAACAGAGAAAACGAATGTTTTTTTTTTAAAAAAAAGGATCTAGCTTGTTTCTGCTTTTAAAACTTAAAGCTTCTTTGTTGGGAAATGGTTTATCACAATCTAATATATCTACCTCCTGTTTACCGCCCAGGGAAAGTATAGTCTCTCCTCAGTTTCAGCCAGTCTGTGGCTTATTCAATTATTGTTTAATTTTCTCGAATTTTCAACCAAATTAATTAATCTCTTTGAGAGAAAAAATAATGGCAAGTTAGAGGGAAAAAGCAAACTTTCTGTAAGTAGCTTTTAAGGGTTATCAAAAGAACAAAAAATTTCTCCTGACTCAACATATTCTATAAACAATTGCCCTCCAATTAAGTTTTGAAGATTTAGAATGTTCTGGAATGAGTGTTCTGGATTTTTCTCTTGGTTCCTTATTATCCTCCCAATCAAATCAATCTTTAAAAAGTCGGGAAATTCTACCTTCCATTACATAGAAATAAAGCCCTTCTCAATCAGCCAAAGTTTGAATTTATAAATAATCCAAGTCATAATATTAGGCAAAGAGGGAATATTTAGGCCAGAGAAAGATGTGGGGATGATAGAGACATATGGGGAAATCACCATTTTTTTTGTCAAGTTCTTTTTTGTGTCTGTGACAAATGTGCCTTTGTGGTATGAGCTATGGGGAATGCGGAGGTGTTACCCTGAGTTGTCCTTCAACACTGTGTGGCTTTTCTAGTCTAATTAGATTAGATTACAGATTAACAGAGTTGGAAAGGACCTTGTGGGTCATCTAGTCCAACCCCCTCCCAAGCAGGAGATCCTACACCATTTCTGGCAGATGGCAGTCCAGTGTCTTCTTGAAAGCCTCCAGTGATGAAGCCCCCACAACTTCCAAAGGCAATGTCTGTTCCATGGGTTGATTGTTCTCACTGTCAGAAACTTTCTCCTAATTTCCAGGTTGAATCTCTCCTTGTTCAGTTTCCATCCATTATTCCTTGTCTGGCCTTCAGATGTTTTGCAAAACAGCTTGACCCCCTCATCTCTGTGGCAGCCCCTCAAATATTGGAACACTGCTATCCTGTCTCCCCTGGTCCTTCTTTTCATTAGACTAGCCATGCCCAGTTCCTGTAACCGTTCTTCATATGTTTTATCCTTCAGTCCCTTAATCATCTTGGATGCTTTTCTCTGCACTCTTTCCAGAGTCTCAACATCTTTTTTATAGTGTGGTAACCAAAACTGGATGCAATACTCTAGGTGTGGCCTTATTAAGGCTTTACAGAGTGGTATTAGTACCTCACTTTTTTTAAAAAAATTAATTTATATGCCGCCCTTCTCCGGAGACTCAGGGCAGCTTACAATGTGTTAAGCAATAGCCTTCATACTTTTGTATATTTTATACAAAGTCAGCTTATTGCCCCCACAAACTGGGTCCTCAATTGACCTACCTTAGAAAGGATGGAAGACTGAGTCAACCTTGAGCTTGGTGAGATTTGAATTTTATGGTAATTGCAGACAGCTGGTGTTTAATTACAATGCTTTCGTCTGCTGAGCTATCCAGGTTCTTTGATCTTTTTTTTTTTTAATTTGATTTATATGCCGCCCTTCTCCGGAGACTCAGGGCGGCTTACAAGGCGTTAAGCAATAGCCTTCATACTTTTGTATATTTATATTTATACAAAGTCAGCTTATTGCCCCCAACAAACTGGGTCCTCAATTTACCCACCTTATAAAGGATGGAAGGCTGAGTTGACCTTGAGCCTGGCTGGGATTGAACTCACAAGTAATTGCAGCAGCTGGATCTTAAATGCTGCATTTGTAGGAGGCATTACTCCCCTACGCTACACAGGCTCTTGACTATATCCCTCTGTTAATGCAATGTAGGATTGCATTGGCTTTTTTGGCTGCCACTGTAATACAACACCCAGAAAACTATAGCATCCTCCACTTAACCCTCCAGGGAAAGACTGAAGGCAAACGAAGTCCAGGCAGAAGAAGAACATCATGGCTTCAAAATCTAAGTATAAGACTTTATTTTTTTCTACATGGAATTCCATTTTATTAAACTTGGCCTTCTCTATCCTGTATATCCGCATTTACTATTTCTGAAATATGCAGCATCTTTCTAATATAATCTTCAACAGAATGACCACACCCTGATCAAAGAAAACAATTTGCAAATATCTCAGAGCATTATTTTATTTTTTTTAAAGCAGCCTTTCCAAGTGAACAAAAGATGCGAGGGAACACCCCCAGCTCATTTCTCCCCTACGCCACCCGGCTGCCTTAAAATTAGAAGTTCATATTTCATACACAATTCTTTTTACGCAAATCTATTTTCTACCAAGTATGCTTTTCCATCGTTTTCAATGAATTGATGAAATCCAAGCAGACAGTCACCTGTGCTTTACTTTTCTTTCCCAGGCTACTGAGAAACGGGTATAAAAGATCTGAAGGTGAATATTCGGTTGAGATATAATCCTACCGTCAGCTTAAGTGCAATCAATACTAACTTTTCATTTTCCCCCCCTTTTTACAATAAGCAAATAAAACTGTAGAAGCATGCCTTATCATTTGTTCTGGGTTGAAAAATATCTTTTCAACCATTGTTGTCTTGCTTTAATTATAGATGAGGCCTATAGCAGGTGCTAAAGATAATTGGGGACACAGAGGTACTCATATACCAAAAATGTTTTTGTGTAGGTAGGTAGGTAGGTAGGTAGGTAGATGATAGATAGACAGATTAAACTGATAGAGAGGCAGACAGAAAGACAGATGGACAAATAGATGATAGGTATATGATAGACAGAAAAATATAGATGATAGGAGATAGATAGATAGATAGATAGATAGATAGATAGATAGATAGATAGATGATAGATAGATAGATAGATAGATAGATAGATAGATAGATAGATAGATAGATAGATAGATGGATGGATGGACGGACCGACACATGGTCAGATGGACGGACAGACAGATAGATAGATAGATAGATAGATAGATAGATAGACAGACAGACAGACAGACAGACAAGAGCTTTGGTGGCATACTAGTTAGAGTGCAGTACTGCAGCCTCCTTTTGCTGACTGCCAGCTGCCTGCAATTTGGCAGTTCGAATCTCATCAGGCTCAAGGTTGACTCAGCCTTCCATCCTTCCAAGGTGGGTAAAATTAGAACCTAGATTGCTAGGGGCAATACACTGACTCTGTAAACTGCTTAGAGAGGGTTGTAAAGCACTGTGAAGTGGTATATAAGTCTAAGTGCTAAGTGCAATAGATAATAGATAGATAGATGAGAGAGAGAGAGAGAGAGAGAGAGAGAGAGGGAGGGAGGGAGAGAGAGAGAGAGAGATGATAGATAGATAGATAGATAGATAGATAGATAGATAGATAGATAGATAGACAGACAGACAGACAGACAGACAGACAGACAGACAGACAGACGGATGGGTGATATATCAATGAAAAAAGTGTCTTATGACCATTTTTCTCATGACCATTTCAGCATCCTTATGACCACAATTTGGATGCTTGGCAACTGACTCACATTTATGACCTTCTGACAAGCAAAGTCAATGAGGAAGTCCAATTCCCTTAACAACTGGGTTGGTAACTTAACCACCGCAGTGATTTACTTAAAACTGTGGCAAGGAAGGTCACAAAACGGGGAGAAATTTACTTAACACCTGTCTCACTTAGCAGCAGAAATTTTAGGCTGAATTGTGGTCATATGTCTTACCTAGTGGATTCTACTAATGAATTCCAGTGTTTCCCTGTAGCGTTTTGATCAGCCGTATTGGTGATAATTTCACCGCTATTATTTTGCTGCAGCAAATGCAGGAGAAATGAGCGTTGGCTTCTCTGAGGCCTGCTGATTTCTCTTTAACCTTGACACATGTATGTTTTGCTAAACTTCACGGAGAGAGCGGGAAAAGCCTCTATTCTGTGGGAGGGACCCTGGCCAGACTTTGATCTGAATCCAAATTTTGCAGATGGCCTTTATCTGTATAGGAGCATCCACAGCTCTGAAAACAGAAAAAAATGTCAGGATGTTTGAAGTTTCCGTTTTTTTCTTTGGATAAGATTTTTTTTTTCCTCATCATATTAGGCATAAAAGAAATAAGGTTTAATTTACTTTTACCTTGTGGGTGTTTCAAGGCCCTGGACCTCGGCCGAGTTTCTTTCGCTAATAAAATTTAAGTTTGCTAAAATACTTACGGAGGTCAGAAAAAATGACATCTTGACCCAGTTTCCTGTTTCAATATGAGATTGATCAATTATCTGTCAATTCTCTCTCTTTCTCTCTCCATCCATCCACCCATCCGTCTGTCTGTACATCAGTCCGTCCATCCAACCAACTGTCAATTTGTTTATCTGTCTATCCTCTGTCTATGACTCATAACCGGACTCATTGGATAAATGATGGGTGGCAAAAAAACTTCACAAATAAATAACCTTCCCCCCCCGATCTGTTTCTCTCTCTCTCTCTCTCTCTCTCTCTCTCTCTCTCTCTCTCTCTCTCTCTCTCTCTTTCTCTCTCTCTCTCTCTCTCTCTCTCTCTCTATCTATCTATCTATCTATCTATAATTTAGACAGAATAGGTACATAACATAACCACAAACCAACTCAAATCAAATTTTTTTAAAAAATCTCAAAGTAATCATTTTTGAAATGAAAAATAATGGCACGTTTTCTTGATACAACTGAGCTAGAATAGACAGCATTCTGATAGACCAGGCCAAAAAAACATGCCAAAAAACTTTCAAGAAGCTGTGAAATCTTCCTGAAGAATGCTAAATAATTACCCAGCATACATAGAACAGTTTGCTAACCTCATAAGACATTGAGCTTTGCTCAAAATGTTTCCCAGGATCCTTAGAACCCCTTCGGCTTAGTCATTGTCATGACACAATCCCATCATACGCTTGTAAAAGCTATTTTTAACAAGATGTTAGGGCCAACATGAAAAAGATTGATTGGACCAGCGTACAATTCAAAACTGAGACTGTCCCTAGCCGCCAAGACCTACCAGAAGGAACTGAAAGAAATGGTCGTTTTCAGTTTCCCATCTCCTATCGAAAATCAAGGGGAGAGAAAAAAATGCGACACGTGTGTAAATCTTGTGACAGCAGTGTCAAAAATCTTCCATCCATATGGCAGTAAATATTTTAATGATGTCTGAAAGAAAGTCCTTTGTAATTGCTTGGGGGCTCAGCATTAAGCCAGCAACCTGTTTCTAGTTAACCACTCATTAGGAACATCTAACATACATGCTAAATGGTTTCCTGTTTCTGAGCACTTAAATTTGGCTTTAGTAAAAACCCAACTTCCTGAACAATTATTTCCTTAAAACAACTGCACTAGGGGGTCCTTTGTTTTTGTTTGTTTGCTTGCTTGCTTTCTTGTTTGTTTGCTGGTAGGGTGGACTCAGCCACCCACAAGCCACGAGGAGTCATCCTCTCAAGTTGGTGGGCCTGATCCAGCTATGATTGAATGCTTTTGAGTGCTATTGATTTCTCCTGGAGAATTGAAAGACACACTTGAATACCTCTTGTTTTTAAAAGGTTTTCCCTTTGATTCTTTTCAGGGCAGCTTATTTGTTCAAAAAGCCACATGTATCAACAAACATTGAGGATAATAATGGCAACCTTCATGAAGGAACAGAGTGTTGTGATTCGCTGGCAGCGGAGTCAGACAGTGATGAGGCTGAGGAAGAACGTGGGCCAGTTCTGGAATCAGGGGAAGGCCCAGATGAGGGCTCTGCATCAGAGGCAGAGATGGGGCCAGGGCCCTCGGGGAGTGAGGTGCAGACTCTGAAGCTTCCAGAGGCTGACAGTAGAGAGGCAGGGGAACAAGAGGAGCCTGTTCCTAGTGCACACATGAGAAGAGCTGTCACAAGGCAAGAGCAAATAAAGCAAAGACAACGACTCAGGAGTAGGGCCAAGAGATGATTGGCCCCTCCCGTAAGGCTTAAAAGACCAGCAACAGCTCTTGGACTCTTTGTTGGAAACAATGTTGATAGTCTTGCTGCACTTATCTCTTGTCGGAATCTTCTGCTTTTGAACTTTTGCCAAGAGAAGCCTTTGGCAGTTTGCCTAATTATACCAAAGTTGGCGATTAGACTGAAGAATTTGTGTTAGGAAGAGTTTGTTTTAATTTGGTTTGGACTACGCTGAGAATGAGTTAATTCTCAGCTGTTCTAATAAAGTCTGTTTGTTTCGGAACTGTTTGCGTCGATTACTACCTATTTGGACCTGGGTCATAACACAGAGAGTATTTTACCTATACTTCTTTTAGGATCTACCATAACTATGTCTCTGCCTTTGTGTATCATCTATACAGAGCACCTTTCCTGGCGTTAGTGCTTAAGTTGGCTTCTCGTGATGTGTTTCTTCCATTATTTTCATCTTGGTGAAGTCTCCAGCGCCCACAACTTCTGGAGGAAAGCCATTCCGTTGGTTAGACATTCTCACTGTCAGGAAGCTTCTCCTGAATTCCAGGTTGCGTCTCTCTTTGATTAGTTTCCATCCATTATTTCTTGTCCTGCCATCAGGTGCTTGGGAGAATAGGTTGACCCAGGGGTGAACAAACAAATGCAAATTCCACAACATCTTTACTTTTCAAAGGCCGTCTTTTCAGGAGAAATCTATGATCCATTTTTAAGGCAAGGTTCCATCGAAGGACTATTCTATTTTTCGCATTTCATAACAAAAGGGAAAGCCATGAATTATTAATTTCTGTCATTGTGTTCTTTGAATGAAGGGAATTATAAGTGAATGCTTGGAAGTTAATAAAAAAAAAATTAACTGGGGGAAGAAAGTATTTTTTTTTCATACAAATTGATGAAACATTTCCCCAATATAATTTAAGAGGATGACAAACTCCCCCGACCCTTTATGAAATGGCAATTGTGATTTCAAAACACTCAAAAGGATTTTGAAAATAATTTTTATTGAAGATTAGGAGTAAGAAAAGGAATAAAAGAGAGGAGGTGGGTTTCTTTTTTAAAAGTGAGGTATCTTGTTAATTTGCCCTGGTGTCATATTAACGTGTAAGCTTGTTTATTCTCAAAGGTACAATGCTGAAGTATATATTACCACACCAGGTTGTAGTTTTATCCATCTGCTTTCTCCTGTTCCTCCCAAATAACTTATATGACAGGATGGAGAAGCATCTGGACTATCTTTTTAGCTCTCCCTCACAGACTGTCAACGTTACTTCCCTTTCAGTTAAGCCGTGATCGCAAAAACCAATTTACCACAAGAAGTGCATATTTATAGTTTAGAATTGAACTGTGGGGCCCTTCATGCTTTCTGAGCTTGCTTGTTTTCTTTCAAACATTTCATCACCCCACTGGGTAACATCATCAATGCTAGAAGGGAATTGGGCTTTATGGAGAGGAGGAGGGGGAGGGGGAGGGGGAGGACTATGAAGTTCTTTGAGCTCTCTGAGATTTCATTACCCAACTAGGTAACATCCTCAGTACTAAAAGAGAGTGGGGTTTCTCAAACGATGATAGTTAAGTTTTGGTTTATAAGTTTTGCAGTCTAGAGTCAGGAAACAAACAGTGACTTGATGCAACCTGAGAAACTCAGCTTAGAACAACGTGAGGAAATGAAATGAGAGAATGTTATCACAGGCAGGGATAAAACGCCTGAATGTCAAACATAAAGGTTTTGCTACTTCGGGATAGGGCTGGGAGGAGAATAAACAGCAGCCAGATGAAAAACTGCCTGCTTAAAATGAAACGTCCTTGCTGCTTTAATTGTGGAATGCACACAAAAGGCTCTGTTGTGTAGAAATAGGTCAGCTCAGAAGCATTTATTGGGAGCCAGAGGCTTCCAGCTGGCTGCCATCCCTGTTTCTGATAAGCAGTGATTAAGTGGAGTATAAATCTATTTATGATATTAGTTCATCGGAACACACAGCAATGACATCATCATCTTGCGTCATAGCCTACATTCTAAAGGACAGATACTTCATTACTATTGGATGTACCAAGTATTGTGTATTATGTACTATAAATGTAAAGGTTTCCCTAGGCCAGTGGTGTCCGACTCTAGGGTGCGATACTCATCTCCTTTTCTTGGCCGTGGGAGCCAGCGTTGTCCAAAGACATTTCAGTGGTCATGTGACCAGGATGGCTACATGCCAAAGATACACAGAATGCTGATACCTTCCCACCGGAGTGATACCTATTTATCTATTTGCATGTGCATGCTTTTGAACTGTGAGGTAGGCAGGAGCTGAGGCAAGGAACGGGAGCTTACCTGTTGCGTGGTGCGTGGGTCTCAAACCAGGCTGTCAGCTTTCCAAATGACAAGCTCAGCATCTTTAACCACTGTTCCTCCGAAATTGATTGGAAGAAAAAAAAATTAAGATTTGATCTCATCCCGGAGTATGCCTCATCTCCGTTCATCGAAAACCCCATCACTATAAACGTATGGTGAATTCCAACTCCATTCTACAGTGAGAAACTAAAGTGAAACTAAGAACATCCAGTGTTTAGTTAATTGGTTGGGAAGAAACCTACAGATACGAATACTACAATTCTTTCCTGACATTGCCTCTATTTTGTGTTTAAAATATATTAGCAATAGTCAGTATTGCTCGTAGTTATATTTCAAGGACAATCGATGCTATGTTATTGTCATTAATAAAATGGAGTCAATACGCACCAACTTTTAATATAAGCCTAATTATGATTGTCTCTTTGCATAAAATATCAGATATTGGAAATGTTGACATTGTGAAGTGCCCTTGGCCAAAGCCCATACATATCAATAATCTATTATGGTTTTCATTTTACAGCAGCAATGCTATTATTTCAAAAGGTCTCAAAATCAATTTAACATTTGGCATATCTGCATAATAGTGACATCCTAATTTTAAAAAATTCAGATTTCAGGAGTACATAAGACTGATGTTTAATCTCTAATCAATGATAAAGGACAGGCAGAAATTATGGGTGGAATCACTTTTGAAAATAGACCTCATGGCTTCTGGCCAGATTGGCTTGTGACATAACACTTTCTCCTACGAAGAGTTATATACAGGTAGCCCTTGACTTATGACCAAAATAGAGAGCAGAATTCCCGTTGTTAAACAAGGCGATTGTGAAGTGAGTTGTGTCCATTTTTACAACATTTTTCTGCCACTGCTGTTAAAGAAATGACCGCAGTTCATATGGCTATTAAGCGAATCTGGCTTAATAATTCCCCATTGTCTTTGATCATTGGAGGTCAGCGGATAAAGTCTCAGATGGCAATCACATGACCGCAGGATTTTGCAAATATCATAAATAAGTGCCAGATGTTAAATTCATGAATTTTGATCATGGAAATGTGGTGATTGTTGTAAGTTCGAGGACATTTTTTTCAGAAGTTACGTTTTTTCCAGCGCCACGGAAACTTCAAAGCGCCGATTGTGCAAAGAGGCAGATGAAACGGTAGATCGCACCCTCACTTTGTGCAAGAAGATTCACACAAACTATTGCTAAACCATGACATAACATAGCTGCCAAAATGATTTGCTGGAACATCTGTAAAAATGACCATGCGCCAGTTAGGAAAATTGGTGGGAACACAGAGTTGAAAAAGTTAGTTGAAAACAAGCAGGATAAAATACTGTGAGGTTTTCAAATAGGGACTAATGTACTCGGTTCATAAGTTGCCTCCTGAAAAAGTACCTTTGGAACAACCATGACCTGGATGATTGAGAATCTCTACAGACTTTTAGCTACACAGTTTGGGTTGAACACCCTTTGAATGGTGTGCGAATAGGAATAAATTTCCAGAGAAAAAGAAAAAAAAATGTAGACTACAGGAACCAGGAGCACCACTCAGGTGTCCCTGAGGACACAGATAAACCTCCAGGTCCATCAATGATCCACTAAAAGGATGCAAAAGACCAGATGTCTGCAAGGAATATTAGTCCTTCCATTCCCCACCATCCTGACAGAGCTGAAGAAGCTTCTTGGATGACCAGCAAAACATCTTCAAAAGAAAAAAACAAAAAAGATCAGTTGCCTCCTGAAAAAGCACCTTTGGGAAAACCATGACCTGGATGACTGAAAATCTCTACAGACTCTCGGTTCATAAGCAGATTTAACTGTGGTTGAATAGAAGGAAGTGAGGATAAGTGATGTGGCAATGCCAGGAGAAGTAGACTAGAAGACAAAGAATTGGGGAAAGTCCACAATGATCCGAAAATCAAAATGTATGGTCTAAACCAGCCAAGGAGACACTTTGTGCCGCACCAAAAAAAATCTTTGAAAAATCTGTGGATTGACAACATTTCCATCTGTCAATTTGCAAAGGGCTGCACTGCTTGGATGCTTTCAAATTGTGGTGTTGGAGAAGACCCTGCAAGGAACTTGTGGTGCTGGAAAAGACCCTGCAAGGACCCTGGAGCAGAGTCCCTGCAAGGAGATCAAATCAGTCGATCCTAAAGGAAATCAACCCTGATTGTTCTCCGGAAGGACAAATATTGAAGATGAATCATTTGCGATTCAATTTGAAATGCAGATAATACAGACTCATTCCCAACTGCCTGCGCCTATTTTTAACAGCGAAGGAACACAAAGCAGAGAAAAACATCCTTCAGAAAACACAACTCCACAACACAGTCCTTTCAGAAGTTCCAAGAAGCCTCCATCCCATTTGCACTACTCGGGTGATCCTGGAGACACAGAGGGTCCTCCAAGTCGTTTCAATGACTCTCTAGAAGGCGTGTAGAGCCCAGCTGTTTGCAAGGAATGTGAATCCTTCCATTCCCCTCCATCCAGTCAGAATTGAAGAAGCTTCTTGGATGAGAAATGAAACGTCTTCAAAGAAAAAATAAGAAAGTCCAGTTGCCTCTGAAAAAAGCACCTTTGGGAAAACCATGACCTGGATGACTGAGAATCTCTCTAGATATTGAAGCTGAAGCTCAAATACTTTGGTCATCAAGTAATCAGAGAGGACTTTTTGGAAAAGACTGTGATGCTGGGAAAGATGGAAAAGGGAACGGCAGAGGATGAGATGGATACATAGCATTATCTGCACAATGTACATGAATTTGGGTGAACTCTGGGAGAGGGTGGAGAACAGGGGGACCTAGTGTGTTGTGGTCATGAAGAATCAGACATGACTTAGCAACTGAACAACAATGGTAATGCTGCTTGGATTCGCACATGTTCTACGTCCATTGATTATGACATTCTAGGTTCTTGGGATAGAACTTGATGTGTATGAAGGTTGGCTGCAGCTAAAGAATCATCAGCTGCGATTTCACATACTTTGTGTCTATAATAACAACTTCGATTCGAACGGGAATGAAAAGAAATATTGAATAAGTCTCCAGTTTGCCATCTCGTCCTCTTGCTTTCAATAGGATCTTCTTCAGCCTTGAGAAAAGCGACTCAATTAAATGCATGTCAGATGATTATCTGAGCACTTAATTTAATCTCCATTACACATCCCCTCACCCTTCATATTTCAATTAAATATGCTATCGGAGTGTTAACACATCTTTGAACCTGCTATTTCTTCAGTTAATTTCCCACTAAGAGGTGCTGCAGAGTAACAGATGTCATAATTATGCAATTATTAAGCGTGCTTTATGCTTATTCTCTGGAGCTTTCATGGCAGGGCCCAGCAACCGCTGAACAATTAATCAAAGGGCAGTCAGCCGCTACAGTTCCTATAATATTACACCAATCATATTTCATGACCCAAGAGGCAGTCCTGCTAGGGGGGAAAAAGTTTCATTGTGAAAATAGACACACACAAAAGGTGCAGTGTTGTTGTTTTGTATCTAGGTGGGCTCAGGTTTAATCCTGGCCTCTTCACGTGAAAATAAACATTAAAATAAAAAATGTGAAATAAACATTAAAAAGACAACAACCAACCATGAACATCTGGACAGCCTTGGGTTTGCTAGAGGACAAATTCACCACACACAGAGGGAGCTTCCATAGTTGGTTGTCTTGCCTTGAATTTTTGAGACCTCGAATTGGTCTTTCTCAAAAAACAACTCACTTATTTTGGGTTCATTTTAATTCCCCTCCCCCTTTTTGTCCATCCTTGAACAGGGGGTTGAACGAGAAGACTTCTAAAGTCCATTCCAACTCTGTGGTTCTGTATTCTATATTTAGTTGGCTGGAGTGAGTCTGTCCAATTGTGTCTGTGTTTTAAGTGCAAAGGGTGTCTGAGAAGCCGTCTTACTTCAAACAGATTAGACTTCTTGTGGCCCGCCGGTGGCCAGGAGAGCTGGCAGCAGAGTCAGACAGTGAGGAGGTTGGGGAGGAACTTGGGTCAGTCCTGGGGGCTGGGGAAAGCTCAGATGAGGGGTCTGCATCGGAGGCAGAGAGGGAATCAGACAGCAGCGAGGCAGAGGAACAGCTGGAGTCCGTTCCCAGTGTGTGCATGTGCAGAGCTGCCAGAAGATAGGAACTATTAAGAAAGCAGGGAAGATTCGGGAGTAAAGCAACACCTTGGAGATGATTGGCCCCCCCTACAGGACATAAAAGAGGAGCAAACGGCATGTGGAATTGAAGTACACAAATATTAATGTTGGGTGGGAATTTTAGAAACTGAAATACATAAGTTTTAAAGTTTCCAAGATTGGACACACCTTGGCTGAAGCATTCTGATAGTGGAAGTCTAGAATTCTTAAAGTTGCCGAAGTTGGACACCCTTGCTGTAGAACCTTTTTTATATATGTATAATGCATTTTTATTAGTTTATCAAAATATAAAATACAAAGAGAAATTTAAATAACTTGTTGTTCTTGTTAGTTGCGAAGTCTTGTCTGACTCATCGTGGCCCCATGGACAATGTTCCTCCAGTCCTTCCTGTCCTCTACCATCCTCTGGAGTCCATTTAATCTCACACCGACTGCCTCAGTGACTCCATCCAGCCACCTCATTCTCTGTCGTCCAATTCTTCTTTTGCCCTCAGTCTTTCCCAGCATTAGGCTCTTCTCCAGTGAGTCCTTCCTTCTCATTAGGTGGCCAAAGTCTTTGCGTTCCATCTTCAGGATCTGGCCTTCTAAAGCGCAATCAAGGTTGTTCTCCTCTAGGACTGACCAGTTTGATCGCCTTGCAGTCCAAGGGACTCACAGGAGTCTTCTCCAGCATTATAGTTCAAAGGCCTCAAATCTTAAATAAGTAGACCCTCAATAGTCTACAAGGATATGTTGTAAGACTTTGTATTTCCTCCTGGAAAACATTTCTTATTTCTAATATAAATATTGCATTATAACAACACAATCCTAGTATAAATTAATTTTACTCAATGTGGTTAGTGCTACATTGCTACATTGCCAAACATAAATCCTTTGTAAATAGTTCGTAAATTGCCAAATTTTACAGCTGGTCATTTTCAGAACTATGCATAAAGTTTGGTGGATTCTCGTTTAAAAATTAAATCCTTTGGATTAGTTTCTGGCTTTGAGAAGGCAAATATGCAGAGGCCTTTTCTCAGAGATTCTGCAGGGGACGTGGACAAAATAAAGATGAAGATGGTAGATTTAGATAAAGTACCACTTTATAAAACCTTAGTAAGACCAGACCTGGAATACTACATCCAGTTTGGTCACAGTTGAGACTTTGGAACAAGTGCACAGAAGAGTAATTAAGGTGTTTAAAGACTTGGAGACTAAAACCTATGAAGAATGGTTGCAGGATTTGTGTAAGTCTAGTCTAGAGAAAAGAAGGGATAGGGGCAGGGGTGAAATCCAGCAGGTTCTGATAGGTTCTGAAGAATCGGTAGCGGAAGTTTTGGTAATTCGGAGAACCAGCAAATACCATCTCTGGCTGGTCCGAGTCGGATGGGAATGGGGATTTTACAGTATCCTTCCCTTGGAGTGGGGTGGGAATGGGGATTTTACAGTATCTTTCTCCTGGAGTGAGAAGGGAATGGAGATTTTGAAGAATCCTTCCCTGACACACACACCAAGCCATGCCCACCAAGCCACGGCCACAGAACCGGTAGTAAAAAAAATTGAATTTCACCACTGGCTAAGGCTGACATCATAGCAGTATTCCAGTATTTGAGGGGTTGCCACAAAGAAAAGGAGGTCAACTTATTTATCCAAAGCACCAGAAGGCAAGACAAGAAACAATGGGTGGAAACTAATCAAGGAGAGAAGCAGCCTGGAATTAAGGAGAAACTTCCTAACAGTGAGAACAATTAACAGTGGAACGACTTGCCTCGAGAAGTTGTGGGTGCTACACTATTGGAGCTTTTTAAGAAAAGACTGGACAACCATTTGTCTAATGGCAAATGTCTAATGGTATGTGTGCCACAGGTGGCATGCGGAGCCAGATCTGTGGGCACACAAGTGTTGCCCTACCTCAGCTCTAGCACACATGTGTATGCTGGCCAGCTAATTTTCAGGCCTTCCGGGCCACCGCAAGTTGGGAAACAGGCTGTTTCTGGCCTCTGGAGGGCCTCCGGGAGGGTGGGGAAGGCTGTTTCCAACCATCCCAGGTTCCTAGAAAGACTCTGGAGCCTGGGGAGGCCAAAAAAGGGACCTACCAGGCCCATCGTGCCATCGCGTGCCAAAAGTAGGGGGAGCGCGGGGAGTTATGTGTGCGTGCATGGGGGTATGGGGCACATTTAATTATGGGTGTGGGCACACACATGCCTGACCCTCCCTTTTGGCACACGATGGCAAAAAGGTTAGCCATCCTACAGGGCCTACTGCTTAAGCAGGGGGTTGGACTAGAAGACCTCCAAGGTCCCTTCCAGGTCTATTCTGAATTGAAAACCTTCTTTCATTGTGTCCCATTCCTCAGCAACAGACAACTGCCATTGAAGTAATATAATATGATCGAGAATGATTTAGAATTACATTTTATTTCTTCCGTAACCGTGAGTTTCCGAATCCTCCTAATTCCTCTTCCCCCGTTGCCTAGTTTGTTTTAGGATTTCTAAGTTCAAAATTAAATTTATGTAATTAATCCTGAACACAAGTCTTCTTCCAAAACGTATCTGTGGAACATGCAATGAATTTCTGAGGTTTGATGTGGGAATGTGTGTGTTTGTGTGTGCGTGCATGCACACTAATTTCTAACATATGTACCCCATAGGCATGATTCACACAAATGTCTGGAATTTGGAGGAAATGATGATCCGGCTTAGAAATGTGTAAAGAAACTTGGTAATTTTCACTTCAGATGTTGTCAGCGAGTGACTATTATAAAAACACATTTCACACTAGTTCACTGTTAAAAAAAAATCTTATAACATGCAGTTTCAGCAAACTTACACATTTAATGAACTCTACCACCTAAAGGAATATTTCCTCAAAGCTAGTAGTATAATCAGTTAGATTAAATCAAAAGATGAAAATGTGTAGGTGTTGTGTATGCTTATTTATTTATTTTTAATTAGTAGGTAACATCTGAATTAGATGTAGAAATGAGAATGAAGGACGTATCAATTCTTGAAACAAAAGATGTTGTACACCCAATAGATTCCAACAAAATCTCTTTTTCTTTTTCTTTTCTTTTTTTCTCTTTTTCTTTCTCTCTCTCTCTCTCTTCTTTCTGTAGAGAATAGAATAGAATATTCTATTTAGAATATTCTAAAAAAAGAATATTCTATCCTAAGAGAAGAGAAGAGAAGAGAAGAGAAGAGAAGAGAAGAGAAGAGAAGAGAAGAGAAGAGACAATTGGAAGGGAAGGGAAGGGAAGGGAAGGGAAGGGGAAGGGGAAGGGGAAGGGGAAGGGGAAGGGGAAGGGAAGGGAAGGGAAGGGAAGGGAAGGGAAGGGAAGGGAAGGGAAGGGAAGGGAAGAGAAGAGAAGAGAAGAGAAGAGAAGAGAAGAGAAGAGAAGAGAAGAGAAGAGAAGAGAAGAGAATTTTATTGGCCAAGTGTGATTGGATATTTGTCTTGGTGCATATGCTGTCAGTGTACATAAAAGAAAAGATACGTTCATCAAAAATCATAAGGTACAACACTTAATGATAGTCATAGGGTACAAATAAGCAATCAAATCATATTAGGAAACAATCAATATAAATCGTAAGGATACAAGCAACAAAGTTACAGTCATATAGTCATTAGTGGAAGGAGATGGATGATAGGAACGATGAGAAAATTAATAGTAGTGCAGACTTAGTAAATGGCATTAATGTAGAATCTTTATGCAACATTTCATAAAATTCTTCAGGTAGCTTATAATATAAGGTAGCTTGTTGGAAGAAATATCCATCTGAGTTCAGTTCCAAGTGGAAAGAAAGATACTGGAAACATGGAGACTGCTTGGAAAGATGGTTTAATGGTGGACAAGTCCACATGGGTTTTTTGGGTTCTGGGCAAAATGAGCACATGAGGGAGAGAGATTTATACTCTCGCTTGGGAGCTTCCTCTTCCTATATTCTGACTGGTTATTAGACTTCCATGGGCCCATGCAGGGGTAACTTTGTAGTGTCTTGAATCCCAAGCTTGGTTGAATCTCGCTAGGTGATGTAATCTCCCCAAGTGCTATGTAATGAGCTCTGTTGCTAGATGGGTAGAGGGCTAATCCTATCATGTCCTGCAGGCCATGTCTTAATCCCATCACCCTGGAGATGAAGCGAGGGGTGCAGGGAGCTGCAGGGAGCTGCTTTGTCTTAAAAACATGTTTCTCCTTTAGGGAAAATATAATATTCTGCCTTTTTAATATTCCCTAGAATATTTCATTTTCCTAGGAGAGGGGTGGGGGCTAACTTCATACAGTATTAAAAGATATTATGGTGTCCTCCATATTGTATATATTATGGAATTACACTTTCCTACTTGTGACCTATCAATTAATATATATGGATCTATTTAGCTGGGCATTCCTGGATCAAATTGTGCATTAATTAATTGAAATGAAGATGAACACCTCCCCTTAGAGTTGGGAACGACTAGCACATATGTGCGAGGGGAACCTTTACCTTTATTTTATAGCCATGATCAGTTGAATGCCATTTCTTCACTGAGTCATAGGCAGAAAGTGATGGGACAACAGCCAAAGACCCAACAGGTTAAAATTTACAAATTTACAGATTCTGAATTTCGATTTTGGCTTATAGACATCACATCGATGATAGTAAAACTGTGAAAATTGAATTGTGGAATTGAAACAACCTTCCAAGCCAAATTAAGGATTCAGATCAAATTGCCAAAATGAAGCAGACTGATAAATCAGAAGGACTTCTGCGTGGGGATAAAAAAAAAAAAGATTTATGAAATCCAGTTACCTCAAAATGAAAATGTGAGGTAGATCAATGTATCAAGGAGAATGAGGGTTAACTTTCATACTTCTCGTAGATGGAATAGTCCACAAATTCTTCTTTCACACAGTTAAAGCAGATTTATCAAAAGTTAGTCAAAAGGAAATGTAACGGACTCGCTTCCATCAGGATTGCTTGCTGGTAAAATGACTGGCAGTTAATTACACTACCTATCTAAAGGGGAAAATATATAAAAAATAATTCTTCTATTGCATATTTTTTGAAAGTGAATAATGCAATCTCTTCCTAGCTGATCCATACGTAAAGCACAAAAATTTAACTCAGAAGTATTCAGCTGTTTGCAAAGGATCTATGTTACTGTTAAATTCGCTGCCAAATTAATGAGAATATCTCACACAGTGTTATAATTTAAAGGAGAGATGTACAAACTCACCAAATATGTTTTCATTTAGCCTTTTAATTAAACTTGCAGTTAATAGAGTACTGTTAAAAAGGAAAAGGAGGAACCGAGGGTGTTAAAAGACATGGAATTAATCTGACAATATTAATAATATTCCATGCAGGGTTGTATTTGTTAAACTCTTGTGTGGGGAAAATCCCACAACATGGAGAAGCAATTAAGAGGGCGAAACAGCTGGGAATAAAATAAATGAGCAGTAAGATTTGAGCATTCGTACTTATATATTTAAAGGAGAATATTTGTAGCTCAGGGTTGAGATGAGGGCTCCTTGGTGCTCTCAGAGTTTGGTTGGGTTTCATTACCCAAACAAAGTAACAAGGCAACATCATCAGTGCTAGATGGCACTGATGATGTTATTTAGTTGGATAATGAAACCTCTGCAAGAAAATTACCAAGCTCAGAGAGCACCAAGAATGCCTCACTTATTATAGTTATTTGTTTCTCACTCTGAAAGATTGGATTCTATTTATTATGAGGATTGGTAGTGTGGACTCCAGAATTTTGAAAGAGGGTGGCTTCATCAGATGGATGAATGCATTTAGACTGTGGGAAAATGGTGGGATGGCATGGGAAAATCCAAACCAAGTGTCTTCTGCTGAGCAAATTAGCAGATCCCCCCCCCTTCCCACTGTGGTTCAGGAGATCATACAATTGCGATTCTAAGTTCCATGTCCACCATATGAGTGTACAGCACATTTATGAGATGAGTAACCTTTTTAGGCCGTGTTGTAGGAGCTCCAGAAATTCATTCCAGGATCCTGAATGATAATCTAGTTCTACTTTCTGGTAAATTCCAATCTAGCAGGCTTAAATTTCTGATGTTTGGAAAAATGGTGGGAAACCATGTGTGATCGTTGACTAACTGCGTACGCTACTCCAGTGTAGCCAGAATGAATCTGGCCTTGCTCCTAAGTTCAAAATGTGTGAGTCATTCTCTCTTCTTAGAATAGAATAGAATAGAATAGAATAGAATAGAATAGAATAGAATGGAATGGAATGGAATGGAATGGAATGGAATGGAATGGAATGGAATGGAATAATGAATGAATGGAATGGAATGGAATGGAATGGAATGGAATGGAATAGAATAGAATAGAATAGAATAGAATAGAATAGAATAGAATAGAATAGAATTCTTTATTGGCCAAGTATGATTGGACACACAAGGGATTTGTCTTGGTGCATACCCTCTCGGTGTATATAAAAGAAAAGATACATTCGTCAAGAATCATAAGGTACAACACTTAATGATAGCCATACAGAAACAGTCAATATAAATCTTAAGGATACCAGCAACAAAGTTAGTCAAACACTCATAAGTGGGAGGAGATGGGTGGTGGGAACAATGAGAAGATTAATAGTCATGCAGATTTAGTAAATAGTTTGACAGTGTTGAGGGAGTTATTTGTTTAGCAGAGTGATGGCATTCAGGAAAAAAATGCTCTTGTGTCTAGTTGTTCTGGTGTGCAGTCGTTTTGAGGGTAGGAGTTGAAACAGTTTATGTCCAGGATGTGAGGGGTCTGTAAATATTTCCACAGCCCTCTTTTTGACTCATGCAGTATACAGGTCTTCAATGGAAGGCAAGTTGGTAGCCATTGTTTTTTCTGCAGTTTTAATTATCCTCTGAAGTCTGTGTCTGTCTTGTTCGGCTGCAGAGCCAAACCAGACAGTTATAGAGGTGCAGATGACAGACTCAATCATTCCTCTGTAGAAACCATAGTGAAACAGAACATAGCTATGATGACAGAAACTGGATGACTTCCCATATGTGAAGGAACCATGGATGACTCATAAGGTCATAAGCCAGAGAGGGCCCTTGAGCTCACATTTCTGTTTTTCTTCTCTGTGGCATCAACGCTACTTTTGAATGCTGACTTGGGAAGCACTGTATGCTTTTTTTTTTCCAAGGAACGAGTAGGCAGGCTTCCAATTTTGCCATCAATCATATTTAATAGCTTATGCAATTAATGTAATTTTGTTATTGAAGATGCCTTGCCGATGCAGAGGCTTCCTGGAGACAGTTATGGTTTCCTTTCAATAATAATAAAGAAGAGATCATGGAATCCTATATGGCCTTTTTGAATTTTGAGCAATTAGGCCTGGGCATTTATTGAGGGTATTTTATAAAATATTCATGGAGGGAGATGGACAATATGAGATGCTATAGTTTTAAATATCATCTGAATCAAATACTACAATTTAGGGAAAGGGTTGTGCGTTCTTGTTAGAATGAAAGACGTACTTGGCAAAAGGAAGTTTGGTTGGTAGCTGCTTTAGGGATGGTACTTTCTGAATGTCTTCAGTGACCTTCTCTGTAAGGGGAAATCTACTGTCTTAGTTTTTGAAGGTTGAATCATCACTAGTCCATCAACTGGACTAGCGTTTTGTTGTTAGTTTGAGACGTTTTGCTGCTCATCCAAGTAGATTCATCAATCAGAGCAAGCTAGTTAGGCAGAGAATCACAGGAATGTAGCAATTCCTGCCATACCAACCTCAGGGGTTTCCTCCCCAAAATGCATTGCAATATGTAGGTGTAGACTCTTAGTCATCCAGACAAAGGTGTTTGAAGGTTTGAACTACTGTCTTAGTTTTTATTCCATCTATTCCTTTTTTTAAACTTAATCCTCGATTTACCGTACTTTTCAGAGTATAAGACACTCCAGACAATAAGATGCACCTATGTTTTTTGGGGAGGAAAACAAGAAAAAAAAATCCTGCCTCTGCCTCCCAGCAATTTGCCTCATTGCAGCAAACAGCAAACAACCTGCTTTAGTTTCATTTTCATTTTCAGCACAGCTTGATTAGCAGAAGAAAAAAAAAATCTGCCTCCCAGCAATTTGCCTCCTTGCAGCAAACAGCGGAGGCCCGTGCGGCAATAGGCAATCCTTGCGGCCTGAAACAGGGTCGGGAGGCTGATCCAACACGCAATCAACTGCTTGTGCTAATCAGGCTGTGCTGAAGCTGAAATGGGCTGTTTGCTGTTTGCTGCAAGGAGGTAAATTGCTGGGAGGCAGAGGCCAAAGGGTGGGGGCCAGCGGGTAGGCAGGGCTACATTCGGTGTATAAAACGCACCTAAATTTTCACTCTCTTTTAGGGAGGGGGGATACATTTTATACTCCGAAAAATACAGTAATTCCCTGCCAAGATCCAGTGAAAAAGCAACCACTACTTTCTTGACAGTGAGAACAATCAACCGGTGAAAGAACTTGCCCTCAGAAGTTGTGGGTGCTCCACCCCTGGAGGCTTTTAAGAAGATCCACCTGTCTGGAATGGTATAGGGTCTCTGCTGGAGCAGAGGGTTAGATTAGAAGACCTTCAAGGACTCTATTAAACTCTGATATTCTATGTTCCTTCACACTGTAAGAGTTTGGGAAAAGGAGATGAAGCAGAAGACAAGCAAGTGAAGAAGTAGATCTGTTGTGGTCCGTCAGCAGCCTGCAGAGCTGGCAGCAGAATCGGACAGTGAGGAGGCTGGGGAGGAACATGGGCCAGTCCTGGAGTCTGGGGAAAGCCTGGATGAGGGCTCTGCATCAGAGGCAGAGATGCGGCCAGGGCCATCTGGGAGTGATGCGCTGACTCCAGAGCCCCGAGTGTCAGACAGCAGAGAGGTAGAGGAACAGGAGGAGCCTGTCCCTAGTGTACGTATGCGCAGAACTGCCAGAAGGCAAGAGCAGCTAAAGCAAAAGGGACGACTCGTGAGTAAGGCTTGGAGATGATTGGCCCCTCCCATAAGACATAAAGGAAGAGCAAAGGTACGTGGGCCTTTGCAGGAAGCAATGTTGTGAATGGTGTCGGTTTGTACTTTGAAACTCTGTTTTTGACTCTGTGTTTCCACGTGGAAACACCGTGTGGAAACACAGGTAGAAGAGATTGCAGGCTGGGGGATTCTGGGAGTTGAAGTCTAGCCATCTTCAAGCTTCCAAGGTTGAGAAACTCTGCCTTAAAGGAAGGTAGGATAAGACAAATACAGGTGGTCCTCGGCTTACGACCATCATTGAGCCCAGCGTTGCTGTTACTAAGCGAGATTTTAGTTTAGTTTAATTTAGTTTAGTTTATTATTTATTTTATTTTACTATTATTTTATTATTTTATTTTACTATTTTTTTAAAAATGTTTTTATTTTTTATTTTATTTTATTATTTTATTTTAAAATATTTTATTTTAATATTTTTTAAAAATGTTTTTTATTTTTTATTTTATTATTTTATTTTAATATTTTTTTTAAAAAATGTTTTTTATTTTTAATTATTCTTTTGCCATACAGAAGCAAATGCTGTCGGATAACGTATCCATGGCGTTTGGGTCTTCAAAGTGGAGAGCAATTAAAGTCACGCTAAATCTCCTTTGCTCCCCAGAACTCGCAGGATCTAACGGCATTAACTTGACCCAATTAAATGGTTACTCTCTGATGACTGGCTGTCTAGACATCTTAAATATTTGCTCTGTGGTGTCCCCTGCAGTTCATAATTAAAGAGTTACATGAAACCTACAGGATGTTTTACAAGCCAGATCTGAAATTATACAGATTTTGCATGCAATAAATGTATAGGCAGCGCATGAATGTACACACGTGCGCGCATGGATTTTGATTATAGGGCATATATGAATTTGAGTGTCTTTCTTCCGTGTCTGTCTGTGTGTTCATGATCTAAGCAATTAAGAAACCCAATGTCTAATCCACCACAGGTTTTTTTCCCCCCTGTTCTAAGGGGAAATGATTGTCACAGTGGCTGATACATTTACAATGGGTCTAAGGCAGGGATATTAATGATCTGGCATTGATCGGAGGGTTAAGACAAAACAAAAGGGAGAATTTAACACAATACCTTCTAGAAACCGCTGCCATGAATTCTAACATGCAGTGATGGATATTAGTTTAGACAGATTTTAGCAGGAGTGGAAAAACCTCTTCAAGAACAGGACTTTGACAGCAACTGTTTGAACATTTGCCGCTACGTGTGTTGAGTTGAATTTTAGTCTGGAGATTAAAACGGGAGTTAAATTAAAATTGGGATACGTGAAATGCAAAAATAAAGATTAAGCGGTGAACAAGTGTTCCAACACTCGAGATTTTTAAAGAAGAGTTTGGATAACCATTTGTCTGAAACGGTCTAAAGTCTTCTGGTTGAGGAGAGGATTGGACTAGATGACCTCCAAGGTCCCTTCCAACTCTGGTATTCTGTTAGTCATTCTTCTCCTGCTTCTGTCCTGTCTTCCTGAATTTTGGTTTAAGGAAGAAAAATCCCTTGTTGTTTTAAAAAAATATGTAGGTTCATCACCCAACTAAGCAGTCTTTTCACACACGAATAATTCATTAACTGTCTTCGGTCTTATGTCTTTAATATGAATGTGGACATCTAAATAGATCTGAGTTCATTGCATGCCTTTTAGTACTCACATAATCATTTTTTTAAAAAAATATAGGTCTCTTTCCCAGCAGAAATTAGATTCTCACAAAATTTTACATGGACGTCCCTCCAGTTTGATGCTTTCTGTTCTTTTTCAGTCTCTTTAAAAATCAGGGTTAAAAATCAAGAAGCCTACAATCTTTTTCAAATATTTCCCATGTTCCTTCTTCTGGTGCTCTCCAAAAGGGGATTTCTGATCTCCACTACCAAAGGTGAGAGAAAATTTGATCCCTTTCGTGGCATAATTAATGTCTGTAATAAGGGTTTCCCTGACACCCTTGGGAAAACGACTCGGGAAGCGCCATCGTCCGTTTGAGCCGCCATGAAATATTTAGGAGCCATCAATATCCTTAAAGTGACAATGTCAAATTGGATTTATTGCAGCCCCTAGGCCTTGTGGGAAAAGTCCCTATTGAAAGATATGCTATGCCCTGTTCCTGAAATGCAAATCGGACGCCGTTTTACTCCTTGGCAGCTGGACGGATCAGCCAACAATGTCAAACATTTTGGAGTGTGTCGCTACCTCTCTGGATTATGTTGTCATCGTTGTGTTCCTATGGAGTAGTGCATAAGAAGTATATAAAAGGTAAGGGGAGGAGAAGAAGAAAGGTTGGAGTAAAGGTAAAGGGTAAAAGAGGAGTCCCGAAAAAGTAAAAATTAAAAATGGAAGTTAAAAGAAAAGATGAATGAAAAATGATGAAAATGACTGTACATGTAAATGTGTTTATGAGAAATAAAAATAAAAAATATATATATCTAAAAAAAAGAAGTATATAAAAGGTAAAGGTTCCCCTCGCACATATGTGCTAATCGTTCCCGACTCTAGGGGGTGGTGCTCATCTCCGTTTCAAAGCTGAAGAGCCAGCATTGTCCGAAGACGTCTCCGTGGTCATGTGGCCGGCATGACTCAATGCCAAAGGTGCACGGAATGCTGTTACCTTCCCACCAGAGGTGGTCCCTATTTTTCTACTTGCATTTTTTACGTGCTTTCGAACTGCTAGATTGGCAGAAGCTGGGACAAATAACGGGAGCTCACCCGTTACCTGGCACTAGGGATTCGAACTGCTGAACTGCTGACCTTTTGATCAATAAGCTCAGCGTCTTAGCCACTGAGCCATCGTGTCCTTGGTATATACTCTTTTTTTTTCCAGGTGGACAGATTCTCCACCAGAGCCAACAATATTAACTAGGAGCAAGCAAAACTCCTTACCATTCATTAATGCGATCCTATTTAAACATATTTATCACTTTTGGGATTTATAAGAGTTTGCGTGCCCAACAGTTATTGGCTGAGAATTCTATTGTTTTTTGGGGGGAAATGCTTCTAACGGTAAAGAATTCTCTCTAAAAGAAATCTTCTGTCCTTACCATCAGTCGTCTAAGTGTAATCTGCTTGAAACTTTGGAAAATAATAATGAGTCGCAGTGGCGCAGTGGTTAGAGTGCAGTACTGCAGGCTACTTCTGCTGACTGCCGGCTGCCTGCAATTTGGCAATTCGAATCTCACCAGACTCAAGGTTGACTCAAGCTTCCAATCTTTCCGAGGTGGGTAAAATGAGGACCCAGACTGTTGGGGGCAAATAGGCTGACTCTGTAAACCGCTTAGAGAGGGCTGTAAAGTACCGTGAAGCGGTATATAAGTCTAAGGGCTATTGCTATTACTAATAGAAGAGAATGTGGGGTCCTTGGTGCTCTCTTAACTTGATGGTTTGCTTTTTCTCATTTTATATACGGTACTAGTAGCTTGTCCTGTTAGTGTTCGTGGGAATGGACTTGGTGGGTCTTTGATTGAGCTGTTGTTTATTGTTAGGCTTGTTTGTCTGAGTTGGTAGTTTCTTGATTGGGGTTGATTTATTTCTTGATTGTTGGTCTAATGTTAATCTTGGTTTAATCTCTGCTCATCTGGGTGTCCAGTACTGGCGAGGAGGTGTTTTGGTCTTTCTGTTTGCCTCTTTTAAATGGTATGTAGATGTTGGTTATTTCTGTTGATGGCTGATTTGTCTGAGTGCCAAGTGCAACACTAGAGAATTCCTGAAAGTTTAGCACACCCCACTCCCTTCTAGCACTGATGATGTTACCTAGCTGGGTAAGAAGATGTCTGCAAGAAAACAACTGAACTCAGAGAACACCAAGGACCTCACAATTCAACCCTGAGCTACAAATATTATGTTCTATTAATACTTTCCAGAGTTTCAAGCAGATTACACTTAGAAGGCTGAAGGTTAAGGACAGAAGATTTCTTTCAGAGATAATTCTTTACCCTTAGAAGCATTTTTTCAGAATCAATAGAATTCTCAGCCAGTAACTGTTGGGTATGTAGACTCTTTATGAACCCCAAAGTGACAATTATATTTATGGTAAATAGGATTATACCCATGAACGGTAAGGAGTTTTGCTTGCTCATAGTTTGTAATGTTGGCTCTGGCAGAGAATCTCTTCTCTCCCACCCACCCCCCTTCCTCCAACTTTACTCCCTTCTAGCTCTGATGATGTTACCTAGTTGGGGACCTCACAGTCTCCTCCTCCTCCTCTTCCAACCTCACACCCTTCTAGCTCTGATGAGGCTTGCCCTGTCAGTATTCCTGGGAATGTGGTTTTTTTTCTTAGCAGTTTCTTGATTAGGGTATTGTTTTCTGCTTGATTGTTTGTCTGGTGTTAATCCATGTTTATCTGAGTTTCTCTTTCTGTGAAGTCCTCAGTGCTAGCTAGAGTTCACAAGTTGGGTAATGAAACATCTGTCAGAAAACAATCAAGCTCAGAGAGCACCAAGGATCCCACAGACTCATCCTCCTCATCCTCATCCTCCCCCTCCCCCTCCTCCTCCTCCAATCTCACACCCTTCTAGCACGGATGATGTTATCTAGTTGGGGACCACACAGTCTCCTTCTCCTCCTCTTCCTCCTCCCTCACTCCTTGTTGTGGCTCCGTTGCCTGAGCCTGTGTCATCGGCAGGAGAGATCTCTGAGAGTGAGGGAGAGGAGTTGGCAAGGCCTCCTTCTCCAGGACCCTCCTCTCTGGCAATGCCTCCGGAGGACACCGAAGGGCAAGAGATAGGCCCAGAGCCAAGCACATCCCACAGCCACAGGTGGATAGTGATGAGGGTAATGAGTCTTGGCTGGACCCTCGTCAGCGTCGCAGAGACAGGCGCGTGCAACAGAAGAAAAGGCATGCCCATGATTAGCTGACTCACTGGACCACACCCCACAGGCTATAAAAGGGGGTGAGTTAGCCATTCAGACTCTGTGACAGACAAAATTAACTCCTTTGAGTCACATTGCATCTCTGGAAAACAGCAATCTGGGCCTTGGAAATATTCGGACAATTCTGACTGTGGGTATTTTTGTTGATAAAGTTCTTGGCAAGCAGCTGCTGGGATTGCTGCCAAGCGTCTTATCGGACTAATTGGTTGCCTGCCAGTTTATTTAACCCCCGGCTGTCTGGCTGAGTGTGTGCATGTGGGACGGGGACAGAACACTCCCTTCTAACTCTGATGATGTTACCTAGCTGGGTAACGAAATCTCTGCAAGAAAATAACCCAAATTCAGAGAGCACCAAGGCCCCCCTCCCTCTAACGCATTAATCTCAATACTAGGAAGTGAAATGTGCCTGGCTCACAAGGCCCTATTCAGTAGAGGGCAACCTCCCATGTTCTGAGAGTTGTATGTCACCTCTTTAAGTGGAAACGGAAGAAAATGCCATTTCAGGGTTTTAACAAAGTCCTCGCAAAGACCGAACTTCTCCCCTCCCGAAGACTTCAACCGAAGGCACCAGATGACATCAGTGGGAGCCTGAGAGCTGTTCCTGTACCCCAGTTAAGCCACATGTTTGTATGGGAGAATATAATAAAGCCCATCTGTTTGAACCATATTTAACGTTATAAATTAGGAAAACATCAAAAATGTCAGAAGACAGCAAGCAGCACTTCTCTGTTGTCTTTGAGCTCCATATTTATTAGGCTAGTTTGTTATCAAACTATCCTTCCTAACATGAAAAGAACAGCAGGCCTTCTGCAGAGCCAGATGGCCGGGTTGGTTTTGAAACAGATTCTGGAAGGGTTTTGAAGAGTATACATATTTCACCAACATCATCCCTTCCTTTTTTAAAAAAGAAAAAGAAAAAGAATGGGGCAGGAGGGGTGGGATGGAGCTGAATTCCCAGAAGAACTCATCTTTTGTGTATGCATACCCAGAAATACACAAACACGTCTGTCTGTGATAATAATGTACAGTACTGAATATTTTTTTTAAAGATACAGATACAGATTAACGGAGTTGGAAGGGATCTTGTAAGTCATCTAGTCCAACCACCCCCCTGCCCAAGCAGACCCTAGAGCATCATTTTTAACAGATGGCAGTCCAGTCTCTTCTTGAAAGCCTCCGGTGATGAAGCTCCCACAACTTCCGAAGGCAACTTCTGTTCCATCGGCTGATTGTTCTCACTGTCAGAAAATTCCTCCTTATTTCCAGATTGAATCTCTCCTTGGTCAGTTTCCATCCATTGTTTCTTGTCTGGCCTTTGGGTGCCTTGGGAAATAGCCTGGGCCCCTCCTCTCTGTGGCAGCCCCTCAAATATTGGAAGACTGCTATCCTGTCTCCCCTGTTCTTTCTCTTCACTAGAATAGCCACGCCCAGTCCCTTCATCCGTTCTTCGTAGTTGGATCAAAGTTCATAGAAGAATGTGCACATCCAAACAAACCTTCCACCCTTCTCAAATCTTTCCTGTCTTTTTCAGTTGAACTGTATGGTTAAATAAGTTCAGAAATGGCTTTAGCCTCCAGTCCCCTCATCATCTTGGTTGCTCTTTTTGCATTTATCCAACTGTTCTCATTCAAATTGTTGCATATGAAATTCTATTTTTTCCTCCAAAAGGAGAGAAAAGAATTAAGTGCAATTAGCCAGGGGTAGGTGTGGAATATTTAACTAAACTATTAACTGTTCAACTAACATTGAATGATTCAACTATGCTGAATAGAAATGATTGAGAGGTGAGTTTGGGTTTGAGCTGACATGCTTGATACAAAGGTTTGTCTAGCAAATACAGCAGCTGAAAGCAGGATAAGAAGCAATGGATGGAAATTAATCAAGCAGAGAAGCAACCTAGAACTAGGGAGAAATTTTCTGATGGTGAAAACAATTAATCAGTAGAATGACTTGCCACCAGAATTCATGGGTGCTCCATCACTGGAGGCTTTGAAGAAAAGACTGGACAGTCTGGAACAGTGTAAGGTTTCCTGCTTGAAGACGGGATTGGAGTAGAAGACCTCCAAAGGTCCCCTCCAACTGAGTTATTCTGTTTTTCAGATTGTTTTTAAAAAAATGACTCCAGAATGTCATACATGTTGAAATATTACGCCTATTTCAACATGTAATTTCAATTCAGAGATTTCTTTCAAAGCCAGAGCAAATGGTCTTTCCAAATCTCATGTGAAAATTGAACTAAATCATTGAATGAAACAGGATGCCTCTGCATTGAATGGATGAGTGAAAGAACTTTGGCACGTGCCCCAAATCAATTAGGAAAATCAAATTCAGTGTTCCAGATAAATTCACGTTACTTACCTGTATTGAACAGATGATCGGAAATGAATACGATCTTCAAATCACATGGAAGCCATCCTACACAGACAGACAATTTTGGCCCTCTCTAAACACTTCAAAAAAAATAAATATCACACACACACACACACACACACACACACACACAGGCTCAAGATACAGAAGGATCTTGACAGACTTGAACATTGGGCGCTATCTAACAAAATGAAATTCAACGGTGAAAAAAAGAAAGGTTCTACATTTAGGGAAGAAAAACAAAATGCACAGGTTCCGTAAATGTGATACCTTGCTCAACAGTAGTAACTGTGAGAGGGACCTTGGAGTCCTAGTGGACAACCATTTAGATATGAGACAGCAGTGTGAAGCAGCTGCCAAAAAAGCCAACACAGTTCTGGGCTGCATAAAACGAGGGATAGAATCAAGATCACATGAAGTGTTAGTGCTACTTTATAATGCCTTGGTAAGGCCACACTTGGAATACTGCATCCAGTTTTGGTCATCACGCCAAGAGCAACAAAGAGGATTAGGGGATTGGAGGCTAAAATATATGAAGAATGGTTGCAGGAACTGGGTATGTCTAGTTTGATAAAAAGAAGGACTAGGGGAGACATGAAAGCAGTCTTCCAATATCTCAGGGGTTACCACAAAGAAGAGGGAGCCAAGCTATTCTCCAAAGCCCCTGAGGGTAGGACAAGAAGCAATGGAGGGAAACTAATCAAGGAGAGAAGCAACCTAGTACTAAGGAAAAATGTCCTGACAGTTAGAACAATTAATCAGTGGAATGACTTGTCTCCAGAAATTGTGAATTCTCCAACACTGAAAGTTTTTAAGAAGATGTTGGATAACCATTTGTCTGAAGTGTTGTAGGGCTTAGTTCCTAAGCAGGGGGTTGGACTAGAAGACCTCCAAGGTCCCTTCCAACTATTCTATTCTATTCTATTCTATTCTATTCTATTCTATTCTATTCTATTCTATTCTATTCTATTCTATTCTATTCTATTCTATTCTATTCCATTCCATTCCATTCCATTCCCTATTCTATTCCATTCCATATTCCATTCTATATTCCATTCTATTCTATTCTATATATATAATAGAATGGAATGGAATATATATATTCCACTATGTATATATACATATATATATATAATGTAATGTATGTATGTATATATGTATATATACATACATATTAATCACAGTCCATTTTGAATACATCGTGGAATAATGATTAGAACTCAAAATAAAAGAAGTCCTTATTATTTTATTCTCTATTGTTTATAATATTCTATAAAGGGGATCTCCCTCAGATTTTCTTTACAGCTCTCAGCAGTTTGATTGGGATTCCTATCCAATATTAAATATGATTTTATAAATCATAGCATCGTGAAATGCGTAAGAGATTTAAGCTGACAAAACCCCCTTTTTTTTCTCTCTCTCTCTCTCTGTCTCTCTCTCTGTCTGTCTCTCTCTCTTCCCAGTCAATCCTTTTTTATATCGCATGATAACGATGCAGGTGAATTTTATCATTCTTTCCACCCTACTGGTAATGAACAAATTCACTGCTTATTACTTTGGACTTGATCTCTGGCAAAACACCCCTGGAACAAACAATTTGATTTGTCAACCCCTTTGCAAGAAGTCCTCAATCAGTGTCACTGATCCAAATTTAAAAAGCAAAGTGCATTTGACTGCGGGACCCCTGGACTGATTAGAGCTCCAGGTTCAGTGAATTGCACGAGACAGGACAGCAATCAGATTATTAACTCCACTTGAAAATACTTGGTGGCACCTTGGGATTAGCATGCATATTTTGATATAGATCGATAAGCAATCTCCTTTTGATAAGAAATGGCTGCAACATTCATTTGGCTGATCAAAGGTTCGTGTGAAAGCCAGCTATTGTTTCCTGCTTTCTCTACAGGAGAGAAAGTCTCTATTTAAAAAAAAAAAAAAGCAAGAAAAATAAAGAAAAACTCCGGCTTCTTTATACTGTCGTCGTGGAAAGCCCAACAGAGAGTTGGAAAAAAAAATTAACTGCTTCTGGAGACCCAAACACAATTAGCAGAGAAAGAAGTTTGACTTCTTCAGAAGGTATCGCAAGCCGTGAATGTGCCGAGAATGTACAAAGCACCAGGAAAAAAAAAAAAAGGTTTCCGTGGATCTCACCACCCTTACAAAAGGATTTGTTCCTGCATTTTCTGGAGTTGTAACAGTAACGGAGTTGGAAGGGACCTTGGAGGACATCTAGTCCAACCCCCTGTTCACACAGCAGACCTATACTAGGGATTCGAACCGCCATACGGCCGGCCTTTCTGATCGACAAGCTCGGCATCTTAGCCACTGAGCCACCTAGCCAGGCTAACCGATAACAGCAAGCCAATGGCATCCTTTATGTCAGCGGAACAAATGGGATTTGGAGAACCGAAGCCCATTTGGATTTGAACGTTTTGAGTTTAACCTTGATTTACGACCACAATTGAGCCCAAAACATCTGTTGCTAAGTGAGACGCTGGTTAAGTGAATCCAACCCCCCCACCCCCCATGTTTGTTTCCACAGTTTGTTTGTTTTTTTAATTAGATTTATATGCCACCCTTCTCCGGAGACTCAGGGCGGCTTACAATGCGTTAAGCAATAGCCTTCATACTTTTGTATATTTTTTATACAAAGTCAACTTATTGCCCCCACAAACTGGGTCCTCAATTGACCTACCTTAGAAAGGATGGAAGGCTGAGTCAACCTTGAGCCTGGAGAGATTCGAACTGGTGTAATTGCAGACAGCAGGATGTTAATAACAGGCTTTAGCCTGCTTTTAGCCTGTTGAGCTATCCAGGCTCTTGTTAAGGGGTTCATTTGAACAACCGTGGCAAGAAAGATCGTAACATGGGGAGGGGGGATTCACTTGACCAATGTCTCACTTAGCAACAAAAAAAGAATAGAATAGAATAGAATAAACAGAGTTGGAAGGGACCTTGGAGGTCTTCTAGTCCAACCCCCTGCTTAGGCGGGAAACCCTACACCACTTCAGACAAATGGTTATCCAACCTCTTCTTAAAAACTTCCAGTGTTGGAGCATTCACAACTTCAGGAGGCAAGTTGTTCCACTGATTAATTCTAAGTGTCAGGAAATTCCTTCTTAGTTCTAAGTTGCTTCTCTCCTTGATTAGTTTCCACCCATTGCTTCTTGTCCTGCCCTCAGGTGCTTTGGAGAATAGCTTGACTCCCTCTTCTTTGGGGCAGCCCCTGAGATATTGGAACACTGCTATCATGTCTCCTCTGTTCTGTTCTGTTCTGTTCTGTTCTGTTCTAATATGGTATATTTGGACCTTTAAAAGGAATATGCACAGTTAAGGATCAGCTACAGGAATATGATTCAGGCATCTTGGCCAATGCTGATGTTTCCCAGTCTTTCAGCCGAGGAAAATCAGAATAAAAATCAGATTAATAATTTAAGAGTAATATGCCTCAGCCAACACCATCTAGTTTTAAAAGAATGAATATATAGCTTAACAGTCTGCTGGCTTAATGCCCAGTAGTTGAAGCTAACTTCTGATAAATCCCTTTTTCTATTGTGGGGAGCTGGAAAGTTGATTTTCCTCATCTGTCAAAATGAATCACTTAAGAACCCACATTCTTTGGGAAATGAGCAGTTTTACTTCCGAATACAATGTCTATTTAGCATCAGAGGGAAATGTTGTACCTTCCCGCTCTCTTTTTAAGCCAAATATGTTAACTAAATACAGACACACAGAGACACGTTCATTTGACCGTTTCTTTCATAAATTCTGCTTATTTAATTTACAGAGGAGATTAAGAAGAAGGAGAAAACAGAAGGAAGAACACAAAGGAATGAAATTATTCACCTGGTCTAAATTTCTGATTCCTCACTTCTGAATTTTTATCTGGGCAGATGAAGGGGTGCTTTTCCAAAAGGCAACTGGATATTTTTTTGTTTGTTTGTTTTTTTCCCCTTGAAAACATTTTGCTTCTTTTCCAAGAAGCTTCTTCCGTTCCGGTGAATGGTAGGGACTGAACAGTTCTGACTGTTCAGTTCTGAATGGAACCACCATTCCGGCAGAACTGAAGAAGCTTCTTGGAAAGGAAGCAAAATGTTTTCAAGGAAAAGAAAAACCCAAGCAAATCCAGTTGCCTTTTCGAAAAGCACTTTTGGGACAACCATGACCTGGATGATTCCTTATCTCCATAGATATCTAGGCAGACGTGATTGATTGATTGATTGATTGATGAATTGATTGATTGATTGATTGATGAATTGATTGATTGATTGATTGATTGATTATGTGCCACCTTGTGAGAGTTGACTTTTAGTGTCTACCTGGTTAGTTTTTCTCCAGGATGATCTGACCGTAACTTGGTCTTTCAGCTTTTCCAACAGTGCCCCATCATTACATGGCGATTGTGTATGAAGCGCATCACAAAGAGAACCGATAGTAAAGCCGTTTAGAACCCACCACTGTTATACACGGGGGAGGGGGGAGAGTCTGAGAGAGACAGAGAGACAGAGAGTTAGAGATAGAGAAGAAGGGAGAGAGGGAGAGACAGAGAAATATATAGAGAAAGGGAGAGACAGAGAGAGAAAGAGAAAGACAGAGAGGGGGAGGGAGGGAGAGAGACAGAGAGAGACAGAGAGAGGGAGAAGGAGAAGGAGGGGAGAGAGAGAGAGACAAACAGAGAGAGAGAGAGAGACAGACAGACAGACATACACACACAGAGAGAAAAACAGAGAGACATACAGAGAGAGACAGAGAGAGAGAGTTAGAGAGAGAGAAGAAGGGAGAGAGAGAGACAGAGACAGAGAAATAGAGAGAGGGAGGGAGAGACACACAGAGAGAGACAGAGAGGGGGAGGGAGGGAGACAGAGAAGGAGAAGGAAGGAGGGAGGGAGGGAGAGAGAGAGACAGAGAAAGAGAGACAGACAGACAGACAGACATACCGAGAGAGACAGATAGAGAAAAGGAGGGAGGGAGGGAGAGAGAGAGACATACAGAGAGAGACAGAGAGACGGAGGAAGGGAGGGAGAGACAGAAAAAGAGAGAGAAAGAGGGAGGGAGGGAGGGAGGGAGGGAGGGAGAGAGAGAGAGAGAAGTTGGTGGAATTCAAGTTGAATATATCAGGGTAAAATTGGAGTAGACAAAGCCCCCATAAAAATGAAATTAATCCCAAGGCTATTACCTTTGTCCCCAATGTGGCAGATATTAGCTGTTTTCAGGAAACCAGAAATCCCTACAAGAGTGCTTTTAAGGTTGTTTTTTTTCTCTCTCTCTCTCTCTCTCTTTTCAGGGAGGGAGAGAAAGGCTTAAGTTTAAACTTCAATAAAATCCAAATTTATGTGCATCAGATTTATCACTGGCCTTCCATTATTGCTGAGACTGGCTGTTTTTTCTTCTTCTTCTTTTTTCATGAACTGGAATAAGATATAGGCTGTTGCCTTATCAGGCATTTGGTTACTGATGGCAGAGAGATCTTTCATAACTCTTGATAAATTACATTAAGTGCTTTTTCACGTCGCTGCCCCCCACATAAAACCCACCCAGATGTATTTTTACAGTGACGGTAACATGAGTATAAAATAAGGTTAAAGCATGAAAAAAAATAAAAAATAATGGGTTCCATAATATCATTAATATTGTGTATGTATTTATTATTAAACTACATACATTGATAAGTATTTATAATATTTAATAATATTACTGCTAATAATAACGACTGGTTCCACCCTAAAAAAATCTAGGCTGGCCCTGAGAATATCTGCACATTAGCACATTTGTCAGTTACAAAATGCCACACTGCTTGCATCTACACATATACTACAGGTAATTCTCGACTTACAACAGTCCATTTAGTGACCGTTCGAAGTTAAAACGGCACTGGAAAAAAAATAACTTAGAAACATTTTTCACACTTATGACCGGGACTCGTTAAGTATGGTGACTCATGCTCTCTTCACTTCCTGCCTTGACTACTGCAATGCTCTCTACATGGGGCTCCCCTTGAGGAGCACCCGGAAGCTCCTGCAGGTGGTTATGGGAGCGTTGTGGTGCTCCCATGTGACTCCCCTCCTGCGCGAGCTTCACTGGCTCCCGGTGGTCTTCCAGGTGCACTTCAAGGTTCTGGTCACCACCTTTAGAGCGCTCCATGGCATAGGACCGGGGTACCTACGAGACCACCTTCTGCCACCAGTAGCCTCTCACCGACCAGTACGGTACCATACAGAGGGGCTTCTCAGGGTGCCGTCAGTCAAAAAGTGTCGACTGGCAGCCCCCAGGGGGAGAGCCTTCTCTGTGGGGGCACCTGCCATCTGGAACGAGCTCCCCCCAGAGATACGGAGGATCCCAGATCTGCACACTTTCCGCCGTGCCCTCAAAACATTTTTATTCCCACAGGCGGGCCTGGCCTAACTTTCCCTTTTAAATTGTTTTTAAATTTGTCTTAAATTGAGTGTTTTAAATTTGTTTATTGGGCCAAAATATTTATTGTATTTTAAATGTCTTTTAACATTTGTATTATGTGTATTTTATCTTGGCTGTTCACCACCCTGAGTCCTTCGGGAGTAGGGCGGTATATAAATTTAATAAAATAAAATAAATAAATAAAATAATGATGGTTGCAGCATCCCCGTGGTCGTGCGATTTACAGTTGGACAAGTGGCTGTCCAGGCTCTATGTCAGTGATAGCTAACCTTTTTGCCATTGCGTGTCAAGAGTGGGGGGAGCAGGGGGGTCATGCGCACGCATGCCCACACCCATATTTCTATGTGTCCCATCCCCGTGCATGCGCATGTGACCCCCCCCAATGCTCCCCACTCCTGGCAAGCAATGACCCGGTGGGCCCGGTAGGCCCATTTTTCTCTCTCCCCCAGGCTCCAGAGCCTTTCTAGGAGTCTGGGGAGGGCGAAAATATCCTCTCCCTCTCCCCAGAGGCTCTCTGGAGGTCAGAAGCAGCCTGTTTCCCTACTTCTGGTGGGCCCAGAAGGCTCAAAAACCAGCTGGCTGGCCCATGCAACCTCGCGTGCCCACCAATATGGTCGTGCCAGAGGTTCACCATCACAATTCTATGTTCTATGACTTTATGCGGAACAGCTTACATTCTGTGATGAGACCTTTCACGCCATCAAACAACAAAACCTACCTATCCCAGAGATGGACTCAGTAGACATATAAAAACGCCAATTCCAGTCTAAACATTTGGCCGACTATTAAACAAACCAAACATTTAAAAGTTATGATATTTATGTAGTTCCGAGTTACTGAGCAATATCTAAATTATATTAACCAAAATATCTTTACAATCCCCAAGGCCTGTCCTCAACTTTAGAGCACTTCTAAGGTTTGAAAGTTGAGAGTTGAAAAATTTGACGCAGCCCTACCAACAAACCATAATAATAGCAAGGATTTGGGACAAGCAGGCAAATATAGGGTTAAAAAAAAGGATAGGAGAGAAAAGCTCCAACTCCTTTTTTGAAAATGTTCTCTGATTTTTTTTAAAAAAAATTATTTTTATCCAACCTTGGAACCAGAAATTCTACAATTTTTTTTTTTTTTTTTTTTTTTTTAAAAAGAACTTGATAGGGACGTCATGCTGAAGCATTAGGCAAGAGCTTTGGTGAGAAATATAATTGCTGGATATTAAGGTGATTAAATTGTCCTAAATTCCACAGGATATAATTACTGATTTTAGCAAACATGTTCTTAAAAAAATATTGAACAGCAACAGGCTTAACGGAGCACCTAGGCATAACAATTGGCTGCTGGGGGTTCTTATTTGCATTTGGCTAGAAAATAAGTGGGGGGGGGGGAGACTGTAAAATCTATGGGAACAGTAGAATCTAAATTACATGTCCAGTTTCTTTTTCCATTTGTTGGTTTCAAGCTCCATACTCTACAATAATGTATCAAGGTCCTAAGCATTTTTTTTACTGTGTAAATCCTTCAAAGCTTAACATGAAGAAGAAGAAAAAAAACCACCAACCAACTAAGTAAAGCTGGTTTCTATATTGTTTGGACATAATGCAGTGCTCAGTCTAAATCATAAGGGAATAAGGCACTTAAAATAGGGTGTCACATTTCGTGGTAATAAATAGCAGATTGATTCAACCTCCCCGTTGATCCCGCCCGTTTACTTATGTACAAGATGGAAAATATAGTACCGAAGCCACTGTGATTTACTCTTTGGGAGTGAGACACTCTGTATTAGCTTAAATAATTGCAGGAGTCCAGCACTGACAATTTATTTCAGCCTTAAGCCAACCCATGCTTGGATAAAGTTGCAATGCATACAACACTTGCATTACAGTGTCGAGCAAGCTCGCTGCAGAACCTAAAGATGCTGTTTGTTGTTCCTTGGGGAAAGTATTCATGTTAGCCAGGAGGAGGTCCTAAATTCACGGGAACCGTGTTTCTCAATTTCAGAATGTTTCATTTAGATGGGTTATGGGCCCGTATCCTAGGACAATCCTCCGCAATCTTCCAGCCCTGCCTATTTTATGGATTTATTTATTGCAGAATAACAGAATCTAACCCAGTGGTGGGTTTCTAGCGGTTCGCCCCGGTTTGGGCGAACTGATAGTGGTGGCGAGAGGCTCCGCCTTCCCACCCAGACATCATCACGGATGATCTGAGCATACGTATGCGAAGAAGCACTATGCACGAGCAAAGTGAGCATGTGCATGCTCACCGTTCCGAACCAGTAGCAAAGGTAAGTGAAACCCACTACTGGTCTAACCCCCTATACCACTTCAGACAAATGATTGTCCAATCTCTTCATTAAAAACCTCCAAAGTTGGAGCACCCACCACTTCTGGAGGCAAGTCGTTCCGCTGATTCATTGTTCTCACCGTCAGGAAATTTCTCCTTAGTTCTAGGTTGCTTCTCTCCCTGATTAGTTTCCATCCGTTGCTCCTTCTCCTGCCTTCAGGTGCTTTGGAGGATAGCTTGACTCCCTCTTCTTTGTGGAAGTCTGTTAGATATTGGAACATCACTATCATATCATTCCCTAGTCCTTGCATTTGCGTTGCGTTCATATCCAACTGATAACCTGATGAGTTTGCATGATAGATAACAGGAAAATATTAAATATTAAATATTTAATTAATTAATTGTTTAAATATTAAAACAACCATAACATGATTTTAAAAAAAAACATCAATCATAAAAAGACACAATGGAACCAAAGTCAAAGACCAAGCTCATAAACCCATGAAAACACATTCAAAAGAACTCAAGATCCCATCAGGATTTCATCTCTTTCATCTAATATTTATTGACAGCTTGAACCCATCACATGATTAAAGAGTTAAGACAGGGGTCTGCATCCTTAAATATTCAAAGAGCCATTTGGACCCATTTTCCACAGAAAAGAAAACACTGGGAGCCACAAAACCTGGGTGGGTGTGGACAACTCTATGTCACTCACTTCCACCAGTCACATGACCCCCCCCAGCCACGCCTACCCAGCCGGTCATTAGGGCAGAGAACCAGTTGTTAAAAAACACTGGGAACCACAAAATCCTTTGACATCTCTCTCACTCCCCCCTCCCGCTTTCTCTCTGTATCTCTCTGTCTCTTCCCTGGCCGCTTCTCCATCCCCCATCATCACCCTTACCTTCTCAGGCCAGGCAAGGAGTGACTGGGAGGGGAGGGTGAGGGGTGGGGCCAGCCAGTGATGGGATCACCTGACAGAGAGCCACAGCAGTGGGCTCAAAGAGCCGAATGCAGCTTCGGAGCCACAGGTTGCTGACCCCTGAGTTAAGAGAACCCATAGCTTAATGGAGGAACCCATGCGTTCCACGGGAAAAAGTCACAGGTTTAATCCTACGACATTTGGTAGGATCAGTAAAAATTGGTGTACCCCATCTGGAGGGCAAAGATTAATAGGTACCCTACTTTTGTTTAGAGAATGGTACTGCATTTCTAGTCAGTTTTGATACCTATATAAAGAAGAGATTTAAACATGGTAATTATCTTCCATCAAATTTCAGGCAAGGATTTTCTTTTCTTGGAGCTAAGTCAGAAAAAAAAACAGGTGTGTGAAACTTCTGGTCACCAGTATACCTGATTGTCAACTTATTTTAATTTTTTTTTTAAAAAAAATGTTTACCCCTGTTTGTCTGTCCATCCATCCATCCATCCATCCATCCATCCATCTCTTTCTTTCTCCCTCTCTCTTTGTAACTGACATGAAATCATAGATAAGTTTCTTAAAATATTACTCCTGTCTTGTTCTCCTCTTCTTTTGTCATTTTTCCTGGCCATAATCTTTGGATTTAATGATTCCTTCATCTGCTGCTGTGTACACACACACACACACACAGAGAGAGAGAGAGAGAGAGAGAGAGAGAGAGAGAGAGAGAGAGAGAGAGAGAGAGAGAGAGAGAGAGAAAACCAAAAATTCAGTCAAGCTCTCTCTATATATATTGCTTCACTGAATTTTTTTTAAAAAAAATAATCTTTATTTGTATTTTCCATTAAAAACAAAAGAAAAAACAAAACATCATACAAATAACATAAAGAGAAAAAACCCATAAACCACCCACACAAAACATAAAACAAATGTATCTCTACGCAGTAATCTAATAATTTAATATCCTGTACTATGTGTTTATATTATAATCCGGAGAAGACAGAACACCTTACATATCTTTATACAACAGTCAAATCCGTTTGACCTCATTATATTTATATAATATAACTTTAGTCATACATATAATTTCTCATCTAGTTTGGATTATACTTTCCTCTTCTCTAGAATCTCTAAAATCTATGAATTTTTGTTGCAGGCGATAGGAGGTCCAGCTGAAAGGTGGTATAGACATTGTTTTTTGTTTTTTGTTTTTTAAAAAAAGTCACTTCAATATAATTATTTGCGGATGTGCATTATAAGGATTGCCAATGGAATCCCCAGAAGAACAGATGTTTAGGGTTTGAGTCAGGCAATCAATAGTGGGCTGGTTCTTTAATCTGCTAAATTTTTGCTTGACAACAATTTGTCATCCGTCCCTGAGCATGAAGCCAAGGGGGAAAATGCTAGCTACATTACAAGCATTAACGGTTGCCAAAGAAGATCCTGTATATAACTGGGAGGCCATAAAATTCCAGCTGATCTGAACATCAAAGGGTTTACTAGAGAGGGCAAACTTCTAAGAAAAGATTAGATAATGGCCATCAAGGACAGGTGCAATTTAAGGATAGTAAATTGGGTTACAGGAAGTCTCGGGCAAATATTTTGCTTTAGAAAACAAAAAAAAGCCATGAATTGTCTTCTATTCCCATGAAGTGGTTCCTTCTAAGAAGCAGGTGACAACTAGAGTTTGTGACAGGAAGGGACTGTTTCCATTGTGTTTTAGAAATTCAGCTCTTACTGATTGTATTGTTCTTAGCTGATTGCAGGAACCAGGGAGGGGCCCTGTGGCTTTTTGGTAGCTGACAGGACTCCAGATCTTTGTGAAGAGGTTTAGATGAGATTGAGGTTGGAGTTGAAGTGCCCTTGCTGGGAACTGAAGTACATAAGTCTTAAAGTTGCCAAGATTAGACACACCTCGGCTGAAGCATTCTGGTAGCGGAAGTCCACAGTTCTTAAAAGTTGCCAAGGTTGGACACCTTTGCTGTAGAGCCTCTTTTATATATATATAATACATTTTTATTAGTTTTAGTTCATCAAAATATAAAATACAAAGAGAAATTTAAATGAGTTGTTGTTGTTAGTTGCGAAGTCGTGTCCGACCCATCGCGACCCCATGGACAACGTTCCTCCAGGCCTTCCTGTCCTCTACCATCCCCCGGAGTCCATTTAATCTCACGCCGACTGCTTCGGTGACTCCATCCAGCCACCTCGTTCTCTGTTGTCCCCTTCTTCTTTTGCCCTCCATCGTTCCCAGCATTAGGCTCTTCTCCAGTGAGTCCTTCCTTCTCATTAGGTGGCCAAAGTATTTGAGTTTCATCTTCAGGATCTGACTTTCTAAAGAGGAGTCAGGGTTGATCTCCTCTAGGACTGACCGGTTGGATCTCCTTGCAGCCCAAGGGACTCGCAGGAGTCTTCTCCAGAACCAGAGTTCAAAGGCCTCATAATGTCCCCATCTAATTCTCCTGAATGCTGCTCCAACATCTCTGATAGATCGATTTTCCTACAGCCCCTTTTAATGCTAGCTAAATTTGGACAACACTGCTGTGTGGGTGTGATAGAAACTCCTCCTTGCTCTTATAGACGCTGGAAGAGACTATGAGGAAAAGAGAAATAAAATTAGGAGGATGCAGTGAGGTAAAGTGAAAATGTTCCACTGTAGCCAATGAGGCCTTACCTGGATGAAGAAAACTGTTGTCACTTCAGCGGTGTGGAACTCTTTATCAAAGCAAAGTTTAAGCCACCTAACACTGGAATAGAGCTGAGCTAATAATTTGCAGTAGCTATTTTGAAGGCATTCAGACAAATCAGTCACTAAGAGGCACAAGAAATAAACCATCTTTGCATGCTATTCAAAAGAGATAATAAAAAGTTAAGAAGGAAAGAAAAAAGAGCAGAACATGCTGCCCACACCCAGATAAGCAGGGATTGACACCAGACAAACAATCAAGCAGAAAACAATACACCAATCAAGACTGACAGGGAAAGCTCCAGACAGAAACTTCACACTCATTTGTACTGATGATGTTTTATGCATTTTATTTTTATTTATTGATCACATTTAGAAACCTACCCATCTCTCTCATGGAAGTTACTTATCATGAAACATCTGCAAGCAAATAACCAAGCTCAGAGAGCAAGCACCAAGGTCTCCCAAAAAGTTTCTTTTGACAAAATAATTCACTCTCGTCTTGGCTGCAGACCATTTGCTCCATTACAGAGTTAGAGGACTTTCAAAAGGTTCATTGCCTTACGATGGAAAATTGTAGTGGTGAGCCCTGTATTCATGAAATGCACACGTATGTTATATCATGTTAAATGAGAAAAATGACATTTGATTGATCTCTGGATCCACCGCACGAGGCCCTTTGCCTTCTCAGCTAACCGTAGACTGGAATGTATAGGCCAGTGTTTATCAACCTTGGCAATTTTAAGACATGTGGACTTCAACTCCCAGAATTCCCCAGCCAGCCATGTTAAAGTCCAACGACTTAAACATGCCAAGGTTGAGAAACATTGGTATAGGCCCATCATGGTGAACCATCTATGATTGGGGCTGGAAGTTGGGAAACAGGCTGTTTTCAGCCTCCGGAGGGCCTCTGGAGGGGGGAGGCTGTTTTTGCCTTCCCAGACTCCTAGAAAGGCTCTGAAGGCTGGAGACAGCAAAAAATAGGACTTCCAGTCCCACTGGAAGTTGGCAAATAGGCCGTTTTTGGCCTCTGGAGGGCTTCCAAGGGTGGGGGGAGGCCGTTTTTGCCCTCCCCCGACTCCTAGAAAGGCTCTGGAGGCTGGGGACAGAAAAAAATGGGCCTACCATGCCATCGGGTGCCAGAAGTGGGGGGAGCATGAGGGGCACATGCACAGTGGCAGGGCGCATAGAATTATGGGTGTGAGCATGCATGCACTTGACAACCCGCCCCCCCACGCTCCTGGCACATGATGGCAAAAAGGGTAGCCATCACTAGTGTAGGCTATAGTATTGATCAGAAGAGGATTTTTTTTTTTAATTTGGGAAAAACATGTTTTCAAACAGGCATTGTAATGAAATGGGGAGTTATTTAATGAAGCTGAAAGTGCAAAAGGAAATACTTCACTCAGAACGCAACAACGAAACTAGAGATTTTGTTCCCTAGAGGCCAACTACATTAAGATTGATCAGCTCGCTCTCTCAACAGAGGAAGAGGGATATGATACCACCTTTCTCCTCTTTACGACAATTGTCCTTTCAGCTGTTTCAAGAAGGTTCCAATTTGCATTCTGATTCAGGTGACCCTGAGCAGACCGATAAACCCTCCAGTGGCCTCAATGACTCTCAGAAAGAGTACTAATGACCAGATGACTGCAAGGAATATAAATCCTTCCATCCCTCCACTATTCAGTCAGAACTGAAGAAGCTTCTTGGATAAGAAGTGAAACGTCTTCACAGGAAAAAAAAATAAAGCCCAGCTGTCTTTTGAAAATGCACCTTTGGGACAACCATGGCCTGGATGACTGAGAATCTCCACAGACATTAAACCTAGTGATTTGCTGCTACAAAACTTTGAGTGAGGCACAAACTGAGATGGCTTGGAAAAGAAATTGGAGAAATTCCTTGAGGACACAAAAGAGAACCCTTAATGCACTCAGTTGGACCAACCAACAATCAATCTTCCTTAGGTTGTCTCCAGAGATTTAAAAAATATGAAGACTGAGAATGCCAAACAAGGATGCTTTAAAGCTAAAACAGAAAATGTAGCCTGTGTGTGTATATGTCTTAAAGAGTTCTCTTAATGGGAAGCTGATAGCTTAGTGAAATTTACATCTTAATCAGTGTATTTATGATGGAGGGAACTGCATTCACCCATATTACAATAATACAGAGAACCTTCTTAGCTGGTAATTTTCATTTTTCTCCCAAGAGGACAGCAGAATGTTCGGCGTACAATATGGTTTCTCCTTATGTGCTGAATAACCCTAGGAATCAAATTCATTTCGGCTGTAAACTGAGAAGCAAGGAAACATTTATTTTAAAATATTTTACAGTAGCTGACATGCACAATATTTCATCCCGTCCCCATTTTAAGTGGGGTTGCAAGCCAGGCCTGGCTGGTATGAAGCAATGTCTCTGATCAGGCTTACAACTGTAGACAGATTTGATTATATTTCTTCCCTTTGATGTTTGGCTTCCTGAGCAATTTTTGCATATGAACATAGAAGTGTCTGGAAATGAGCTCTCCTCCGCTGGAATAAAGAAGCCGCCTGAAACAGTTCAAGAATTGGGTGCCCCATATCCAAAGGGTGCCAAGGCCCGAGCCCCAAATAGAACCATTATAAATGAAATAATTTAGATTTCATTATCTCTGTTGTGATTTTTGTTAGACCAGTTCACACTGCTGAATTAACACCTTCATATTTTTCGCTTTCTAACAATTTCCTGTGTGTGTGTGTGTCTTCCTTCCTTCCTTCCTTCCTTCCTTCCCTCCCTCCCTCCCTCCCTCCCTCCCTCCCTCCCTCCCTCCTTCCTTCCTTCCTTCCTTCCTTCCTTCCTTCCCTCCCTCCCTCCCTCCCTCCCTCCCTCCTTCCTTCCTTCCTTCCTTCCTTCCTTCCTTCCTTCCTTCCTTCCTTCCTTCCTATAGGTAAGTAAAGCGATAAAGGTAAGTAAAGCACAGGGGCGGGCTAATGTGATCATTGGAGTGAATTGGTTCTCTCCCAGCTGATCGTCGGAGCTACCAAACCAGTCCAAACTGGTAGAATCCTACCCCCTCCCCCACCCCGGTGGATTTTCCTTGGGGATAGATCTTTGCTTTTTTTTAGAATTGGAATTTATTATTGTTATGTATTTCCAACATGTCCATGGAGGATGGAGGAGGTGGAGATGGGAACATGTCTACTTTCTATTGTGTGGTGTGGCTTCCCAAGCACCATTTTTTCCCCTTTAGATCCCTTACAGATGTGTCTCCTTTCCCAATTAATTTCTTCCAGTTCCCTCCATCATAAATACACTGATTAAGATGTAAATTCCATGGAGCTATCAGCTTCCCATTAAGAGGAGTCTTGAAAGCATCCCTACACACACACACACACACACACACACAAACGTACGTACATGCTTCCCCATCATCATTAATCAACGGAGAGATATGTGGTGAAGTTTTACTCATCAATTGTAACTATTTATGACAGTTAACAGAGTTTTATATTTGCCCCCAAACATGTGCTGATCAATCAATTATGCCAGAGTTCACCCTTATGCTAATTGTACATTTTTGTCCTTTAATGCATTTTTTTTTTGCTCTTATCTCATAGGCTAATGAAAGCTAGAAAATCAATAAATATAAATTATACATGCAAAGAAGGACTGCTGTGAACATAAAGTTTCTAATTAATTGCACTTGATTAATTTATATCCTTTAATTATCTCGCTAAGCCACAAACAGCATAAATATCTCTGCAATCCGGTTATTGCTATGTCAGTCATAAAAAAAAAAAAAAAAGAGCAGACACAGTAAATCTATGAAATCTTTGCAAAGTGTATTGCCAGAAAAACACAGTATGGAAATGCACATAAAACATAAAAGAGACTTAGCGGAGACACCTATGAATAATTTTCGTGTGACAAATCACCACTAAATATGGTAGATGGCTGTTTGACTAAGATTATAACGATATTATTAGTTTAAGTGTAGCGGGCGGAGGGAGCCGTAAAATAAAATAAAATGTTTAACCCGCAGGATTACAAAAAGACCAGTTTGAAACATTTGGGAATGAAAATGTTTGAGTTTCATGAAAATGGTGCAATGGGATAACAAATTGCATACTGATTTTCTGATTAAATCCCCCCCCCCCAAAAAAAATTTCTGGGTATTTATTAAACCTGGAGGAGTCAGTCCTTGGTGCTGTCTGAACTTGGTTTCTCCAAAGACTTCTCATTTCAGCCCTGAGCTACAAATATTCTCCTTTATAAATCTTTGGATCCAAGCTAAAGGTAAAGGTTTCCCTCACACATATGTGCTAGTCATTCCTGACTCTAGGGGGTGGTGCTCATCTCCGTTTCAAAGCCGAAGAGCCTGCGCTGTCCGAAGACGTCTCCGTGGTCATGTGGCTGGCATGACTCAATGCCAAAGGCGCACGGAAAGCTGTTACCTTCTCACCAAAGGTGGTCCCTATTTTTCTACTTGCATTTTTTACCTGCTTTCATACTGCTAGGTTGGCAGAAGCTGGGACAAGTTATGGGAGCTCACCCCATTATGTGGCACTAGGGATTCAAACCGCTGAACTGCCAACCTTTCAATCGACAAATTCAGCATGTTAGCCACTGAGCCACCACATCCCTGGAATCAAAGTAAATGATATAATTTCTAGGATGAAACTGAACTTCAAGATCAAGGAATTAACCTCCATCCCACATTTAGAAGAATGGCAGTTGGAATTCCCACATAGTTGAAACAATGAAAAATGGATGGCTTCCCATATAATGTGAAGCCATAATGTCATTGGATCTGGAGTTAACGTAATGAGATGAAACCTGTCATTGTGATTTGGGAATGACACTTTATACTTTAGCATTAAGTGATAGCTAGATAATCATGATTTGTTTAGCTCACTATTTATTATTTATTTATTTATTTATTTATTTATTTTATTAAATTTATATACCGCCCTTCTCCTTGCGGACTCAGGGCGGTGAACAGCCAGAAATAAAAAACAGATCTTACAAAAGTTAAAAATTATTAAAAGTAACTAATATAAATTTGGCCCGTTAGTTAAAAACAATTCAATTAAAATTAATATCAAAGACTCTAAAAAGATTTTCCCATGGGATCAGGCCAGGCCGGCTAGCTGGGAAAAGTACGTTTTTAAGGCCCGACGAAAAGTCCGGAGATCAGAGATCATTCGCAACTCTGGAGGAAGATCGTTCCAGAGGGTGGGAGCTACCACAGAGAAGGCTCTCCCCCTGGGGATCGCCAGCCGATATTGTCTGGCTGACGGCACCCTGAGGAGGCCCTCTCTGTGGGAGCGAACCGGCTGGTGGGAGGCAATTGGTGGCAGTAGGGGGTCTATTATACAAACAGTAATAGAATAGCAGTGTTAGAAGGGACCTTGGAGGTCTTCTATTCCAGCCCCCTGCTCAGTCAGGAAACCCGATACCATTTTAGTCAAATGGTTGCCCAACTTCTTCTTAAAAACTTCCAGTATTGGAGCATCCACAAATTCTGTAGGCAAGTCATTCAAGCTCAGTTAAAACTGTTTTTTTTTTTGAGGCAAATCATGGTTGAAATGAAACTCCCAAGTGAGCAGAGAAGAGCAATTAAGATGATTAGGGGGCTCAAAGCTAAAACATATGAAGAACGGCTGCAAGAATTGGGTATGTCTAGTCTTGTAAAAAGAAGGACTGGGGCTGACATGATAGCAGTATTCCAACATTTGAGGGGTTGCCACAAGGAAGAAGGGGTGAAGCTATTCTCCGAAGCACCAGAGGGCAAGACAAGGAACAACAGATGGAAACTAATCAAGGGGAGACACAATCTAGAACCAAGGAGAAATTTCCTGACAGTGAGAACAATTAACCAGTAGAATAACCTGCCTCCAGAAGTTATGGGTACTCCATCATTGGAGGTTTTGAAGAAGACATTTGTCTGAAATATTATAGGGCTTCCTGCCTGAACAGGGGAGCTGGACTACTGTAGACCTCCAGACCTCCCTTCCTACTTGGTTATTTTGTTATTTATTGATTTATTTTATTCATTTCCTAAATTTATTTGCTACCCATCTCCCCACAAGGTGGCTCCGGGTGCCCTACAGTATTAATAACAATAGTGCTTAGACTTATGTACCGTTTCACAGACCTCTCTATTTTACAGAGTCAACATCTTGCCCCCCAACAATCTGGGTCCTCATTTTACCGACCTCGGAAGGATGGAAGAGATAAAATCATAACCATAAGAATACAAGATTCCAATTCAAAGAATACAAAATGATGGTTAATATAAACATAAGTGGCTTACATTTAACAATAGTTTACTAAGCAAACTTTAGTTTCATATGAATCTAGAATATGATGCTCTTCCTATCCCGGGTGGGTTGAGTTTCAGAGTTGAGCTATTCTGCGCAACGCATGCCTAAATTTTACATGTAAACAATCTTCTGAAGGATATAGCCCTTTATTAAGCCAACCATCTGTCCCAGATCAGAAATTTAATCCACTCAGTCTGGTCAATTTACTGCTTGATCATCCTCATCTTCTGTCAGGAATCAACTTCAATATGTATATCTACAACTTTCATAACTGTGTAAAAAGGACATGCTGTCTGTCTACAGGAAAACGCAGACAGAAACCATCTGTCAAAGGCTAATGCAATTTTGTGTTTTGATTTGTTTTTAAAAAAACTTTTCATCTGGGATTTGCCCTTTGCAAAGTAAACCCACTTAACCTTCCGATAAGATTAACAGATATTTGTTTCCATTAAATAAAAGTAACCCAGCTAATACAAACGTAATAGTTTTTCGATGATGAGAAAAATATACTTTGATTATTTTTTTTCAGATTTTTTATGGAATCTTGAAATTATAATGCGTAGAAGAATTTCATGGAAGGTTGTCATTCAAAAGAATTGTGACTTTCCAATGTGGAAAATTGCAAAGAGAAACGTTTAATCCAGTAAAGATAAAGGTAAAGGTTCCCCTCGCATATATGTGCTAGTTGTTCCTGACTCTAGGGGCCGGTGCTCATCTCCGTTTCAAAGCCGAAGAGCCAGCGCTGTCCGAAGATGTCTCCGTGGTCATGTGGCCAGCATGACTCAGTGCTAAAGGGAACACTGTTCTCTTCCCACCAAAGGTGGTCCCTATTTTTCTACTTGCATTTTTTACCTGCTTTCGAATTGCTAGGTTGGCAGAAACTGGGACAAGTAATGGGAGCTCAGCCTGTTACGCAGCACTAGGGATTCGAACCGCTGAACTGCTGAGCATTCAGTGTCTTAGCCACTGAGCTAAGGAGACATAATCTAATGCAAGGGTGTCAAACTCAATTTCATTGAGGGCCAAATCAGGACTGTGGTTGACTTTGGGGGGTGGGGGGCTGACTGGGTGGGGCGTGGCCAACTTGATGCCACTCCCCAAACTGCTGGCATGTTTCCTCTTTGCATTGGGTACACTGGGCCAAAGCGACATGGGCCGGACCCTAACATTTTCCAAGATGGCCCCACGGGCCATATCTGACCACATCGGCCCGCGGGCCTTGTGTTTTGCACCCCTGATCTAATACAATGAAATAATAACAATTGATGTAGTACTGAACATCAATTGTATGGAAAAAGAGCTTTGATATTTTGTTTTGTTTACCGCTGTGATTTGAAGTGATAGAAAATAAACTGGGTTCACCTCAATTTGTTTCTCTCAAGGAAGAAAATGTTGACAGTTTTTTCCCTGCTTAATTTGTAGGGGGTCTTTGCATTTACTGTAGTTATAAAGCAGCCAAAGGATCTAACTTTTGAGATAAGCTCCTTGGAATATCTCAACAGAAGGTATCAAGATATTAAGGGAAAACCTACTATGCTTTTTCCCCTCAAAATCATGGGGGAAAAAGATTAATTAAGGTGGCTACAGAAAGACAGAAATATGTTACCAATAAAGGAGAATAGGTGTAGTTTAGGATTGAAGTGAGGGGTCTTTGGTGCTCTCTGAGCTTGGTTGTTTTTTTGGAGACATTTCACTACCCAACTAGATAACCCCATCAGTACCAGTAGTCCACAGAAATGTGTAATGGAGAAGGAGAGAATCCACACACGGTCAGCATAGATGGGCTTTTTGACCCCCTCTTTCAAACCCAGCGGTCCTCTCTGTCCAAAATGTGGACTTTGCTGTCTTCAAAAGAGTGGCCTGTGTCTTTGAAATGCAGATGGACTGCTGAAAAATCAGGTTATTAACTTATCAGCTGCAGGAATTCTCTTCACCAACATGGCAAGAAAACTCGTAAAATGGCTCCACCCTCACGTGACTTCTGACTCGCTTTGCAACCGAAATTTTGGGATCACTTGCGGTTGTAAGTCGAAGGCTACCTGTATAAACATTTTTGACCCTCTGAGATGAAAAAAAAAAAGAAAGAAAAAGAAGAAGGGTAAATCAAATAAACCCACATGAATGCCACTTCCTATGTAGTTCATCGTTATTGTCCCTTTGGTTAAAAAAGTCACGGTGCACCATTTTTATTTTTTACTTTTTGCGCGATTACTTTTCTCCTTCCCTATTTTTAGTGACAAGACCAGATGATTTAAAGGGCATTTTCTCGAAAACCTTTCTTTACCGTTATATAAAGACTGTAATAAAGAGAATGCAATGTTTTGAAACTGTTTTAAATCTTTCACTCAGCGTTGCTGCTACAGATTTAACGTGTAGGGATTCTAATCTTACTGCTACTAATTAATGCCTTGGTATAATTGTGCCAACGGGACACTTTGGCACCGTAATTACTATCAAAAAGATTCTGGTAGGGAGGTAACATGCCCACATTTATATAGGTACGTCTTACAGCACAATCACCTTTGTGTCTTGGTGCTTCCAATGGATTTTAACCAAACAAGTGGGTTTTTTTTCTTGAAGAACCACACAACAGAGGCTTAGATATATGTAATGAAGGACAAAGGTGCATTTTTCTAGAGGCAACTGGATGTTCTGGTTTTCCTTTGAAGACATTTTGCTTCTCAGCCAAGAAGCTTCTTCAGCTCTCTTGGACGAGAAGCAAAACATCTTCAAAGGAAATCCAGAACGTCCAGTTGCCTCTAGAAAAAGGATCTTTGGGACAATCATGGCTTGGAGGACTGAGAATCTCCATAGACTCTTTTATCTGTAGATAATAATATATTAGAGAAAGGGGGGAGGGAGGGAGGGAGGGAGGGAGGGAGGGAGGGAGGGAGAGAGAGAGAGAGAGAGAGAGAGAGAGAGAGAGAGAGAGAGAGAGAGAGAGAGAGAGAGAGAGAGAGAGACAAACACCGAAGAAGCTTCTTGGATGAGAAGTGAAACATCTTCAAAGAAAAACCAGAAAGTCCAGTTGCCTCTAGAAAAAGCACCTTTGGGATAACCATGGCCTGGAGGACTGAGAATCTCCATAGACTCTTTTATTGGTAGATAATAATATATGAGAGAGAGAGCGAGGGAGGGAGAGGGGGAGAGAGAAGAGAGAGACACTGAAGAAGGTTCTTGGATGAGAAGCGAAACATCTTCAAAGGAAAACCAGAAACTCTAGTTAACTCTACAAAAAGGAACTTCGGGACAACCATGGCCCGGATGACTGAGTATCTCCATAGTAATGAAGGACACTTCCAAAAATTGTAGGCAAGAGCCTGTAGCCAAACGTCCTTAGAAAAGTTCACTTCCTCAATTCTAGTTGACAAAATTCGGTACACAGATAAACCTCAATTTACTACTACAATTTGAGCCCAACATTTCTATTGCTAAGCGAGACAGTGGTTCAGTGCCTCGTTTTATGGCTTTTCCTGTCACAGTTGTTTTTTTATTTTTTTTATTTTTAATTTGATTTATATGCCGCCCTTCTCCAGAGACTCAGGGCGGCTTACAATGTGTTAAGCAATAGCCTTCATACTTTTGTATATTTATACAAAGTCAGCTTATTGCCCCCACAAACTGGGTCCTCAATTTACCCACCTTAGAAAGGATGGAAGGCTGAGTCGACCTTGAGCCTGGCTAGGATTGAACTCACAGAAATTACAGGCAGCTGGTGTTAATTGCTGCCTTTAGTAGGAGGCATTAGCCCCCTACGCTACACAGGCTCGGTTGTTAAGAGGAAGCTTTGCTAATAAACTTGCCTTCCTTAAAAAAAAAAAATCAAGTGTTGCTTCAATCTGCATGAAAGTGACAGGAAACCAATATCTGATTGCCAGTTGTCATCTCGATCAAGGAAAACTAGTGGTAGTGGCTATTATGTGGCAATAATTATAAGGCATATAATTGCATCTGCAGTAGAAATTCTGTTTATCCATGATATTTCCTGTTTTCTGCAACTCAATTAATCACTGCCTTAATTTTGTCACTGTTTTTCCCCCTTGGTGGAGATGCCTCATTAATTAATTCATTAGAATTCTTTATTAGAATTAGCATTCTTTATTGGCCAAGGATGATTGGACACCCAAGGAATTTGTCTCCTCCGGTGCTTAAACTCTCACTGTGCATGCAATCAACAAGGGATAAATCATGATCATAATCATAAAATACCATCATCATTAATCATAAGTCGCAACACTCAGTGATAGTCATAGGATACTAAATAAGCCATCAACCTAAATCATAAGATACAAGCAACAAAGTTATAGTCGTAAGAAGAATTAACAATTATTTCTAATTCTTTCTAACCTCTAGAAAGCTTACAAAGCAGGCAATAACGCTTCTGTAAATTAAAAAAATAATCATAAGCGATTAAAGTCACTAAATGCTATGAGCAAATCCATTTCCAGTGATTTCATGTTAAAACAGACTGGGCAACTGGGTGTGTTCCACCCTGGATTTTTGAAAGCTCAACTTTTCCTTCCACACCTATGCTGATCAGAAGTGTCCAATCTTGCAGGTGGCCCTAGTGACGTGAAAAATCTAGAAGAATCTTTCTGAAAGATCTAAAAGGATCTTTCTGAAAGACCCAGCAGAATCTTTCGAAAGTATCTAGCAGGATCAGTGGCGGTATTCAGTTGGTTCTATCCGGTTTGCGCGAATTCGTAGGGGCGGCAGTGGCAGGCTCCGCCCATCCGCCCAGACATAATCACATTCTGTTTTTGATGATCTCCATTTGCGCAGGAGGCTCTGTGCATGTGACGAGGTGGCACGTACGCTCACATTTGCGAACTGGTAGCAAAGAAAAGTGAATGCCACCCCTGAGCAGGATCTTTAGATCAAGCAGAATATTTCGAAAGAACCTAACAGGACCGAAGGATTCTCTCATCTGTAGCTCATCAAGAAGAGCAACCAATATCACACATGCACAGAGAGAGCCTGAAATTTGTATTTATATAAACATTTGTGAATTCTTCAGGATGTGGTTGTCATCAAGTGTCTCTCAAAGTTATACCCTATCCAACCTACAGTGAGAGTGGTGTTCATATCAGAGAGACGTGAAGGAGAATCTCTCAAGTTTCTCCCATTATTTGTTCCTAGGGTTTTTTTTTTTAAAAAAATAAGCTTTAATCCTTTCTGTTTCATTAATGAAGCATTTTGCAAATTTTGGTAAGTAGTTTTAGAAAATCCAATTAAATTTGGCAGTGTTCCATTTATACTATCAATTTAGAAAATTTTAGTGGAATCTCTTTCGTATCCTAATTAACTTGTGGTATCACAAAAAATCCAGGAAAAACATCCCTAAAGTGGCCTTCCTTCCTTCCTTCCTTCCTTCCTTCCTTCCTTCCTTCCTTCCTTCCTTCCTCCCGCCCTCCCTCCCTCCCTCCCTCTGTCTTCCTAACACCTTCCTTCTTTCTTATCTTTTCTCTCTCTCTCTTTCTCTCACCTTTTTTCTCTTTCTTTTCTTTCTTCTCTCTCTTTCTCTTGCCTTTCTCTTTCTTTCTTTCCTTCCTATCTCCCTCCCTTCCCCTCCCTTCCCTCCCTCCCTCCTTCCTTCCTTCTTTCTTCTCTTTTTTGTCTCACGTATTCTCTCACCTTTTTTCTTTTTTCTTTTCTTTCTTCTCTCTCTTTCTCTTGCCTTTCTTTCTTTCCTTCCTCCCTCCCTCCCTCCTTCCTTCTCTTTTTTCTCTCTCTCTTTCTCTCACCTTTTTTCTTTCTTTTCTTTTCTTTCTTCTTTCTCTCTCTCCTTCTCTTTCTACTGCCTTTCCCTTCCTTCCTTCCTTCCTTCCTTCCTTCCTTCCTTCCTTCCTTCCTTCCTTCCTTCCAAAGAATAAATTTCCTTAAGTTATGGTTTCTGAGAACTTTCACCTCGGTATTAGTAGCAAAATCCGTGTGGTGTGCTTAGGAGCCCATGCATACTAAAAAGCATATGCACCTGTCATGTCAGATATCCTTTTGATGCAGCCTCTTCCCCCCTTAAGCTTTTAAGATAATCTCCGAGAAATCATCAAACTATCAAAAGAAATCAATGGATCAGAAAAGGTTCCCATCATTCTTAACAAAAATCCATAACTTTTGCATTTTAATAGAGACGCTACAAGACCGTCGGAGTCGTTTTCCTTCTGATGTGTTCCTTTGATTTCGCTCTGATATCGCTGAACTCTTGACTCGCCTGAGAAAGGAGATTATTGAATTGTGCGTCTGCCTTGGAAGCTCTTGATCACTGAAGGAGCTCGTATTTAAGGATGCTACAGAGTGATCTCCACGGCTGCCTCCCGCAAATTCATGGGGGATTGTCATCTTAATATTAATTGGGTCTTTTGCAAGAATCTCAATACTGCAGGGAGGGGTTTGTCTTGCTAGGGCAGAGAAGGGAAGATTATGTTCAAAGCCAGATAGAAAGACAAATATATTTAGCATAACAATTATGATAATTGCAGAAGCCCTTGGTTTGAGAAAGAAGTCGATCTGATTAAGGAGCACTTCTCTGTGATCAAATATTAATCTATCATCTTCTCTCTAGCATAAGTTGAACGTAAGAGGCTTCTTACGGTTTTATGTATTTAGTAGATTGAGGAATGATGAACTCACCATACCTCATAATATGGCCCGTTTATGTCAATGCAGTTTAAAAAAAAAAGAAAGAAAGAAATCTGGAAAGACTGTAATCCACTTACATTAAAAGTAGAGACAGAGCGGGGTGGAGTCGTAAAACTTCGGCTGAAATGAAAATACAGTTAATCTCCCATGGTTAACTTAAACCCAGTTTTTACCCTCTTGTCATATACACATTATAAATATTTTGTCTTGTTAATAGCAACATAATCTTTTACATCATTATCCTCATAATGAAAACATCCGGACACGGACTTGTATAACTTCCAGACATGCTTAGTGCAAATAGATTAGGAGTTGATATATGCAGAAATCAGGCTATTATGAAATTTAATTTTAGTTCCAAACACAGATGCATGTGGGTTAGCTTAGTATCCGTAATTAAAATGTTTTATTTCCTGCTTTACACAGAGAAGAGTCCTGTACGCTATCTAGTAAGCAAGGAGATCTATGCAGAACTATTTACTAACCATCAGATACAATAAAATGGCAGATTCTGATCAACCATTTGGCACTTAATAAAAATCAGTTTAAGGAAGCAAGTCAATCTATGGTGTTAAATCCTCCCTCAAAAGCCAGATTGGTTGCAGTTTAGATAATATTTAATTGCAGGCACGATAACATAACATGTAATGAGCATGCAAAGTAATTATTAACAAATTCAGTTAAATGCATGGCTTCATGGGGAGAATGGGATATTATCTGGGCATATATTGAAGGAAAAGGGTTAAGGCAAAACTTGTGGGAAATGACCTCGCTGCAAAATAGTAATTTCAGTTGGAGGAGAATTTGGTTTGTCGATATTTCTCTGTCTCTCTCACACAACTAACAGGATACATAAAGGCTCAAGAATTCCTAGAAAACACATTTGCAATGCTTTGCAAATAAATACATCTTTATTATCCTGCATAGTCCCTGCTTACTTGACATCTTAATTTTCATCAAGGACAAATATCTACATTTTGGGGAGTATTGAAAACAGGGAGATATCTGTTCTTGCATATGCACAGCCCACGTGATGAGGTTGTAATCTAATATAGCCTTACCTTGGAAACAAGTTGCAGCTGAGTCTTACTTTCAGATAAATGTGCTTTTACTTGGACATGCGTTTAAGAATAATGCTGTTTTCCCCTTTCTCCAGTTCTGTTATATTGCCAAAGATTGATACATCTTTCTTATTCAGAAGGTTTGATGAAATCACACCGAAATTTAAGATAATTCTGCCAATGGAGCTTTATCTCCTAGAGGAGTTAGGTTGCTGTTTCTAGCTTTATTATCTTTTTAGTCTGTTGACCATGACCCGATAATCAGGATGATTTCATAACAATCCAAATTAAATTATGAAATAAGAGGGCATCCTTCTCTGTTGCTAAAAGAAGCATTATGTTTCTTTTTTAAAAAGAACACTTTTAAAACTCATGTTTGGGTCACTTTGTTTTTTGAGGTAAAGGGATAACGTTGAAAATGAGATAAGATAGTATAGCCTGTAATAAAGGAGAATATTTGTAGCTCAGGGTTGAAATGAGGGGCACTTTGTGCTCTCTGAGCTTGCTTGTTTTCTTGTAGAGGTTTCATTACCCAAACTAGGCAACATCATCAGATCTACAGGAGGTATAGCCTCTCCTGCCATTTATTTTTGGACAAAAACTGAGGGCATAAATTCTCACCCAGAAAAGCCAATCAATTCATTTGATAGAATCGTAAAAAGTTTTTTTTTTTTTAATGAACATGTTATCATTTACCATTTTTGAGAAGTTTGCTATCATTATTCTCATTCAGAAAAAAAAAAACATTTTAAATAATTAAGAAACGGTTCCATTCATTTTTTTGTTGTTTAAAAATCATTCTAATGCCAACTTTTAATTTGCATTCTCCATTTGTATTCTGTTGCACATCTATTTCATTGCAAATACATCACGGCAGCCAATCTTCCACATGTTGAATTTCTGAACATTTGTTTTGGAAGACTACTTTTAACATTAGAATGTATTCCTGACTGGAACACAGTCCCTGGTAAATACCTAGCTGACATTCATAGCATCACTTACAAGTGGAAGATAGTACGGGGTGTAAGGAAATTTAGAGCAGGAAGGTGAACGAACAAAATGCATTGTGCAGAATTATTACCTACCTCTAGCAACTAATGTGTATTTTAAATGAAAAGTGATTTACTTATCCAGTTTGATGTTCTAAACTTCCTTTCTCTTCCCAAATTACCAATAGAACAAACACACACACATGCCACACTATACCATATTTTAGGTAAGGGTTAAAAGAAATATATATGTAGAGACAGGGAGGGAAGGAGGGAGGGAGAGAGAGATTTCCATACCATTCCATAACAATGTAGTTTTCATTCCAAATTAAATCAAAGTGTTCCATTAAATTTCATTGCCATAAATATCTATAGAGGGAAAAAAATCCACATCCCACCCTTTATTATTTTGCGCATTTTATGGAGCGTGATTTTGCTTTTCATAAAAACAAACTAAATGAAAAGAGGGTCTGTTTTCCCCCTGTTTTCTCAACTCCTCTAAGCAACAAGTTTAGCCTTAAAATTTTATCGCTGTACCGACTCAGGCAGTCTGTTTTTCCAAGGCCTCTTTTCAAACATTTTGTAAAGAAAGACCCTTGGTGATCATTTGCACGTGCTACTAAAACAGTTGTTCAAGTTTTTAAAGGGGAGTGGGGGGAAAAAAACCCTCTTCGATTTTGCATATTGTTTACATAAGGGCAATAAAACTCTTTTTATTTGGCTCTAATTTATGACAGTTCGAATGATGGGATCGTTTCGTATGAAGGCTTGTCCACTTTAGGAAAATGTCAGCTTTTGCACTTCAATTTATTTCTCCAGACTGGGAAGAGAAATAGGGGGGGGGGGGAAAGGATTTTTTTAAAGGCGTAAACAATACCTCCTACACACACACACACACACACACACACACACACACACACATGCGTGCTACCATGTCTGAAGATATAAAGTGCAGAATGACACATGAAGAAAGACACTAAGCTAATCAACCAATTTACCAATTTCCTTCTGATCTGATGGAAAGAATTGTTTCCCGTCTTGGCAGATTTTTCTTTTATTCCATCCTGACTAAAGATTTCAACAACTAGTTCTTTCTCTGTCTTGGATCTGTTTAATGTGCTTCTTTTTCTCCTTCTTCTTCTTTCTTTTACTGGAGCCCTGAATCTATTTCCTGAAACAATGCTGTATACATATCTCCTTCGCCAGTTGCTGAAACAGATCGCTATTTGTTTACGATCAGAAATGCTTGTCTTATGGCATGCATTAAAAGGCAGGGTACTTGTCACGGCCTAATACAGCTAAATTGAAAATCTTGGAATGATCCAATTTACAGTTGAGATTATTTGCATTTTCACCCTGGTCTTTTTCTTTCAACTCTTAACGAAATTCAGCTGAGCATCTTTCAACTATGAAGTTGCCAACAAAGAAAGAAAGGACAGAGGAAACATATATTACATTTTTGATGCAGTTATCTTATTGGCTTCTTTAAGGGAATATTTGCACAAGGTAGAACTGTTAAATTAATGGACCGTTATACATTTGCATTCCTTTTTAAAAGTATATATGTATATATTCTTTCCTGTTCTGTACTAAGAAAAATGAATAAAACTTTGGCTGCAGATATTGTTTACACTTCTCATCACCTGTTTGTTTTGTTCCTCCCTGCTCAGTATGAACAAAAGTGTATTTTGGAATGAGGAGTATTTACCTTTATCGGATACAGTCAATCACCATCTCAGATTAAATTGACACTTTGTGCAGCCACATTGTAGATTACGGAAAAATCAAATGCATCGTACATTTTGATATTTGAAGGTTGGAAACCCTGCCAGTAAGTCTTCCAAGCCAAAGGAAATCACTTCTTAAACCTACAAACATTTGTTTCAACTCCAAAATTGCATTAGAAACTTTTAGTTATAGTAAACTCTACTCACCCATTAACAATGGAATTTTATATCATGCTTTCCAGCACCATCTGCTGGTTTCAAGGATTAAGGAATACTCGTGCCAAGGAATTGGAGTTTAGTTTTGTACCTGAGTCTGAGTCTGAGTATTTCAAAAACATCGCCCATTTCTTTCATATGATAGATATAATTCACTTTAAAAACCAACAGCAAAAGATATATATATATATATATAGGTAAGTGTTTAAGAAAGTCCATTTGAAAGAATTTTAAACCATTCTTAGACAGGGAGGAGGAGGAGGAGGAGGAGGAGGAGGAGGAGGAGGAGGAGGAGGAGGAGGAGGAGGAGGCTCACATCTCAACCAAGCTTCATCAGTGCTGATGGAGGGGTAGTGATGGCATGACACTCAGTAGCTACTCTTCCATCCCCGCCAAATGAAGACTCTATAATTGTTCAGGGCAAAAGTATCTCAAAAGGTTAAAGCATGGCAACTGGATCAAAGTTTATTCATTTGAGATGTTTCATTACTCACCAGAGTAATGAATCAGTCAAAATAATAATAATAATAAAAAATAGTTAGTAGAGAGTCAGAGAGCCATTGGAATGTATTAACTATTACCTATAGGGGTTGAAGTTACTTGGATGAGTAAGGAAATGTCTCAGATTAATGGGAGAGGAGGAGGAGGACGAGGAGGAGGAGGAGGAGTGGGGGGGAAGGGAGAAAGGGAGAAGGAGAAGGCAGGTACTGTTTCTGTACTCCTCAACTTGCAACCATAACTGAGCCTGGAATTACGGTCATAAATCATACTGGTCATTAAGTGGATCATCATATGACCAATCCAATTAATTATTTATTTGTTCATTTGTTTGTTGTTTATTTATTTATTTTTGTATAAATGCAGGTCAGTTGCCCCCAAAATGCAATCCAAGAAGGGGAAGGGGAGTGCAGCCATTATAACTTCAAACCTGGGTCGTAAAATCCCTTTGAACGGTTGCTAAGCAATTGGTCATAAGTCAAGGACAACCTCTATGTCCCAAACCTTTCACTATGTGTGGCGGGGGAAGAGGAAGGGAGAGTAAAAGAGGATAAGGAAGAGGAGCAACCCCCCAAAAAATGGATTTTAGTTGTTTATATTGGAGTCAACAAGAATATCATCCTATCGCGTATTTTTACAAATTAAAACTGTCCGGTTTCACACACACACACACACACACACACACACACACACACACACACTTATCTGGTTGGAAATTTTACTGAACTGTCTCATTGAATGCCCATCCTTCTTCTGTCGTGTTTTGCTGCCAGGAAAATTAAATACTAAGTATAAAAGCATATTATATATATATATATATATATATATAAAAACACCCGTGCATTTAAAAATAAACAGATATACAGCAGGTAAGAACATTAGAAACCTATTACAGGAATCTGGCAGTCCTGGAAGTTTCTTTTTTCAATCCGTCGAAAAGTGGATCCCTCTGTTTGTGTACTTAGGAAATATTTTAGGCCTCCCCAGAAACGTTCTCTATTTCCACTTCGAAGTCATGAAGGAAACCTTTTTGGCACGATACTCCAAACTCAGCAAAGCGGGCTGGGACCTTGTTATTCCTAATAATTCCAACAGAGGGCTTGGGGCAGCTCCGAACATCTGGAACGGTTTTGGTTTAATGGATATTTAAATACACATCTCTATTTAAAAATAGAATCGATGTCCAGAGAATCTTGCTGACTTGAAGCTTGTCCTTTAATTTTCTTACCATTTTCCTTTATTTTATTTTCTTGTCTTTTTTTCAGGCATTGCTGCTCAAGGAAAATACCCCACACAGGGTTTGGAGTGGGTGGGTGGGTGGTTTGCTTACCAGATCTGTACCCCCACTTGTTGTTCAACAAGCAAAGTTATTGTTACTGGATATTTCTATCTTGATTTTCCTAAGTTGAATTGATGTCTTAAGCTGCATTGACTGCTGGATGTTGAATCTCTATTCAACGTTTTGGTCTTGGGAGGCCCCACTGGACTTCAAATAGGATTGAGATGAACAAGAGCCTTTCTTGAATTGGCACATTTTTCACACCTAAACCTTTAGGGCAAGTGACTGGCATTCTATTACAGGTAGTCTTCATTTAAAAGCTGGTTGCTTAGTGATCATTGAAATTTATGACAGACCCCCCCCCCCCCCCACACACACACACCTGGCTTCTGGAATTACGATGATGGCACTTCCCCCACTATGGTCTCATGACTGCATTTGGGGCTCTTAGCAATTGTCTCACTTTTATGACCAGTTAGATGAGAGAGGAACGGAGGAAGGGAGGGAGGGAGGGAGGGACAAAAGGAAGGAAGGGAGGGAGGGAGGGAGGGAGGGAGGGAAAGGAAGGAAGGAAGGAAGGAAGGAAGGAAGGAAGGAAGGAAGGAAGGAAGGAAGGAAGGAAGGAAAGAAAGAAAGAAAGAAAGAAAGAAAGAAAGAAAGAAAGAAAGAAAGAAAGAAAGAAAGAAAGAAAGAAAGAAAGTCAGTCAGTCCTCAGGTAGAAATTACTCAAATGTGTCTCAAGGTAAAAATACAATCAAAATTGGCAACTCGCTGTTACTTTTTCTTAACCTTTTTCTCATCTGGAGTTTACACCACCATTCCTGCTTATTTCATGGTCCTGACAGTAGATCTTCTCACAACCACGTTACTGCTTGGGAAAGGAAAGTGAATGTTTATTTGTTTATGCGTTGCATGTTTGTTTGCAATCGCTTTGATATATCTGTTTGATTTAATGATGCAAACTGCTGGGATTTGCCAGAAATTGGATTTATATAAAATACCAGAAGAAAATAGAAGGAACATTTTCCTATTGCTTGGAGGGAGAGGGAAGAGAGGTGGTGGCAGGAAAAAATATAACTTCCAGTTCTCAAAATACCAGGAAGAGCCATGGCCCCAGACCATATATATTTCTTCCGGAATTTATAATTCTGATTGCTTCCCTTCAAAAGAATGCAACCCACCTTGTCTCAGTATCAGTGGAGACAAGGAGAAGCATCTCAGACTGGTCTTAATCTGGTCACCTTATTGCAGAGTTGAGATGTTCTGTGTCTTGGATGAACCACCACAAGGAGATTTCTCATGTCCATCTCCCGATGTGGCACCAGGAGAAAGCAATTTTCTCTGAATGCTGTGCCAGGCGGGTGGCATTTCAAATTGCCTTGACAAAACCTGCTCCCGTTATCTTCCCAGCCTCTAGATTTTTATTTTTTAGCAAAAACAATGAAGCCCATCTCCGCTCCAGAGTCCTTTAAATTGGATCCTCAGCAAAGCTCAACGCCCCACTGGAAATTCTCCCTGACTTCTGATCACTTGCCTCCCAATTCCTGACCTTCTTACTGAGATCAGCTTCAAATGGCTGTGGTTTAATGAGATAATTAATTCAAAGCTGAGACTCATGGATTGCTCTTTAACAGTTAACGTAGCCGATGGCGTGTTTGTTCCTTCCATAGGTCATTATGCTTGTTATTCAGCCTGTAGCTGATTCTCAAAACAGTTCTGTGAGGTGGCAGAGCGAAGGAAGAGATGGTTTCCTGTGATGAAAGTAGACAGGGGTGAGGACCATCTTATGTTGAACTTTTGATGGACATTAGGAGATTCCCTGAAAGGCAGGACCAACCACTTGTTGGAAGGCTAAATTCATTCAATTACATGTTGACCAGAGCAATGATTCACTCATTGGCAACCTTCAGTCTCAAAAGACTATGGTATCGTGCTCTGGAAAGAGGTCCTAAAACAGCATCTGATGTGACTAAAAAGGCCAATTCGAGAGTGGTAATCCCTTCCACGCTGGGGCAGATACATTCTGTCCCCTGTCCAGCCCCCAGATTTCACTGGTTCCGGGACTGCCTCTTTGTCTCGGCCTACTGAATAAGTGTCTCTTTGAATTAGAGAAGGCCATGCTGCATCTTTAGTCTCCAAGCTGAACGATCAGAGGTCACGTTTTCCCAGTTGTTAATGTCCATTCCCAGGGCCTTTAGGTCCCTCTTGCAGATATCCTATATTGCAGCTGTGGTCTCCCTCTGAGGCACTTTCCCTGCACTAATTCTCCATGCAGGAGATCTTTTGGATTCTGACCATCAGCCATTCTCACGACATGCCCAAGCCAGCGTAGACATCGCTGTTTCAATAGTGTATACATGCTAGAGCAATGATAGCTTTGCAATTAAATCATTTTTTAAAAAAATACATTGGTACCTCAGTACTTATTGTTAATTGGTTCCAGGAGGTGCATTGTGTACCCAAAACAAACAGATTTTTCCCGTAAGGAATAATATAGTGAGTCACAAGGCATAATGGAGCAGAGGAGAGGTCTAAAGAATTGATCAAGTCAATGGGGAAACCAGATTTATTTAAAAATCAGGTTATAATCTAACAACTGCAGTGATTCCCTTATGGCCATGATGGTGAACCTATAACATGCATGCCAGAGGTGACACACACTGCCCTCTCTGTGGGCACACGAGCTGTCACTCCAGTTCAGCTCCGCCGCGCATTCCCGGGTGCCTCCTGCCAGCCAGCTGGTCTTAAGGTCTCTGCTCTGTATGCGTGCGGGACGGGGTGCATGCAGTGGGCCGCACTTTGGGCACTCGGTCCAGAAAAGGTTAGCCATCACTGCCTAATGGCAAGAAAAGTCATAAAGTGGGGCAAAGCTCACTTAACAAATTTCTCACCTGGTAACGTAAACTTTGGGCTCAATTGCGGTCATAAGTTGAGAACCACCTGCATTTGCCATTTTTCCAGATGTTCAGACCAAAATATTGCCACTTGACCTCCTCCCCCTCCTCCCCCTCCTCTCGTTCTGTTAAGGAAGCAAAAGGGCTTTCTCGAGGGGGATTTTGTGGGGCAGCTCAGAACAGGCGTTACCTCCAGTTCTAGCCTGTAGCTTCCAAGGGAAATTTGCGTTATTCCCTTTTTAACTGCCGCTCTCAATTTGACATGCAGACACACGATGAATATCAAAGTATTATCGTAATCTACATCAGGGAGCCTGTCAGGAAATTGTTGGGAAAATAAAGTGAATCAATAGCATGTCAAGAAAATCAAATGTGGAGAGGGGGAAAACGCTGAATATTCATGAACTCGGTTTCAAGGGGCTGCCAGAGATTTAGAGAAGGCAAAGTAGCTTGTGAGATTGCTCAACTTTCTGGGAGACAGGATATGATTTAATGTCTTTCAGGTTCACTTTCAAAATTTCTTTCGGAAAAAAAAGATTGGGGGACGTGGGCGACATTGTCATAGTTGGCAGTCAGATAGTCCTCAACAAATCACCGTAATCAAGCTTACCTGTTAGTCATAGCTCCTGATGGTCATTCACCAAATTTATTTTTGCAGCAGTCATTAAGCGAATGTGGCGGATGTAAAACCAGCACAGCAGTTCTAAAATGATTGCTAAGGTAGTTAAACAAAACCATTGTTTGCAATGGCATGGTTTTGCCAACAACTGGAAATGGCTTCCAGTTTTGGCCGAATGTCATAAAATGCAGTCTTATTTATTAGATTTGTATACCGCCCTTCTCCTTACGGACTCAGTCATGTGACCACAGGACACTGCAGATGGCCACAAAACACAGCCATATTACCAAGTAACCAAAATTACAATCACATGACCGGAACCCACTGAACATCACTTCAGAACTGGTTCGTAACTCTCTTTTTTTCAGGAGGTCGTAACCTCAAACTATCACTAAGTGACTACTTGTAAATTTAAATATGAGCCAGCCATGTGCAGCAGCTGTCAAAAAAGCCAACACAGTTTTAGGCTGCATCAACAGAGGGATAGAATCAAGATCATGTGATGTGTTAATATCATTTTATAATGCCTTGGTAAGGCCACACTTGGAATATGGCATTCCAGTTTTGGTCGCCACGATGTAAAAGAGATATTGGGACTCTAGGCAGAGTGCAGAGAAGAGCAACAAAGAGAATTAGGGGACTGGAGGCTAAAACATATGAAGAAAGGTTGCTAGAACTGGGAATGCCTAGTTTAATGAAAAGAAGGACTAGGGGAGACATGATAGCAGGGTTCCAATATCACAGGGGCTACCACAAAGAAGAGGAAATCAAGCTATTCTCCAAAGCACCTGAGAGCAAGACAAGAAGCAATGGGTGGAAAGGAGAGGAGCAACTTAGAACTAAGGAGAAATTTCCTGACAGTTAGAACAATTAATCAGTGGAACAACTTGCCTCCAGAAGTTGCGAATGCTCCAACACTGGAAGTTTTTAAGAAGATGGTGGATAACCATTTGTCTGAAGTGGTGTAGGGTTTCCTGCCTAGGCAGGGGTTTGGACTAGAAGACCTCCAAGGTCCCTTCCAACTCTGTTATTCTATTCTATTCTATTCTATTCTATTCTATTCTATTCTATTCTATTCTATTCTATTCTATTCTATTCTATTCTATTCTATTCTATTCTATTCTATTCTAAATTGGGGGTTACCTGTAGAATGCTCTTTCACGTTTTTAGTGAACTAGTGGCTCAGGAATGTGGGTGAATGCCCTATTTTTCATTGGGCATTCCTTTCTTCTATAAACTCCAGTATCTCTGCTTTCCACATTTCCATTAAGCTTTCATGAAGTCACAAGAAGAGTCAGCAGAACAGAAGTCCCCTCTTGGGAGATTTTTTTCAGACTGGGAAGTAGGAACAACCAGAGGGACATAGAACAATAGGAAGAGGTGTCACCGGAGTCAACCTGCACTCTGGCATCTCCAACCCTCAACCAAGCTCAAAAACACCTCCAAGAGAATGACATGTAATGTAAGAAATGTAAGTCACCTGACCATGAGAGGTGAGCAATGGAACTTGGGAAGCAAGTTGTAACTTCCTTTTTCCAGGTAGACCACAACCTTGAATGGTCATTATTTATTTATTTATTATTTATTTATTAATTAGATTTATATACCGCCCTTCTCCTTACGGACTCAGGGCAGTGAACAGCCGAATAAAAAACAGTACATAAAAGTTAAAAATTATAAAACCCATATAAACTTTGGCTGAAAATTAAAAACAAATAAATATTAAAATACAACAACCCTACAACTCTAAAAAAATTTTAAAAATTCAACAGGGATCAGGCAAGACCGGCAAGCTGGAAAAGATAAGTTTTTAGGGCCCGACGAAAAGTCCGGAGGTCGGAGATTGTTCTCAGTTTAAGCAGCCAGTAGTAAGCCAATGACTATTTGTAGAGTGCTCTCGTGTGTTTAGTGAACAAGTGGCTACATCAGGCCTGGAAGCCATATTTTGAATTGGGCCTTCAGGTTAGCCACATTGGATGCTGTGGGAAAATGGGAGGGGGGATTATATGGAGTATGGGAGATATATAGTCAAAATAACATTCCTTTCTCAGAGTCAAGGACATCCTGCCCTGCACCTTGAATGGTGTGACTGGAAGGCATCTCCAGTTGGGATGGTGCCTGGTGACGGACATGTGGGTGCTGGGCAGGGACTTGGATTTTAGTTTGGGTGGGGAAACCTGGAAGCTTTCAGATTCGGGTTTTCCCAGATGTGCCAATATGACAACTCTAATAAAATGGAACTGTGAGGAACTTCTAGTCTCTGAGTCTTCTTTCATTGGGGGTGTTACTTGGAACCCTGACAGCTAAAGAATTGGGGAGGGGGTGGGTGGGACATGAAAGAACTTCTCAAGCATCCTCTTCTGAAACAGAGAAACAGAAGCCTGTAAGAAGTCACCAAGCACATTTTAGCAGAGAATTCCTTTGCAACCTGAAATCACCGGGAGAGACTTTACTCCTTGTTTCATTTTCAAGTAATCATCGTCCTACCTCCTTCCACATTAGTGCTGCAAGACTTAGGTTTCTTTCTTTCTCCTTGTCTTCACCTTCCTCCTTGGGAACATACAATTAGGATACAATCAGGCAACAATATAGCTAGGTTAACTCATTTGGAGAGCATGTGAGTAAATACCAGCTATGCAGCCTTTCACCGAGTGCCAACTTTCTCACCATTCTTAAGTAACCGAAGGAATAATAATTTCAAAACAGCTTAAGGAGCGGGGGAAAAAGACATTTCATTTAGGTTTGTCAAAACTGTCCCACCTTGGCAGCCTATTGAATTTCAAAGAGAGGATGAAGTTAGCTTATGGTCCACCTTAATCCAGACTTTACAATTCGGAGAACGGTTCAACGGGAGCATTTGGCTTTTAGAGCACAGCCAACAGAGAAACATGTCATTCCATTTCGTAAAGCAAGGTTTTGTGAATTCTCAACAACCTTGAGTGGCGTGGACTTCAACTCCCAGAAGTCCTCAGCCAACATTGAGAAACTCTGTCCTAAAGTGTTGGAGCAAAGGTTTACCTAAATTCTGTTTTTTTTAAAAAAAAAATCTAATGTTGTATCTCACCTTACTTGGTAGAACAAGTAGGGCTGGAATTATACTTAAGTCAAAGATGCTTGCTATATGTCCACATTGTATAATGGAGACCTCAAAACAGCCATGATCATAACTTGGGTCTTCCAATTCAGCCAACTGATCTCTCTCCACAGAGGTGGGATTCACTTACCGGTTTGCATATGTGAGCGTGCATGCTCACTCGCTCACTCGCTCCACTTGCATGTGCCTCCTCTGCGCATGCGCAATGCTCGCACATTACATCCGGGCAGGTGGGTGGAGCCTCCTACAGTCGCCGCTCCAGTTTGTCCGAACCGGAGAGAACCAGCTGAATTCCACCACTGCCTCTCCTTGAACTGATTTCATATGGTTTCAGATTATTCAATTAGTCTTCCAGCAGCAATGTTTTATGTGATGACTCATTGTACAACAACATCAATTTATGATTGAAAGTTCAATCCCAAATGTAGCCATAAGCTGAGGTTTCTTTGCGTTCATGGGCTGTTGTTCCTCCTGGATAGGTGGAGCTATCAAACATGGCTGCCTTTGCCTGACATTAAACCTCCTTGTTCTGTTACGTTTCATTAAGTTTTTGGCACTGTCTTTTATCCTTTGTGTTAACTTCTGACTGACTGGAATGTTGGCTCTTCTCCAGTCAGACAGCCACTGTGACTATTTTTTTTGGGCAGCTCAATTGTTTATTGGATTCTAAACTGGCATCTCTGGGTGAGAAAACGTGTACTTGTTAAAACCTAAAGAACATTTAGTGCATCTATCACTGTTAGATACTGCCAGCCAGGGTAGAAGGAGGGGTCAAGTGAGGGCCTAATTTGGTGTCCTTGAGAAGAAGCCTTACCTGGTTGTTCCCAGGGGCAGGCAAGCAATATTTATTTGTTTGTTTGTTTGTTTATTTATTTAAGCATATATAAGATAACAGATAAAAGTATAAACATGATTATGAATACATGAAATGGATACAAATAAAAAGGGACGGTAGGACAGGGACTGTAGGCAGGCTGGTGCGCTTATGCACACCCCTTACAGACCTCTTAGGAATGGGGTGAGGTCTACAGTAGACAGTCTATGGTTAAAGTTTTGGGGGTTTGGGGAAGTAACCGCAGAGTCAGGTAGTGCATTCCAGGCATTGTCCACTCTGTTGCTGAAGTCCTATTTTCTGCAATCGAGTTTGGAGCGGTTCACTTTAAGTTTGTATCTATTGTGCACTCATGTATTGTTGTGGTTGAAACTGAAGTAGTCATTGACCGGTAGGACATTGTGGCAGATGATTTTGTGTACAACAGTTAGGTCATACCGAAGTTGTCGTAGTTCTGAGTTTTCTAAGCCCAAAATTTCAAGTCTGGTGGCATAAGGTATTCTGTTGCGAGCAGAGGAGTGGAGGACTCTTCTCGTGAATTATCTGACATTAATCTGCTGAGATTAATGTCAGAGGCAAGCAGCTAGAGCCACTTGTGAATAACAAAACAAATAATTTTATTATCTACCACCTATGTTACAAGAATCTTATCAAACTGCTTGCCTTCCCTTGAGAATAACCAGATAAGGCTTCACAGATCTTAGTGGGGAAGTCAAGTTTATGTCGCTTGTAGCTACACAGGAACTCTAAGCTAGGCCCTCACTTGATCCCATCTTTCCAGCCTGGCTGACAGTTTCCCCACAATTAGCTACTTTTCATATTTTCCCCCTGTGATGTGGGGGAGGTCATTTGAGGCAGGTGAACGGGGTGACAGAAATGACGTTGAGCAAGATCAGAACTTCCGTTCAACTCTTCCGCGGAGTCCCACCAGTAGTGATTCCACTTACTTTCACTCCCGGTTTGGAATTGGGAGTGCGCATGTGCACATGCTTGTATTGTTCATGCGCGGTGCTTCTGCACATGCATAGAGCATCCATGATGATGTCCGGGTGGGAGGCCGCCGCCACTACCGATTTGCCCGAACTGCGGAGAACCGGTAGAAACCCACCACTGAGTCCTACTCTCCTCTTTCAAGTGGAAATAACTTTTTGAAAACGTAGGTGAGATTTCAGGGCACTTTTTCCTCTGACCTCCCAAACAGTAGTAGTAGTGTTACTCCTACAATCCCTTTGCCAAGAAAATAATTCGCTTCTGCATTTGCGTCCTGTGGTTATTCCCCACTGTACTGGCAGCTGATCACACTAGAGAAGCTAAGAACTTTGCTTCTGGTGCTACATCTGGAGTAAATTACTATTCTTTGACCCCCGTCTAGGAACAAAATCCAGTTAGAACATTTCAAATCTTTGAGGTTGAAAGGTCCGGAGTCGCCCCTAATGAGTCTGCTGAATGTTGGCATCAAAACTCCTTCAAAACACACATCTGTGCACGCACAAGCTTCTTTTTTTTTAAAAAAAAAATCCCTAATAGCAAAAGCCTCATTTAAAGATCATTTCCTGAATTGTTTTGCCCACATTATGCAAAATCACCAAAACCATTGGCTGCAACCATGGAGGTAGAAATTTTCAAAGGCAAGCAAGCCTTTATAGATTCCTACTTTTCTTTTCTTCCCCCCCCCCCCCACAAATCTGTCTCTAAGGACCGTTTGAATCTATATTAATTTCCTTTCTGGCAGTTATGCGGCTGAGTATGAACTGCACTATTTCACTTTTAATCTGTCAGTAATTTAGTAATGCGCAAACTAATTATGCAAGATATTAATGTAATCGGTTTGGAGAGCTATAAAATCAATGTGTTTTTACAGACCGCGTTACGGAGAACTGCCTTATTATAACATGTCAGTTACTGATCATATGCAGGGTTTCATTGATGTGTTAATATAAACATAACCATCTATCCTTTTCAATGACATATTCATTACATTTTAAAAAAAAAAAACAGATTCCAACTGTTTCTTTTCAACAGTTGGGTTTATTCTCTGGCTTCTAACCCATCTAGCAGAATCATCTTATTTGCGGTTAAACTGCAGAACTGAAGTTCTATATCCAGATATCAAATTCTGTACCCAGACAAGACGATGGAGAACTCCTTAGTTCCAGATTATTCTCTCCTCGATTACTTTTTATCCATTATGTTAGGATATGATTTGGGCCTAACAGATTGTCCAGGCAATATATGTGTTCTGTGACTTTAAGTTTTAATGCTGCATCATGCTGTAATGCTGAGTCATGCTATAATTAGTTGTAATTTAACAACGTATTTAAGAAAGGTACCGTAATGTATTCAGTTGCTGATAAGCTGCCATTGTGCTATCATCATGTGTGTGGGTGGATCTGCTACCATCCGGGGTCTGTGAACCAGAGTGAACCAGCTACTGTTTGTTTGGTAAGAAGCTTTTTGGATTTAACCGGTAAAGACTTGGACTGTTTAGAAGACTACGAGATTGTTTATTTTCCACTATAAAGAAAACTTTTGATAACACCAGTTTGCACGTATCTCTTATCTCATTGCTCTCAGCAACATTTCTCTGTGCACTTTACTCTGCTAGCTGTAAACACAGCAACAATATCCTTAACACATTACTTCTTGTCCTGCCATCTGGGGCGTTTCGCATGGAAAAAGAGGCTTAACAAGGGAAGTAGAACAGCAAGGCGGGAGGAGCAGCTGTGCCGCGTGATTTAGATTCACTAGAAAGCAGGATTTCCTGCTTTCTAGCAAATATAAATCGTGCGGCACAGCTGATCGTCGGAAATACCAGTTTGGATGAACTGGTAGCTTTTATCACTACCGGTTTGCCCGAACTGGTGTGAACCAATAGCATTTCACTCCTGTTGTCCCCTTCTTCTTCGTGGCAGCCCTCAGATATCGAAAGACTGCTCTCGTGTCACCCCTGGTCCTTCTTTTCATTAAACTAGCCCTACCCGATTCCTGCAACTGTCCTTTGTATGTTTTACCCTCCATGTTTAAGCTCTTGACACTCAGTTTTGCAAGTGGTTCAAGACTGGGCTGCTAAAAGTTTACAAGAGTGTAAGTAAATAAGACTGAGAACAAAACCGGAGGGAGAGTAGGAAGTAAAGCACTCCTATTTCTATGCTTAACCCAACCAAGTGTACAAAAGAGCTTAATAGTAAGTGAGAAATGTCTGTTTCACAGCTAGAAGACTCCTATGGTGTCACCCCTAATCCTTCTGTTCATTACACTAGACACGCCCAATTCCTGCACTTGAACACAAACAGAGTTGACAACTATCAGTCAATTTCAAAGGGCAGCTTTACTTGCAACAGCTGACATCCCGAAACAATACTTCTAACACTATCTTATATACATATATAAGTAGTCCTTGACTTACAACAGTTCATTTAGTCACCATTCAAAGTTACAACAGCACTGAGAAAAGTGACTTTGGGCCATTTTTCATACTTACAAGTGTTGCAGGACCCCCACGGTCATGGATAGATGGATGGATGGAGAAGATAGATGATAGATAGAGAGACAGACAGACAGACAGATATGGTAGATAGGTAAGTAGGTAGGTAGGTAGATGGATGGATGGATGGATGGATAGAGAGATAGAGAGATAGAGAGATAGAGAGACAGACAGACAGACAGATATGGTAGATAGGTAAGTAGGTAGGTAGGTAGATGGATGGATGGATGGATGGATGGATGGATGGATGGATGGATGGATGGATAGAGAGATAGAGAGATAGAGAGATAGACAGACAGACAGACAGACAGATATGGTAGATAGGTAAGTAGGTAGGTAGGTAGATGGATGGATGGATGGATGGATGGATAGAGAGATAGAGAGATAGAGAGATAGAGAGACAGACAGACAGACAGATATGGTAGATAGGTAAGTAGGTAGGTAGGTAGATGGATGGATGGATGGATGGATGGATAGAGAGATAGAGAGAGAGATAGAGAGATAGACAGACAGACAGACAGACAGATATGGTAGATAGGTAAGTAGATAGGTAGGTAGATGGATGGATGGATGGATGGATGGATGGATGGATAGAGAGATAGAGAGATAGAGAGATAGAGACAGACAGACAGACAGATATGGTAGATAGGTAAGTAGGTAGGTAGGTAGATGGATGGATGGATGGATGGATGGATAGAGAGATAGAGAGATAGAGAGATAGAGAGACAGACAGACAGACAGATAGATAGATAGATAAATCAGATGATCTATCAACAACTCTGAAAAAAGTGAACATTTTTCACACAACCATTTCAGCATCCCCGTAGTCACATGATCAACTACCTCATATTTATGACGGTTGTGTTGTCCCAAGGTCACGTGATCCCCTTTTGTGGCTTTGGACAAGATTCGCCAAACAACCGCAGTGATTCACTTAACAACGGTGGCAAGAAAAGGTTGTAAAAAATGGAGCAAAATTCACTTAACCAACGTCTCAGACATTGAGTTAAGGAGTAGTATCAGGGATGGGCTGCTGCCAGTTCGGATCAGTTCAGGCGAACCGGTAGTTCCAATCAGCAGCTGGCCCCGCCCACCCAACCTGGCGCTATCACATCCTGTATAATCACTGGTTGTTCAATGCCGCCCACATGCGTGGAGGGCTCGCACTCACATTTTCGGTTCCGAGTGGACCGGTTGTTAAAACCGGCAGCAGCCCACCACTGAGTAGTATTGATCCAACAACGAAGCTGTGGCGAGAACATGGCGTACTATTGACTGCCACCGCTGTGGTCTCCAAATATTATTTATAGAAGCGAGCAAGAGTCACGGCATGAAAATGCTGTCCCTATAATCAGAGGTAATTGCTGGGAAGTCAGGCATTGCACTCCCTGTTAACCTCTGCATGCTGAAACAACAATGGATTATATTTAAAGCGATCAGGATTGATGCTATCAAATGACATAATGGCATCGTAGAATGAGGAAGCTCAGTTTGAATCATTGATTTTTGATTACAGCCTATCTTTTAACTCTCCGTAGAAGGAGTCCCTGCGATGTAAAATTACAATATTGTACAAGGGGAGAAGTGGGGAGGATTAAAAAAAAAATAATAATAAAAAGGAACTGGGCCGCCCTGGGAAAACGATGCTATCCTCAAGCAAGGGATCTGGATAACTGGAATGGATTAGGTCAAGGCTCAGCAACCTGTCGCTCCGGAGCAGAGGTGGGTTCTACTTACCTTTACTACCAGTTAGCAATGGGGCCGCATGGGCAGAAGCATTTTCATGGTGTCAGGGTCAGTGGGCGGAGCCTCCTGCCAGTTTTACTACCGGTGCAAACCGGGGGCAACCCACTACTGCTCCGGAGTCACATGTGGCTCTTTGGGCCCTCTGCTGTGGCTCTCTGTTGGGTGATCCCACTACTGGCTGGCCACTCCCTTCACCAGTCACTCCTCCCCTACCAGTCATTCCTCGCCTGGCCTGAGAAGGGTGACGGCAGGGGATGGAGAAGCTACCGGGGGAGGAGGGAAGAGAGAGAGAGAGAGTGGAGGAGACAGAGACATAAAGAGATACGTAGAGAGAGGGAGAGGGGGGGAGGGAGGGGAGAGAGAGAAATGTCAAAAGAGTTTTGTGGTTCCCAATGTTTTTTAATAACTGGTTCTCTGCCCTAATGACCAGCTGGGTAGGCGTGGCTAGGGGGGGGTCATGTGACTGGTGGAAGTGAGTGACATCGAGTTGGCCATGCCCCCACCCAAGTTTTGTGGCTCCCGGTGTTTTCTTTTCTAGGCCTAGGTTTTCCCATATGGGTTGGCCTCGATTTACAATGTTTCATTTAGTGACTGTTGGAAGTTGCAACAGCACTGGAAAAAGTGACTTATGACCATTTTTCACACTTACAACTGTTGCAGCATCCCCATGGTCACGTGATCAAAATTCAGATGCTTGGCAATTGGCAGGTACCTGTCATCCATCCAACCATCCATCCAGCTAGCTAGCCATCTATCTATCTATCTATCTATCTATCTATCTATCTATCTATCTATCTATCTATCTATCTATCAATCTATCTATCATCTATCTATCTATCTCTATCGTCTATCTATCGGCTATCTATCTATATCTTCTCTATTATCTATCTATCTATCTATCTATCTATCTATCTATCTATCTATCTATCTATCTATCTATCTCTTCTATCTATCAGCTATCTATCTATTTATCTCTATCATCTATCTATCATCTATCTATTTATCTATCGCTATCATCTACCTATCAGCTATCTATCTATCTAGCTCTATCTTCTATCAGCTATCTATCTATATCTTCTATCTATTATCTATCTATCTATCATCTATCTATCTATCTATCTATCTATCTATCTATCTATCTATCTATCTCTATCGTCTATCTATCAGCTATCTATCTATATCTTCTATCTATTATCTATCTATCTATTCACATTGAATGTTTATTGTTGTTAACATTTTAATAACTATATTTGAGCATAATTGGTTCTTGATAATACACATTATATCTATGCATTTTATTTTATGCACTTAAGTGTATTTTTCTCAGAAGGAGCCTCCGAGTTTCACAAGGTTGTCAAAGGCAATTAAGGTTAAAACAGACAAAAAAAGATGAAGAACCCTGCCTCAAAATAATAAAATATAAGCGTTTTCAGATATTAAAAACCAATACCAGGATGTTAGTCAGAGTCTAGCAACAAACAATTATCAAACATGACTCCGTTTTACATCCAACATAAATAATACAGATTTGAGCGTCCTCAAATCTTCAGAAGGCAAAAGTTTCTTTGGCTGCTGCTCCTCCTCCTCCTCCTCCTCCTCCTTTTCATTAACATGTCACCGAGGCGTCAAAAAATGCGAGCCAGTTCACCAAGTGCAATATGAAATATATTAATAGTCATCACAGAATCATAATGAGCCAACAGTTCTAAAACAAGATAATGTGAAATCTTAACAGAAGAAATTATTCCTTAGCAATGACAAACATCTGCTGTCATCTATTTTTATCAACTGAAAATAAAATAAGTGTTGATAATAAACCAACTATTGTTACTTTGCCTTTAAAAAAAAAAGCACTCGGTATTTTAAGGGGGAATAGATTAGACATTGTGGAGTTGAGCTAGTAGTAGCCCCTATGGGTTCACTCCAAAAACTCATTTAGACTTTTCAGCCTTTGCGTCAAATGTTTGAAGTTTTGAAGGATGTTCTCTCATCCTAGTGTCTCTTTCTCCTGTCTTTTCCCAACCCACCTTCTTTAATAAAATGGTCTTGTGGCAGGAAATGCTACTCTAAGTATAATCTTCACATAAGGAGAGAATTCTGGCATCTGTAATTATATTTATTAGTCCCTATAGCGATGGTTTTATTTTAATTTCAGAGAAGCCTACTTTTGAATAGTAGGGATAGGAATGTAGTAGTAGGATTAGTGGAAAGAGGCTGAATGCGCCATTATGAATTGAACCCAACTGGAATAGAGTGGTATTTGACTCGGAATGGGTCAAATTTTACAGCTGAAGGATTCGTATCTGATCTGGCTCAGCAAAGGATCGTATGAAATAAGATTTTGTGGCATGGTCAGGATCCATTATGTTTATTTCTTTTTTTTTATCAAGTTTTATTGATTTTTTTTCTTTCATACACACACACATATTTTAGGAACAGAGCATTGACCATATCATATCTTATACAACTTATCATATCCAATTTCATTTTACCTAGTTGCCATTTTTGCCAAAATATTCTTTTTCCATACTTCTTTATCTTATCTTAATACTTCTATACTTATATGAACAGCATCACCATCCGCCCTCAAATCCTAGTTTCTTAACATTATTTCAATTAGTTATCTTATCTTCTCCATTGTTAATCATATACATTCCCTTTTAACTTTCATATTAAAAGGGAATGTATATGATTAACTTTCATATTAGTTCTTCATCCTAATAAATTTGCACATTCTCGGAGTTGCCTTTCTACCATTTCATCTCCCTTGTTCATGATGTTTATTTCAAGGTTTTGACAGGAGCACAGAAATGATTTCCAAACAAGTGATGCTTTAGTCCAGGCGTGTCCAACCTTGGCAACTTTAATACCTGTGGACTTCAGGTCCCAGAATTTCCTAGCCAGCATGTCTTAAAGTTGTCAAGGTTGGACATCCCTGCTTTAGCCCCATCAAGATATGATTTTTTTTTAAAATTAGATTTATATGCCGCCCTTCTCCGGAGACTCAGGGCGGCTTACAATGCATTAAGCAATAGCCTTCATACTTTTGTATATTTTTATACAAAGTCAGTTTATTGCCACCACAAACTGGGTCCTCAATTTACCTACCTTAGAAAGGATGGAAGGCTGAGTCAACCTTGAGCCTCGAACTTGCAATAATTGCAGACAGCTGAATGTTAATAACAGGCTATTTAGCCTGTTGAGCCATCTGAGGCTCTTAGATAGGGAATGGGGAAGGAAGGTCTCAATTCCTCTTTAGCACTTGGCCACAGGGAAGCACAAGGAAGCATGATAAATGGCCTGCAGTACCATGGACAGTTCCAGGAAAGGCAGTTGCTCCAGTAGGGGCTGGAGGTAGACACGGATCTTAGAAGTTGCTCCTTTTTCTTGGTCTATCCTTCTGAGCTGCTCTCCTTGATCCTGAAACTATCTTTCTTCAAAAATCATCTTTTCATTATGACTACATATGGGACCACCCCCTAAGCATGTTGACCAGGAGTGGGTTCTATTTTTTTTTTACTACCAGTTATGTGGGCGTGGCTAATTTTGTGGGCATGGTTTGATGGTCATGTGACAATTCTTTAAGATTTAGCAGAGGTACTGGTCTACCAGGCTTTTAACTGCTTGCAGAGCGTACCGATCTACCGGTCCCATTTGTCTTTGGAGCGCACTGGTCTACCACCACACTGCCTTTTACCACTGATCAGCTGTAGGGCAGCCCTTTGAAGCACTGCGGCAAGAGTTTAAACAGTTTTTTGCCACTCCACCACCACCGAGAGCATTGGAAACCGTTTTCAGGCAGCACGAAGCCGAGAACACCAGCCTGAAGATGACGAATGAGACTTCGTCGAAACGTCGCCAAGATACTTCCAATTTTACACGGGAGAAGACCCGAATAACCGAAGACCTACACACACACACACACACACACACACATATATATATACATACATACATATATAAAAAAACACACACATATATAGTAGAATTTACTCCCATTTCTTCATCACCTAGGAATATATTGATTGCATGCTGCTTGTTTTAAATATGCAAAAGTGGTAATATTTTTTTGCCTCTGCTTAGCACATGATTTCTTCCACACAATGTTTAATAATATTTATTCTTTTTTTGGATTACCTTTCACAACTCAAGGTGTTGGTACAGATTATTAATGGGAAGGAAAGGGAGGTGAGTAGACGTTACAAATCCTCTCCCAAGGGAACATAAGACCGGCTCAGTTTACATCTATAGTAGTGAACTGAAAACCTCATTCGAAGGGGTTCAGAAGTTGGATCATACGGCAGAATTGCTTATATGTCAGAACCACGATAGCACTTAGTCTTTCCGTTTTAGGATAAAGAGTAATCTCCCATACATCTCTACTTTTGAGCTAGCTGTCTATGATTTTACAGGATGATGTCATAGGCCATCGCAAAGGTCTAACATCTGAAGAAGAGAGAATGGGAATGTTTAGTCCCTAAATTGAGCACAAACATACATACATACAGTAGAAAGACTGTGAAGCCACTAGATAAGGTTAAACATAGTTTAACATGATTACTTAATGGCACATCAAGAGCCCAGAGTGCCTCCTTCCCTATCACAAACCCAGTCATCAACATACATACAGTAGTGGGCAAAATTGTGGAAACCTTTTGGAGAAAAGTGCATTTTTGAGCACCTGAAGACTTGTGGACTTCAACTCCCAGAGTTTCTCAGCCACCGATTTTTTTGATTTTTTAAAAACACAAATCATTGATTTTTATCTACCCTCCATTGGATATAACCATTTGTCTGAAGTGGTGTAGGGTTTCCTGCCTAAGCAGCCGGGTGGGACTAGTAGATCTCCAAGTCTCTTCCAACTTTGTTATTCTATATACACAGGACAGGAGGCTTCCAAAAATCTGGCACCCTTCAAATGAGTGGAAACTGCAATATTCAGAATGTCTAATTTACGAAAAGTGTATTTTTGAGGTTTGACGGCTAATAACACCACTTTTTGAGGGGTGGAGGCTTTCAAGATAATCCTATTCCACTGCTGGAATGGCCTGTGAATAGCTCAGACCTTAACCCAATTGAAAATCTATGGAGCCAACTAAAGAAACTTGTTAGTCAGAAGCGACCCAGCAATAAAACCCAGTTCATAGAAGCCATCCTTCAATCTTGGTTTCACATGATTAACAGCTGCAGAACTCAAAGACTTGGTTCACTCCATGGGAAGATGTTGTAAGGCCGTAATTCATGCTAGAGGTTACCCAACTAAATATTCACTGACATGGTGATCATTTTTGTATATCTCATTTTTTTATTATTATTTATTTATTTTATTTTATTAAATTTATATACCGCCCTACTCCCGAAGGACTCAGGGCGGTGAACAGTCAGATGAAGTGCATATAATACAATGTTAAAAAACATTTAGAATATAATAAATATTTTGGCCCAATAATTTAAAACACCCAATTTAGGATAGATTTGAAACAGTTTAAAAAGGGAAGATTAGGCCAGGCCCACCTATTTAAATAAGAATGTTTTAAGGGCACGGCGGAAAGTGCGCAGATCCAGGATCCTCCGTAATTCCGGTGGGAGCTCATTCCAGATGGTAGGTGCCCCCACAGAGAAGGCTCTCCCCCTGGGGGCCAACAGTTGACATTGTTTGACTGACGGCACCCTGAGAAGCCCCTCTCTATGGGAGTGTACTGGTCGGTGAGAGGTTACTGGTGGCAGAAGATGGTCTCGTAAATACCCTGGTCCTATGCCATGGGGCGCTCTAAAGGTGGTAATCAAAATCTTCAAGCGCACCCGGAAGACCACTGGGAGCCAGTGCAGCTCGCCCAAGACGGGAGCCACATGGGAGCGCCACATGGCTCCCATAACCGCCCGCGCGGCCGCATTCTGGACCAGTTGGAGCCTCCGGATGCATGTTTTTTCCTGCATGTTTCACTTTTCTTCTTTATACTGTAACTGCTATTCTAATAGCAAATCCTTCATAAAAGTTATTGCATCACATTCTTGATTAAATGATCTTTCCATTATGGGACTACTCCAAAAAAAAAAAAAAAGTGGTGTTATTAGGTAGTTTTAGAAAATACGCTTTTCCCAAAAGGTTTCCACAATTTTGGCCACCACTGTATAAGGAAGAACCAACATAATAAGCATTAATAGTCTAAGACAGTGTTTCTCAACCTTGGAAGCTTGAAGATGGGTGGACTTCAACTCCCAGAACTCCCAGCTGGCTGGGGGATTCTGGGAGTTGAAGTCCACCCATCTTCAAGCTTCCAAGGTTGAGAAACACTGGTCTAAGATGAAACACTACAGCCAATCAAGCCAGGTAGGTCCATTATAAATAGGTACGCAAATTATAACAATCTGATCAAGACAGGTAGGAGAATTCATGCACATATTTTTTTTAAATAAAAGAAAATAAAATAAAATCCAGCAGCTCCACTCCTTTGTGACAAACTTGACCACATTACCTAGGTCAGAAGAAAACAAACCAACAAACTTTATGAGCTTTCAAGTCCCAGCCTACAAACAATATAGGTCATGAGCTATTCATAGTAATGACTCCAGTGTTGTAACATGTCTTTCCCTTCTAGGTTATAACTAATGCTTAACACTAAAGGTCATCAATAATTATATTGCGTTTTAGTTTGTTGGGATTTAAAAAAAAAAAATAACATTCTTCTATGGTATTTGAAAATGATCAGACACCCAAAATAAAGCTGTGAAATGAAGGGGTTGAAGAATAGATAGGAAATGTGATAGGAAAATGTGTGGTTTAATCATGGCTAACTAGACAGACATGTGATAAAGATAAATTTAAATTTTAAAGATAAAGAGGCAGATAAATTTCTTCCTCTTCCCACCTAAATACTTTATTGAAAAGTTGGCCATTATCTTGAAACAAAGCTGATGAATGCTGAAACAATGAAATAATGTGCATGCTAGATACAATAATAAAGTTTTTTTTAAAAAAAATAATAAATGTGCCCTTTTTTCGTAGAAAAAAGGGATAGAAGAGAGCTTTCTTAGAGACACAACAGAGATACGAGCATCTCATTGAAAGAAAAGAGGGTCTAAGCGTGGAATTGAACCTTTGTGAATTAGGTCTGAGCTGATTCAAATCATGAGTTCAGTTTATCAATCCAATTCTATTTTAGAGTCCCAATCAATTCAAATCGAGATGATTCTCACATCGCACGAGATGTATACTAAAACAAACTTTCCTTTACAAAAGAAACTTTATCATTTCTTGTAACTCTTGAGGCCTTTGAACTCTGAACCTGGAGGAGTTTCCATCACACCCACGCAGCAGTGTTATCCAAATTTAGCTAGCATCAAAAGGGGCTGTAGGAAAATCGATCTATCAGAGATGTTGGAGCAGCATTCAGGAGAAAAATTAGATGGGGACATTATGAGGCCTTTGAACTCTGGTGCTGGAGAAGACTCCTGCGAGTCCCTTGGACTGCAAGGCGATCCAACTGGTCAGTCCTAGAAGAGATCAACCCTGACTGCTCTTTAGAAGGCCAGATCCTGAAGAGGAAACTCAAATACTTTGGCCACCTAATTGAGAAAGAAGGACTAACTGGAGAAGAGCCTAATGCTGGGAAAGATTGAGGGCAAAAGAAGAAGGGGATGACAGAGAATGAGGTGGCTGGATGAAGTCACTGAAGCAGTCGGTGTGAGCTTAAATGCATTCCAGAGGATGGTAGAGGACAGGAAGGCCTGGAGAAACATTGTCCATGGGGTCACCATGGGTCAGACACGACTTCACAACTAACAACAACATATATCTCCCGAAACTGAATGCTTGCAGCTCTCTCAAAAGCTGAAAGCTCAGAAGATAAACCTCTGCTCCCAGTGTCCGATCCTGCAATATTATCCTGGGACATGTATGTTTGCCTTCAATCCAACAACATTAGCTGGAATCTTTGGGATCCTACATCTCTCTTAGCTTATGTTCTCAAAGTCTCTATTTTTGGCTCATTTAAAAAATAGTGGGGTTTTTTTCCCCTCCAGGCAGTTCCCACCCATCCACCCTAACCCCCCACCTACCAAGAAACCTAAGTGAAATTCAATAACTACTGGATAACACATCATGTTCTTTATCTATCTACACTCAATACAAGAAGAAATATAGGCTGATGCAAAGAAATAGAAACTCCTGGAGCTTACATGAGACTTCCTACCACCCCCAAAATCTTTGTGTGTGTGTGTGTGTGGAGGGGCAAAGACTGGTTTTGCCATATTCAATAGACCACCCTGGCATGAATTGCCATTAATATGCCATTTCCTGTTCCTGCTATCACAATATAAAAGACCTTTGCTCTGACCTTTTTATGAAAACATCCTTTGTTAAGAATGAAAGCGACTCAGTGTTAGACCCTTATCTATTGAGCTTAGCCAGCAGATCAAATCCAAAAGGCAGAATTCATTTACTTTGTATTAAATGCGCTCAGTTAAGAAGTTTCAATTTTGGCAGAAAGGTGTATTAATCACGGAGGGGCGGGGGGGAGTCTCACTTTTCACAGCTCCTGCTTTGCTTTCAATGCAGCTTCTACAGTGGAAGCTTTTGTTTCTTGTCTCTGAAAGAGCAGGGGCGGGGGGGGGGATAGTTCTGGATTTGAATACAGTAAATATAGCAAAAAGGAAGCTTTTTTAAAATTACTCCCAGGGTCCTACGGGATACGATGTTCATAGTAACATCAGGATTACAACATCCCGTTTAGACAACTGGATTCTATCCCACGGAAATTTATTCAACCTTCTTCGTTTGGTTTTTTTGGGAGGTAATTGTCTTAATTTCTGTACAGCCAGCATTTCTGAGAAATTAAAATATGAATGAAAACCATACACAAAGCTGCCTTAGGTTCAGAAATGTTTGTATGTTTAAGGTAAAGGTAAAGGTTCCCCTCACACATACGTGCTAGTCGTTCCCGACTCTAGGAGGCGGTACTCATCTCCATTTCAAAGCTGAAGAGCCAGTGCAGTCCAAAGATGTCTCTGTGATCATTTGGCTGGCATGACTAAATGAATGTGCCAAAGGCACATGGAACGCTGTTCCCTTCCCACCAAAGGCGGTCCCTATTTTTCTACTTGCATTTTTTACATGCTTTCAAACTGCTAGGTTGGCAGAAGCTGAGACAAATAACAGGAGATCACCCCATTACACGGCACTAGGGATTCGAACCGCTGGACTGCCGACCTTTCGATCGATAAGCTCAGCGTCTTAGCCACTGAGCCACCGGGACCCAATTTTTTTATTTATATTTTTTATTTATAATTTTTTAATATTTTCTTTTATTTATAAAAAAAATATTTATAATTGTTTTTACATAATTGTATGTTTACAAGGCATTAACAAGATGATCTGAAAACTTGATGAGGTGCGTAAATCATTCCATACAAACTGGAAGAAAATACATTTAGGTCTTTAGATTAAATTAGGGACAGTTAATCTATAGCTCAACCAAATCCCAGCACTTCAGCCCACAGAGCTGCTTATTCAGATGTGAGCCATGAAAAACTCAGCAAATCTGAAAGCATGCACGCTTATCATAAATTTTATTGAAGGTATTGGGAAAGCAATTTGCTATTTCAATATCTTGAAATTTCAGAACCATTTGATAAATATGTCAATTCAATTACATGCTGCAAATACGTGCAAACTTCCTAATAATGTGTTCACTCTAAAATGAATATAAAATCAATTATTTTAGATCTTTATTCATGTTTTATCAGCCCCACTTTAATTTCAGGCCAAGGTTGTTGTTGTTGTTTTTAATTTGATTTATATGCCGCCCTTCTCCGAAGACTCAGAGCGGCTTACAAAGCGTTAAGCAATAGCCTTCATACTTTTGTATATTTATACAAAGTCAGCTTATTGCCCCCAACAAACTGGGTCCTCAATTTACCCACATTATAAAGGATGGAAGGCTGAGTCAACCTTGAGCCTGCCTGGGATTGAACTCGCAAATAATTGCAGCAGCTGGTTCTTAAATGCTGCCTTTGTAGGAGGCATTACTCCCCTACGCTACTCAGGCTCATTTCACGAGTATTGTATATATGTAACACCTATAAAAAATACACGTGTATTTAGATGTACACATAAATATCCATGTCACAGAGAGGAGGGGGTCAACCTATTTTCCAAAGCACCCAAAGGCCAGGCAAGGAATAATGGGTAGAAACTGAACAAGGAGAGCTTCAACCTGAAAATAAGGAGAAATTGTCTGACAGTTAGAACAATCAACCCATGGAACAGAAGTTGCCCTGAGAAGTTGTGGGAGCTTCATCACTGGAAGCTTTCAAGAAGAGATTGGACTGCCATCTGTCAGAAAGCGTGTAAGGTATCCTTCTTCAGTGGGAGATTGGACGAGATGACCTGCAAGGCCCCTTCCAATTCTACTATTCAGTTGTACAGAGGCACCCATTGTCAAGAAAGCATGGATGTCTGCTGGCAGTGGATAGATAGGTCCAGATGGTGAAACAACTGTGCAAAACAGCCCTTTCCTTTTTCCTGTGGTTGAAATACCTCTTGCCACCAAATCCCCTTTTTCTGAACCCAGCTAGCTGGCTCAGAGCAAGGATGCAGTAGACTGGGGTGTCCAACCGTGGCAACTTTACGACTTGTGGACTTCAACTCCCAGAGTTCCTCAGCCACCGATTTTTCATTAATTATTGATTTTTATCTACCCAGCATTGGATGATTTGTCTGAAGTGGTGTAGCGTTTCCTGCCTAAGCAGAGGGTGGGAGTAGAAGACCTCTAAGGTCCCTTCCAACTCTGCTATTCTATATACAAAGGAGGCTTCCCAAAATCTGGCAAATGAGTGGAAACTGCAACATTCAGAATGACTACCTTAGGCCTCTACACTGGGTATTAGAAAACTGGCCACCGCCATCATGTCTGAAGCCACCGTTGAAAATTATATCCATCTAGAAGAAAAGAAAACCAGCGTTGTAAACAAGTGGAGACTAAGGAAATTAAGCTACCATAATTACTAGCAAGCACGGTTATCTTCCTTTGATGTCTCTCACAGAGGAAGAGGCTCGGAAAGCTTTAATTTTCGAGACAATAAAGACCTCCTGGAAGATAGCTAATAATAAAATGGCTTTCCGTGATTTGTGCCCAGGAAGACACAAGAGGAAGTGACTGCCTGGAAAAAAATCCAGGCCATTTGATGTCGGTGGAAATTGTGGGAAAGATTATACCTGATTCCGAAAGGAAAATATGAAATCTCCAATCGGAATTTAAAATTAGAGATATAAATGAAGGATGCTTACAGATAAAAGTTGGCAAAGGAAGTATGGAAGAGTAGCTACTGAGTGTTATGCCATCACTACCCCTCCATCAGTATTGATGAAGCTTCTTGGTTGAGACGTGAGCTTCTTCTTCTTCTTCTTCTTCTTCTTCTTCTTCTTCTTCTTCTTCTTCTTCTTCTTCTTCTTCTTCTTCTTCTTCTTCTTCTTCTTCTTCTTCTCCTTCTCCTTCTCCTTCTCTTTCTCCTCCTCCTCCTCCTCCTCCTCCTCCTCCTCCTCCTCCTCTTTCTTCTTTTTCTTCTCCTCCTCCTCCTCTTCCTCCTCCTCCTCCTCCTCCTCCTCAAGGAAAAAAAACCATTCTAGTGGCCTTTTGAAGAAAAAAAAAACACTTTGAGACAGCTATGACCTGGATGACTGAGAATCTCCATGCCCTTCTTCAAACAGCACATGCTGATGACCCTGCCTTCAAAGATTCATTTTGATGCATTCCACCTTAGATCTGTTGGGGGTGTGGAAATGCAATAATGCATTTCCTAAAATGCATCATTGTTCACAATGCATAGAAGTAACATTACGTGAAAGGAAAAAAATCTGTGCATTCTATGTTACCTTTACTCCTTATGTGCTTATGCACACATATGTACCGATGTTAAAAAAACCAGCTGAATTTGCTCTCTGTTCAAAGATTTCAGTTCCAGAGTTATGGCTGTAAGCCATAACTCATCCTGACATCAGGGCAAACAAGGCATAATAGGGAATGAAATCAAGGCAGTGATTTTCTCAGGGATGGTGACTAATAACTAAGATATCTTATTGGGCAATGACGGGGAATTTGAACATATGGTTTCCCTTTCACAAGGCCAACTCTCACCAAATAGAGAAGACACAGCAGCAGATGCAAAGGGAGGAAGTCACAGTGAAAGTTTCTTTTTCTTCCCTGGTCTTTTTCTTGACCAGGGAAGCAAAGGAGCTGACCTATAGCACCTGAAACTTAATCTAAATGTTTGGATTGCGATGTGTTGAGATTTATGGTTTTTGCTTAAACAATAATAAGGAAGATATCTCAACTTTTTTGGAGAAGCTCCTTTATTGTGGATTTAGAGGGGGGGGGATGTTCTTCCATGCCAGCTGTTGTTTTCTAAACTATAAATGAGAGATAAGAGGAATGAAGGGACCCGGGAATTATTTTTCCTCTCCTCCTCCAGCTATACTGCTGGCATGGCTATCGAGGCCACCTGTGATGTGTTAGTCATGACAAAGGTCAGCATTCCAGCGTTCCTTTTAGGATGGTGAATAGCTTCAGATTAAATTAGGTGTAAGAAAAGTCATTTCCTCTGGGTGATAAACCGAAAACACCTGCAGCCTGTCTCAAGTTTTACTGGGAGAGATGTGCATAAGCCTTCTTGAGCATTTGCCAACTCAGGAGGCATAGCTTGTTTATTGGTGGCGGAAGCATCAGGGATGAAAATAAAACCTAGTATAGATTGCACAAAATCTAAAATATAAAACACAAGGTTAAAATATGGACACATGAAACGGATCTTGCCCAGAAAACTGGCAACATGAATATTGCATTGTGTCGTGCTGCCATAAAGTTGAGTAGACACTGATCGGGACACGAAAGGCAAGTAAACATAGAATTCTTTATTGGCCAAGTGTGATTGGACACACAAGGAATTTGTCTTTGGTGCATAAGCTCTCAGTGTACATAAAAGATATAAGTGATGAATCATGATCCTAGTCATCATAAAAATACATTCATCATGAATCATAAGATACAAAAGTTAGTGATAGTCATGGGATACTAAATAATACATTCATCATGAATCGTAAGTCACAACGCTTAGTGATAGTCATGGGATACTAAATAATAGCAATAGCACTTAGACTTATATACCACTTCATAGTACTTTTACAGCCCTCTATAAGCAGTTTACAGAGTCAGCCTCTTGCCCCCAACAATCTGGGTCTTCAGTTGACCCACCTCGGAAGGATGGACGGCTGAATCAACCTTGAGCCAGTGAGAATCGAACTGCCAAATTGCAGGCAGCCGGCAGGCAGCACTGTGCCACAGTGGCAAGATGGCATTGAATTTCATTGTACAAAGTGCAATGACATACAATGGCAATAAACTAAACTAAACTGAATACATATACATATACATATACATATACATATACATATACATATACAATTATATATATATGTAATTTTACATTCCTCAGCCTCATCTTTGGTGGGTTCTTTCCCTTTCCTACATTTTTGTAGGTTACCCTCTTGTCTGCAAAAGAAACCAGGATCAGATTGCCAACTGGCAGACAAGAGCATTTCTCCAGAGGCTTGTATCAAACTTGGTGTCAGCCGGGAGGGTTGAATTTGTGGGTTTCATCTCAGTTTCTCCTTGCCTCTGATTTCCATCAGACATCTTTCTCTGCAAGTTCTCAGATTCTGCTGTGCCAGCGAGGGAGAGCAGCACGTGTCCTCTTGGTTCAGACAAATTATTGAATGGGCTGGGATGCACGAGGAGTGTGAGATTCTTCAGAGAGGTCACACACATTCAGAGGGGAGAGTGAACAGTCTCGGCGGTCTTTGTCTAGTTGGTTGTAATGATTTGTTGCCCTTTGATCCAATGACAAAAATATGTCCCTGATTCTTTGATGGGTAGTCAGGAATTTCTGGAAAGTTGGAACAGTTGAGGAATTAAGGAAGAAAGTAGGAGGAAAAAGAATAGAACAGAGCAGAGCAGAGCAGAACAGAACAGAACAGAATAGAATCTTTAATGTAGATAGATGGATGGATAGATGATAGATGATAGATAGATAGATGATAGATAGATAGATAGATAGATAGATAGATAGATAGATAGATAGATAGATAGAAAGATAGATAGATAGATAGATAGATAGATAGATAGATAGATAGATAGATAGATAGATAGATAGATAGACAGACAGACAGACAGACAGACAGATACTGTAGATAGATGCATGAATGGAACGAGAAAGGGAAAGGGAATAGAGAGTAGAGTAGAGTAGAGTAGAGTAGAGTTGAGTAGAGTAGAGTAGAGTAGAGTAGAGTAGAGTAGAGTAGAGTAGAATAGAATAGAATAGAATAGAATAGAATAGAATAGAATAGAATAGAATAGAATAGAATAGAATAGAATAGAATAGAATAGAATAGAATAACAGAGTTCGAAAGGGAGCTTGGAGATCTTCTAGTTCAACCCCCTGCTTAGGCAGGAAATCCTACACCACTTCAGACAAATGGCTATCCAACATCTTCTTAAAAACGTCCAGTGTTGGAGCATTCGCAACTTCTGGAGGCAAGTTGTTCTACTTATTAATTGTTCTGTCAGGAAATTCCTCCTTAGTTCTAAGTTGCTTCTCTCCTTGATTAGTTTCCACCCGTTGCTTCTTGTCCTGCCCTTCCATACTATAGAAAATAGAATCTTGGCCAAGTGTGATAGTAACACAAGGAAATTGTTTCTACTGCATAAGCTGTCAGGGTACATGCAAAACAACAAAGTAATAATCATAATGATACCAATAAGGGAAGATAGTGGAACAGATGAGAAGGATAAAAGTAATACAGCTGTACTACATGGTAAATATGTACTACATACTACATACATACACACACACACACACATACTACATAAAGATAAGAAATATGTTTATTTCTTAAATTGTCTTTTTCAAACAAAGATGATACCCACCAGTTCCAGAAGCATCTGGGGGGAAAAAAGGCGCTATAAAATATCATTCGTCTCACTTTTGCTCTTTAAAATATTTTGCTTTCCTGAATTCAAGTATTGGTGGGTTTTTTAAAAAAAATAAAATAAAATAAAATAAAACGCTAGTTGCTCTCTTCCCACCACAATTACTGTAGCTCAATTATGTACTTCCATATGTCAGGTACACTACGGTCTAATTTAATCTTCATTACACATTGCCATATTGCAATTATATATGCTCTCCGAGTGTTAACACATATTTAAACCTGTTATTCCTTTGTCACCGATTTACAAAGAGCTACCTGAAAAGAAGAAACAGATGTCATAATTATAATCTTATTCAGCTCAACTTTAATACTGGGAACCTCGGAGTAAATTATACGTGAACTTGTTGCGTGTTCCCGAAATTAATGAAGCGATGCTGTCAGGCTAATACTGTAACTCATTATGGATTGCTGATGCATTTCCCCACTCCCCCCCCCTCACTCCCCCGTATTTCGGGATTGTACGATAAAATTATATTAATACAGCTTGATAATGAGTTGAATGGATTTCTCTACACAGAGGCAAAAAGAGAATAGTTTCCCTTTGTCACGCTGTTGGGAGGGAGCATGTAGAGGTAATTAAAAAGAATTACTCAAATCTCCAACCAACCTCATTTATATTAAACGAATTTGTCGGGTTTCAGTTCTAATAATTGATCACTCTTAGCAAATTATAAAGCGGGATTTCCCCCCCTCCATCCACCACCCCTTCCCCCATGAACTACAGTGGCTGGGGTACAGATCACAATGTCTTATCAACTATCAAGGTGGTCCCTGTGGGTTCACATTAATTAAGCTTTAACAGTTTGGAAAATTGTAGCAATATTTTATGATTCGTGTAATTAAACTCTAACGAAATGTCACAACTGCTAGTGATATCTTTGCTGGTAATTTATATGTGTCCTTACTTCAAAGGAACCAGAAGTAATGAAATATTCTTGAACACACAGACAGTAACCAAAAAAAAAAAAAAAGGAAGAGAAAGGAGGAGGGGAGAATTTCACTGGTTTCAGTGATCAAAAGCAATTTTATTACCTTTCTGCTCTTCCACTTTCTTCCTTTCTCTGGCTCCTTAATCTTGAAACAATGCTATGGGGTGGTATAAATTGAAGGCTATTTGTGGCGTAAAGCTCTTCGGAAGGGATTTTTGTAGGGATGCAAAGTCCCTTAAAAATGTTTCAGAAAATCAAATCAATTCAGGCCCAATTTGATGTTTGGAATCCAAGGGTGGAATCAATTTTGCCTTGATCATATTCAACAAGTTTGGGTCAAACAGACCATCTGAATAAAATGAAAACAATGAAACGGCTTGGGAACTAGAAAAACCTGGGTTTACAAGCCATCTTGTAAGTTGCTAAGGAGAGAAGAATCAAATCATGTACAATTGTCATGAATTCTTTTGAAGGAGGGGTAGAGTAGAAACATAATGTGGTTGTCAGCTGTTTCTTTATTTGCTAGAATGCCTCTAAACTTGGAAAGGAGAGAAAATAACATTGAACTGTGCTAGCTAAATATACAAAATTTGTTTTCTGCAAGGAAAAAAGGCATATCTTGGCTAGATTGTGAAATTGAGTTGAGTAGTTTATGGTTCAAGGGAGTTTGGAGAAATTCAACCTTTATGATATCATGTTGCCTGACCTAAGGCATTATATTAAACTATAATGTTGTAAAGGTAAAGGTTCCTCTCCCACATACATGCTAGTTGTTCCAGACTCTAAGGGGCAGTGCTCATCTCTGTTTCAAAGCCGAAGAGCCAGCGCTGTCCAAAGACATCTCCGTGGTCATGTGGCCGGCATGACTCAACGCCGAAGGCACACAGAACGCTGTTCCCTTCCCACCAAAGGTGGTCCCTGTTTTTTCTACTTCCATTTTTTATGTGCTTTCGAATTGCTAGGTTGGCAGAAGCTGGGACAAGGAATGGGAGCTCACCCCGTTACATGGCACTAGGGATTCGAGCCGCTGAACTGCCTACCTTTCGATCAACAAGCTCGGCATCTTAGCCACTGAGCCACTGCATCCCTATGTTGTATAATTTATATATTGGATGTAACACAAATGCAAAGGTTGTGTTTTGTTCAATCTATTCATCGCAGGTCAGAATTGAAGTAAATAAATGAAAGCATTCAACTCACCCTGAACAGGTGAACAAGGCAAGTAAGCCATTTAGAAATGTTATTATTGTTAATTCAATAATGATAACAGTAACTACCGTGTGATAAGAAGTGCAAGATCTAATCCAGGATTCATGGTTGCATCGCTTAAGATTTTTGTTTTCTCTTCTTTGCAATACATTTTTTGCTTACAAATATCTGTCCTGGGTCTCCTCTGTACAATAGATTATCTTATTCCATGGCTGGTTATGACAGGCTTAATATTAATCGGGAAGAGAGAGGCCCCTGCTTCCTGACAAATGATGATAAATTGATATCTTTAAGCAATAATAATAATAATATATATAAAAAACTCCAGACAATTTGCCCATCACTTTCAACCAGTCGCTCAAAAGTGACAAGTGAGATGCCAATGGCAAGGCCGCCTCCAACCGTCTGCATGCCACATTTATGATTTAATTCCCTTTTGAACTTCAATCAAAGCAGATTAATAACCCTTGTTGGTGGGGGAAGAAGAAGAAGAAAAGAATTCTTAACTGTATTTTGGAGGGGAAGCAATAAGTTTGAAATGGAAAGGCTTGATTAAATTTTCAAATTTATAATCTTTTTTCTACTCTGAGAGGCCACAATTTGTTCATTCTTCCAGGTGTATTTTCCACTTTAAAACAAGACTGACTTAGCTACTTAGAGGTGGACTTCTTTGGGACTCTTCGGTCAAGCCAGAGTCCCTTGGATAAACCTGTGGATAGGTATAATATTACATTGGAGCAATTATTTGATCGGGCTGCTTTCGAAAGTGTGGTTAAGAACCCAAGTTGGGCATTGGTTTGAGACAGACAGATAATCTCTATGAGTTTGTAGGGGGCTATATGTAAGAGAGCGTGAGAGAGAGATAATAGGTAGACAATTGAAATCTAGATATTTAGCTAGATAGCTTGTTACTGTAGATAGCTAGGCAGGCAGATAGACAGACAGCAAAATAATAATATACAGAGATACTGTAGACAACTAGATCTATAACTAGATAGAAAAATATAGATATTGTGGGACAGTGGTGGAATTCAAATTTTTTTACTACCGGTTCAGTGGGTGTGGCTTGGTGGGCATGGCATGGCATGGCATGACATGGCTTGGTGGGGGTGGCTTGGTGGGTGTGCCAGGGAAGGATTCTGTAAAATCCCTATTTCCTCCCGATCAGCTGGGACCCAGAAGGCAGAGAATAGATGAGGATGGGGCCAGTCAGAGGGGGTATTTACCGGTTCTCTGAACTACTCAAAATTCCCACTACCAGTTCTTCAGAACTGGTCAGAACCTGCTGAAACCCACCTCTGCTGCAGGATGGATAGATAGATGATAGATAGATAGATAGATAGATAGATAGATAGATAGATAGATAGATAGATAGATAGATAGATAGATAGATAGATAGATAGACTGGCAGGCAGGCATAGAGAGAGAGAGAGAGATACTGTAGAATTTAGATAGATGGATGGATCTAAAAATATAGCACATATAGCTGACTTTTTAAAAAAAGAATTTAAACTCTAATTGGCACATTGTTTTCAAGAACATCCGAGCCGCTTAAATGTGATTAGAGAGACTTCTTCTTTCTTCTAAACGGATGAGTTTAAAAACCCATTTCTTTTTATTGGGTCCTATGTTTCTGTGCGTCTTATCACCTAGCATTAAGAGGGCAGAGTGGGAAGGTACCCTTTCAAGACCAAACTTTTTCCATCTCGAGGCAGGCCTACTTTATGTGGTGGAGAAAAAATATGGCCTCCTTTGTGGGTAGGAAGGTCATCCCTTTCTGGGTGAGAGCACCTGCATTTTAGCAGGCCCCTCCCCCCCCCCCAACAGAGGCATAGCTAACGGCCTCACTTGCTTTGCATCTCCAAGGAGTAAACAGTTTGGGTGCCTTCACCAATTTATGTCAGGAAAAACAGGATTCTGATGCCCACTTATCACTCCCTTATCACTTGTTGACAGATGGGTAGCTGTGAAATGCTCTGGTTTCTGTCTCTTTTATGTGTAATACAATCCTCCGGCAAACCAAATTGGAAAGAGGTATCTAGTTCAGGTCACCATAATTCACAAAGCTGGAATCCCCGATGAAACATTTTTCATGCTTCATGAAATGTTGACATAGACCTTGAGTAAATCTGTCCGCTGGGTGCAGTTATAGGAAATTATGACAGAAGGAACAGGAGGCCTTGTGCGAGAGAAGATCCTTGCTGCCTCACAGCGGAATTTAGCAGCCGTTGCTTTTCGGATTTTCTTTTTTCTTTTCTTTTCTTTTTTTTAGAATTATTCTTTCCGAGATCCAGGGGCTGCTTGATGCGTAAAGTACGTGAGAAGCGTTGCATCAAAAATTGTTCATGAGCCAAGGGGGTATTGCTATAAAGGGGGTGGCAATCAGTCAGGAGGAGAACTGCTGGGAAATTAGTTTCTTGAATGTCTGAAGCGTCATGCCTTAATCTTGGGAGGTTCTGTGTAGTTGGGTGGGCTCGTTTCTTTGAATTGGAGAACTGCACCATAAGCTTTGGAAGGGAGAGAATGATAAAAGATACCTAAGACACTGCTTGTATTTTCAGTGTGGCCTGTCATAAGGGAGAGGAGAGGAGAGGAGAGGAGAGGAGAGGAGAGGAGGGGAGGGGAGGGGAGGGGAGGGGAGGGGAGGGGAGGGGAGGAAAGGAAAGGAAAGGAAAGGAAAGGAAAGGAAAGGAAAGGAAAGGAAAGGGAGGTTAATGGATGGGATGGGAAGGGTGGGGAAGGGAAGGGAAGGGGCAGGGGCAGGGGCAGGGGGGGAGAGGAGAGGAAGGGGAGGGGAGGTTAATGGAAGGGAAAGGAGGGTGAGGAGAGAGGAAGGGGAGGAGAGAGGAGAGGAAGGGAAGGTGAGGTTAAAGGGAAGGGAAGGGAAGGGAAGGGAAGGGAAGGGAAGGAGGAAGGAAGGAAGGAAGGAAGGAAAGAAAGAAAACATATATTCGGTCAATGCCCAGCGAAAATGAAAAAGAAAACCAAAAATATAGTGAAGCAAATAAATATAATAATATACTACCCACTAAATCACTAAAGAAGTGATTTAAAGGAAGGAAGAAATATTCCTTCTCTATAGTTGTTACCTAGATGAAAAATCTAAAATATTCATAGGTATCGAATAAAAATTATATATCCCCTACAATTAATGGGTTGTTAGTTAAAATAGGCAACAATTACTAATGACTAATACTCTGTGTTAGTAGAGACTAGCTAGTGACTCCCATTTAAAGAGCTTTATAGAGGTTAATCCTGGAAAACAACCAATCTTTTTGAGAAAGAGTGGCACGGGGATGTGGAGCCAGAGTTACTCTGGGTTTCCCAAAGTGATTTAAAAAAAAGAAGAAGAAGAAGAAGTCGTTTTAGGAGAAGGAGTAAATTCTGCAAAAATAAAATAAAATAAAATCAATCATGTCGCATTTTCAACTAGAATGACCTTGTTTTATGGACATGTGGAAACCGGGCAGAGTCCCCAAAAGATGCTTTTATAATCCAGGCGTCTGCAAATAAATCAGAGACGAGATGATTTGTCCGATGTTCCAGGAAAAATAGAAATAAATAAAAGGAAATACATACAAAATGTCTAATGAGGATCAGTCATAGGCCGCTTGCTAAGACTGTTTATCATATTTTGTATAACACAGAATCCCTTGGAGTTAGCGGCTGAGGGAAAAAAAATACATTTGAGTAGGAAGAGGAAGACAACAAAAATGTAACCAGTTGTAAACAATAGTATTTAAAATCCAGCTGATTCTATCAATATAAAAACAGAACTTAACCTCATCCTTCCATTTTGTAAACATATTAGATGCTATTTATCGGGATTGCATGTGTGTGGCCGTGCGAGGAACATTTTCGTGACTCAAAAATCTAAACATCGGATTGCTCCATTAGCTCCGGGGATCCAGAAAACCAAATATTAATTTGAATTTTTTTTAAAAAAAGGTTAGCAAATGAGCCAACAACTCAACATGGTTGGTACAGTGAAGAGATCGAAATATTCTTAATTAAATATCAAAAATATGTGTGTGTGGGGGGGTGTGAGGTTTCCCCATACATCATACACACAAACTTCATAATCCCCACATCCAGAAGAAAAGAAGACATAATATTTGTGTTCAACTGTGTCATTATTAAATAGAGGTAGTCCTCGACTTATGACAGTTCATTTAGTGACCGTTTGAAGTTACAACAAATGGCATTGAAACAAGTGTAACTGATGACTGTTTTTCACACTTATGAGTACTGCAGCATTCCCCACACTCACATGATTGAAATTCAGATGCTTGGCAACTGACTCACATTTACAACGGTGTGACTAATTTAACCACTTCAGCGATTCGCTTAAACAACAAAGGAAGTTAAAAGGAAGCAAAACGCACTTAACAAATGTCTCGTTTAGCAGCAGAAAAGGCCGGCTCAATTGTGATTGTAACTCGAGAACTAGGATTTTGGATTAGTTTCCCTGAAAGCTTTCGGTAGGCTTTAAATGCTACTTGTTCCTCCTCCTCCTCCTCCTCCTCCTCCTCCTCCTCCTCCTCCTCCTTCTTCTTCTTCTTCTTCTTCTTCTTCTTCCTCTTCTTCCTCTTCTTCTTCTTCTTCTTCTTCTTCTTCTTCTTCTTCTTCTTCTTCTTCTTCTTCTTCTTCTTCTTCTTCTGGTATTGGGAAATGAGAATAGAATAGAATAGAATAGAATAGAATAGAATAGAATAGAATAGAATAGAATAGAATAGAATAGAATAGAATAGAATAGAATAATTTATTGGTCAAGTGTGATTGGACACATAAGGAATTTGTCTTTGGTGCATATCTTCTCAGTGTACATAAAAAGAAAAGATACATTCGTCAAGAATCATAAGGTACAACACTTAATTATAGTCTTAAGGTACAAATAAGCAATTGAATCATACTATGAAACAATCTTTATAAATCATAAGGATACAGCAACAAGTTACAGTCATGCAGTCATAAGTGGGAGGATATGGGTGATAGGAACAATGAGAAGATTAATAGTAATAGTAATGCAGACTTAGTAAATAGTTTGACAGTGTTGAGGGAATTATTTGTTTAGCAGAGTGATGGCATTTGAGAAAAAACTGTCCTTGTGTCTAGTTGTTCTGGTGTGCAGTGCTCTATAGCATCGTTTTGAGGGTAGGAGTTGAAACAGTTTATGTCCAGGATGTGAGGGGTCTGTCAATATTTTCACAGCCCTCTTTTTGACTCATGCAGTATACAGGTCTTCAATGGAAGGCAGGTTGATAGCAACTGTTTTTTCTGCAGTTCTAACTATCTGTTGAAGTGTGTGTCTGTCTTGTTGGGTTACAGAGCCAAACCAGACAGTTACAGAGGTGCAGATGACAGACACAATAATTCTTCTGATGGAAATTGAAGTACAATTTTCACAGCTCAGGGGGAAATCTGACAACCCTAGAATAGGTTCAAGGTGTGTTAAGTTTTCTAAACATTGAGAAGATCAATTTATTTGTGGGAAAATCCACCGACAGCTGAGAGGATCGGAGGAGCTATGGAGGGGAGGAAACCAAAACAGAGACTCCTGGAGGGATCACATACACACCCAACACAGACACACAAAGATCCAGAGACGAGATGAAGGAAGGAGCAGGCAGAATGAGCTGTGGGAGATATCTGAAAGACATATTGTGTTATGGCATTATGCATAAGGTCTACCAGCATTATGATAATTGTGTTGATTTTGGCTACCCCGGCGGGTCCTCAGGCATCTCTGATCTGAAGCCAAAATACCTCACCGTTTTAGAGAAGGAAGATTCCCCGCGTATATGTCCAATACGAAAGTTGGACTGCAGAATAAAACCCAGCAGGATAAGACCCTGGGTGATAAAAATCAGAAATATTCAGAAGACCAGAACGCGGAGAGGATTGGAATCAATTTCAACCTTAACGCAGCACGAGATGATTCTTCCGCTGTTTATTTTGTATAATAACTCTTCAGCCACATATGTTCTTAATAATCCGTTGGGAGAATTAGCATAATATTGTAATTTCAGCCTCGATTTTTGGGGGGCTGAGTTGCTGGAAAAACCCAAAGATCTAATTTGATGACAACTGGTTCTTAGTACCCCTGATTAGAGTCTCATTCTCTGTTTATTTAAAAGTAGGCTGTGGTATTTTACAGCATTTCATTAATCATTTATTAATTATGCTTGATGCCTCCGATTATTATTATTATTATTTAAATGAACGATTCACTTGTTTGATTTTTAAAAAGTCTCCTAAATGTGGCATTGCCTCCCTCATATAATCTACCAAATTGAAATAAGCATCAGTAATCACTGTCAACACTTTCTTGTAAGTAAGAATTGAATCATTTATCTGTCTGCATGTATAAATTATCATCATTTCTCATTCAAGATAGAGGCTTAATGGCAATTTATGACGTGCAAACATGCAAGAAAAGCTAGTTTATAGAAAATAATAATTTTGTTTAGACCTTTGCTTCAGAGAAGTGCTGAGGGCTTGCGTATTTAATGACAGCAGATCATAATAAGTTAGCCACACACAGGACTAGGACTTGAGATTCAAAAGAATAAGGGTCTTTGCCTCATAAGCACATCCGGGAATCCGAGAGAGCACAAAAAAAATCCATTGATTTGTTCTTATATCTGCAAAATGTGGTTTCAAATGTTCAAAAGAGGGAGATGAAGGAAGCAACCACTACTGAAATTGATCAGATAGGATAGATAGATAGATAGATAGATAGATAGATAGATGGATGGATGGATGGATGGATGGATGGATGGATGGATGGATGGATGGATGGATGGATGGATGGAGGGAAGGGTGGGTGGGTTAGGGCTGGGGCTAGATATGGATAGATAGAGATAGATAGATAGATAGATAGATAGATAGATAGATAGATAGATAGATAGATAGATAGATGATAGACAGACAGACAGACAGATAGATAGATAGATAGATAGAAGATAGATGAGAGATAGAGATAGATAGATATATACTGTAGAATTTAGATGAGGAGAGGAGAGGAGAGGAAAAGAAAAGAGAAAAGGGGAGGGGAGACAGAAAGGAGAGAGAAAAGAGGAGAGAGGAGAGGAGAGGAGAGGAGAGGAGAGGAGAGGAGAGGAGAGGAGAGGAGAGGAGAGGAGAGGAGAGGAGAGGAGAGGAAAAAAGAAGAAAAGAAGAAAAGAAAAGCCACTTCAAATTATCTCCCTCCTGGCCTGGAAAAGCTAATATAAAACCTGCAATACGCAACTTCCATTTCAAAGCCCTTTTAAGCAAGCTCTTTGGAAGCAGAGTTTAAAATCTTCAGATAATTCTGTTGGGCTGAAAAAAGAAGTTAATGGTGAGAAAGCTGTTTCTTTTTGAGTTGTGGGGGAAAAAAATGTCTGCGGACTCCTGCGGCTATTGATTCCGAAACAATCTTGCCCGTGATAAATGGGAGTACATTTAGCAGAAGATTCAGTCACGAGAGCTCACAGATCAATCAGCTTGTCAACAGGAAGGCTAAATCCAATTTTTTATTTGTACTAAACTCTGATTTCGCGGTCGGCTCTCATCCCCTCGGAAAGTAGCCTGCGCATGGGATGACAACAGTAACAACAGAAAATAGATAATCTTTCAAAAGCATATTAGAAGTGGAAGGTTTGGGATTGTATGTGTGTATGGGGTGGGGTGGCATGGGTGAAACTCAGCTCAACAAAAGCTGATTACTTGATTTATGGAATGAGGGGAAGGCGGGGAAGAGAGGCTGTTATTTAAATGACAAAAGATTAAGGCCTAAGCTGTGTTGGTGGTTTGGTTTGGTTTGGTTTGGTTTGGTTTGGTTTGGTTTGGTTTGGTTTGGTTTGGTTTGGTTTGGTTTCGTTTCGTTTAACTCCAAGAGTTTACTGAAGATTGGGGAAGAGATTCTAGAATTGTTTGTCGTATTTGCCTCCGAGATTTGATGTACAGAATTAACACAGTTGTGCTTCTGATATGAAAACCGGCAATCTTCCTTCCTTCCTTCCTTCCTTCCTTCTTCCTTCCTTCCTTCCTTCCTTCCTTCCTTCCTTCCTTCTTCCTTCCTTCCTTCTTTCCTTCCTTCCTTCCTTCCTTCCTTTCCTGCCTATCTGTCTGCCTTCCCTTACCCTTTCCCCTTCATTCCACCCCTTCCCCTTCGTTTCTCCCCTCTCTTCCCTCCAATAGTGGGATTCAAGTAATTTAACAACCTGTTCACTGCCCTAATTATTTTTTCAAACAACCAGTTTGCCAAGCTGCTCAGAAAGTTAACAACCAGTTCTCCCGAAGTGGTGCGAACTGGCTGAATTCCATCACTGCCTCCTTCCCTCACCCCCTCTCTCCCTCCCTCCCTTCCTTCTCCCCTTCTCCCTCCCTTCCTTGCTGCCTTCCTGCCTTCCCTTTCACCTTCCACTACCTCACTTTCCCTTTCATTCTTCCCCTTCCCCTTCGTTCCTCCCCTTCCCCTCCCTCCCTCCCTTCCTTCCTCTAATTGCTCTAGCAAGCCATCCATCCAAGCATTCCTTCATTCCACCCTTCCCCTTCGTTCCTCCCCTTTCTTCCCCTGCCTTCCTACCTCCCTTGCTGCCTTCCCTTTCCCTTTCCTCTTCCTCTTCCTCCCTTTCCCTTTCGTTCCTCCCCTTCCCCTTCCCCTCCCCCCTCCCTTCCTTCCTCTAATTGCTCTAGAAGGCCATCCATCGAAGCATTCCTTCCATCATTCCCTTTCCTCTTCCTCTTCCACCTTCCCCTTCGTTCCTCCCCTTCCTTCCCCTCCCTCCCTCCTCCCTCCCTTCCTTGCTGCCTTCCCTTTCCCTTTCCTCTTCCTCCCTTTCCCTTTCGTTCCTCCCCTTCATTCCTCCCCTTCCCCTCCCTCTCTCCCTCCCTCCCTCTCTCTCTCTCCCTCCCTCCCTTCCTCTAATTGCTCTAGCAGGCCATCCATCCAAGCATGAATAAGCAATGAAGGTTTGCAATCAATGTGACCAAAGGTGAGGACACAGATGTACAATATCTAAAAGGTCAACCGATCTACAGTTTGGGGAATCGGCCATTTCATTCGTTAGTACCCTGATATATTTTCAGGCTTAAGCTGAAGAGTAACACAGTGGTATTTACTCTCCATTAGACAGTATGTGTGAATGCTTTAAACTAAGACTGTCCTCTTCTCTATATTTTTTTAGCGGTCTCCTTTTACAGTAAAATAAACTCAACAGATGACAATACTCATCTATCCTTGCCTCTGCTAGGAAACTAAGTCATTTCAGTCCTGTTTAATATTTGGACGGGAGCAGTAGTTTCACTTACCTTTGCTACCGGTTTGCAAATGTGAGCATGCACAGAGCGTTCGTGATGATGTCCGGGTGAGTGGGCGGAGCCACTCACTGCTGCTGCTATTGGTTCAATTGAACCTGGTAGAACTGGTAGAAACTCACCCACTGATATGGCTATGTGTCCCATGGGAGACAATCAAAAAGTCCCAGGGACATAGACTAGGTGCGTGATGACGAACCTATAGCACCGGTGCCACAGGTGGCACACATAGCCATATCAGTGGGCACGGGAGCTCAGCTCCGGCGCGCATGCGCGCACCAGCCAGCTGATTTTCATTCCTTCTGGGCCTACCAGGAGCAGGGAAACAGCCTGTTTCCTGCCTCCAGAAGGCCTGTGGGGGATGGGGAAGGCCTGTTTTTCTTTCTCACCTGGCTCCAGATCCTCTCTATGAGTCTGGGGAGGGCGAAAACAGCCTTCCCCACCCCCTCGGAAGCCCTCCGGAGGCCAGAAACGGCCCGTTTCCCAACTTCCGGTTGGACAGGAAGTGACATTTTTTGCTGTCCCCAGCCTCCAGAGACTCCTAAAGAGTCTCTGTGTGAACCTTCATGTGTGCGTGAACCTCCCCCGCCCTTCCCCCCCCCCGACATGTGATGGCAAAAAGGTTACCCATCACTAGACTAGGTAGAAATTTGGGGGGAAATCTCAGAAAAAGACAATAGCAAACTATTCAGCCAACAAGCCAACAAGTGGATGAAGGCAGCAGGTTCTAAATTCAAAATAAAGGAGATTTTAAACATACGGTACACATACTGAAATAGTGGCCATGTTAATTATCATTCCTGGGCTATCTATTGGAGGCCAGCCAGCCAAAATACAAGAAGACATCAAGATATTTCTACTAGGGAACAGTGTCCCAATACAACATTCCTCGGAGGTTGCATAGCAGACTTTTAAAAAGCTATTTCTTCTATGCCTCCCTCCTACTTCTGTCTTGTATGAGCTCTTTATCCATGTTAAATTCATACATATGTATATTAAAATTCCTTCGTGCTGTCTAAAATCAAGGGCTTGGATATGGATAGCCTCTTAAAAGCCACCTATTGAATTACCCGTTGGATTTATTAAATTATAACTATATTTTTCTGATTCTTTTCAAAGGGCACATCTGGCATCTTTTAACGGCAGTTATATTGAATCCCTCTGCTCTTCACAAACTTTGTCTACTGTAAACCAACTTGAACAAGTTTAGGAAATGTTCTGTTTTCATTGAAACCAGAAGCCCTCACAGGACACTTTTGGGAAGAAATTGTTATTTCAAATGCTGTATGATAGCAGAAATTATTGCTCTAGGATTCAGATCCTGTCTAGTTTCTTTGAAGGTCCATTCAAGAGTCTGTGGAGGCCTGATTCAGTCCTAACTTTCACATCAGCTGACGGCTTTTGCATGTGTCTATAGTAGTGGCCAAAATTGTGGAAACCTTTTGGGAAAAGTGTATTTTCTAAAACTAGCTAAGAACACCACTTTTGGGGGGAGTAATACCATAAAATTATATATCAATAGAAAGATAACTTAATCAAGAATGTAATGCAATAACCTTTTATGAAGGATTTGCTATTAGAATATAAGACTGTATGAAGAAGAAAAGCAAAATGCGTAGAAAAAATGAGATATACAAAAATGATCACCAGAGAAAAAAAACAAGATATACAAAAATGATCGCCATGTCAGTTAATACTTAGTTGGGTACCCTTCAGCATGAATGATGGCCTTACAACGTCTTTTCATGGAGTGAACCAAGTCTTTGAGTTCTGCAGCTGTTATCATGTGAAACCAAGATTGAATGATGGCTTTTATTAACTGGATTTTATTACTGGGTTGCTTCTGACTAACAAGTTTCTTGAGTCCATAGATTTTCAATTGGGTTAAGGTCTAGGTTATTCCCAGGCCATTCCAGAAATGGAATATGATTATCTTGAAACTCCAAAAAAAAAAAAAGTGGTGGTGTTAGCCATCAAACCTCAAAAATATACTTTTCCCAAAAGGTTTCCACAATTTGAACCACTACTGTAGATAGGCTATTGCAAAAATAATTTAGAAATAAAAGCTTCACTTCTCATCGCAACTTCTTCCAATGTTCCAGATTTGCGTTTTCAAGAGGCAACTGGACTTCCATTGTTTTGGCTTGAAGATATTTCACTTCTTATCCAAGAAGCTTCTTCTGTCCTGACTGAATGGATTTACAGTATATCCCTTGCAGTCCTCTGGTTGTTGTCACTCTTTCTGAGAGTCGTTGAGGCCACTTGGGAGTTTATCTGTGCCTTCAGGGTCCCCTAAATAGTACCGATGGGTGTGGAATCTTCTTGGAACTGTTGAAACATCTTCAAGGCTATCTTTTCCCCAGCCATTTCAAGGATTCAGCTGATAATACTTGAAAATATAATAACTGAGTTACCCCACTCATTAAGCCTACCCAGAGAATGTCCATTCTGTTTAGCATTCCAGTTATTGTTCACACACACAAAAAAAGATTGTGCAATAAACTGCTCCTTGGCTCTATCCCTTGGCTCTATCTAAAAGCTGGTTGTTTGGAAATAGAACTTTGTTTATGTACATGCTTTAAAATGCATGGACAGAGGCCTAATGAGAAGACAAAGTTGGAAGCCCATTGCTTTAATTTAAATCAGAATAGTGGTATTTACCAGTTCTCCGAACTACTTAAAATTTCTGCTACCAGTTCTCTAGAACTCTGTTGAAACCCACCTCTGCTGGAACCCCATCGTCATGCAACTTCTCTACTAGAGGGAAGTTCTCTGAAGATGGGCTCCAGGACAAGTTCAAAAAGCTCGGAAGACTAAACCTCTGGTCTTGGGGGACTAACCCAGATTTGATCCGGCAACATTATCCTGGGACACATATATTCACCTTCATTTGGGAAGTTTAGCCTAATAAAGGCTTAGGGGAAACATGATTGTTGTTGTTGTCAGTTGTGAAGTCATGTCCTACCCATCGCGACCCCATGGATGAAGAAGGAGAAGGAGAGCCAACCTGGAATTAAGAAGGGATTTCTGATAGTGAGAATAATTAATCAGTGGAACAGCTTGCTTCTTGGAGTGGGGGGTGATTCATTCTTGGAGGTTTTCAAGAAAAGATTGGATAACTATTTGTCCTGGATGGTATAAGGATTGCTGCAGTGGTGAAATCCAATTTTTTTTACTACTGGTTCTGTGGGCGTGGCTTAGTGGGCATGGTGTGGCTTGGTGGACGTGGCTTGGTGTGCATGGCAGGAGGAGGATATTGCAAAATTTCCATTCCAACCCCACTCTGGGGCCAGCCATCGTTGGTATTTGCCGGTTCTCTGAACTACTCAAAATTTCCGCTACCGGTTTTCCAGAACCTGTCAGAACCTGCTGGATTTCACCCTTGCATTGCTGCCTTCGGCAGATGGTTGGACTAGAAGACCTCCGAAGTCCCTTCCAGCCCTCGGATTCTACAATTTCCTGAATTATTAAAACTACAGGCCTGTACTTTACAGGGCTGGACTACGTTATCATTTCTCTTCCTCCGAGCGTCTCCTTAAAATGCATATTTAACCAATTTCTCCCTATAGTTTTTGCACTCTCTGAAGGTTTGGCCACATCACTCATCCGAAATATCCACCTTAGCTGTTTATCAAGGCATTTGCAAAACAGACAAGCAATAAAACCGTAGCTATGTGTGCACTCAATTACTGCCGGAATGAAGAATATCACAAAAATTATTCAGTGTCAGAAATCTCATTTTGTATGATATTTCTATATATTTGGAGGGCTTATATATATATACATAAATATATTTTCCCCTCGGTATGAGTGGATTAATATGTTTGGAGTACCCTTGAGCCATAGTGGAAAAATAGACCAACATCCTTATTTAGCACCTCTGCTCAATTCCATTAGAAAAATTTGCTTTAAAGGCAACCCATTGATGAATGAAATGTCTTATGCTAATGTAAGAATAATCAATTTAGAATGCTTATGACAATTAAGAAAGCTGGAGATAAGCTTCAGAAGAAGTATGCTTTGTCAGCCTTGATTTGGATTAAACTTGCACTAATGGGATCATTTTTCTTCCAAAAGGTATTCTTTTCGGGGGGGGGGGGCAGCATATCAGTTAATATGAATTATGCATGTATGGAAGGGAGTAATATCATTAATTAGACAAATTAATTTTATGAGGCCACGAATAGACTAACACTAGATTAGGGGAGATATCCTTTCCACGCTTCACACGTGTTTGAAATAAATGAATAGTTTTACATTTGCATAGTTATTACAGGTTCAATCAGTGTTAATCTGTCATGCGGCAGTCAGCAGCCGGCTTTAACTTGGTCACACAACATGTGCAATTCGCACTTCTGGAGGATGACATACGCATTGTCATAAATACGTTTTAGATTTGGGTAGGCCCCACAAGGAATGCCAGGGGCATTCTTTCAGGAGGAGGAGGAGGAAAAGAAGAAAGGGAGATGGAGGAGGAGGAGGAGGAGGAGAGAGATGGACATGGAGATGATGGAGGAGGAAGGAGGAGGAGGAGGAGGAGGAGGAGGAGGAGGAGGAGGAGGAGGAGGAGGAGGAGGAGGAGGAGGAGGAGGAGGAGAAGGAGAAGGAAGGGAAATGGAGGAGGAGATGGAGAAGGAAGGGAGATGGAGGAGAAGGAAGGGAGAAGGAGGAGGAGGAGGAGAAGGAAGAGAGATGAAGGAGGAAAAGAAGGAGAAGGAAGGGAGGGAGGGAGATGGAAGAGGAGGAGAAGGAGGAGGAGACAGAAGAGAGATGGAGGAGGAAAAGAAGAAGGAGAAGGAAGGGAGATGGAGGAGGAAAAGGAAGAGAGATGAAAGAGGAAAAGAAGAAGAAGGAGGGAGGGAGATGGAGGAGGAGGAGGAGGAGGAAGGGAGATGGAGAAGGAGGAGGAGGAGGAGGGGAAATGGAGGAGGAGGAGGAGGAGGAGGAGAAAACAACAGCATGTATTACTTATTCAGATGATGAAAAACAGAGAAAAATAGAGATGATACAGCTTTATTTCCGAGACGTGCTGCAGTCTCCTATATATTGATGTGAACACAGTATATTTAGTTTGACAATTCCCTGCAATGTCTTTCCAATTATTCCACCCTCCCACACCATCCCCATCTGAAACACAGGAACGTAGTAAATCCTCAAATTCTGGGCAGGAAGGAGCTATAGTATATGGGTCATTCAGGAGAATATTTCTGATAAGGCCCACAGGAAACCTCTGGTAGAAGGTCTTCTGCAAAATATTGTGGTCACAGTAGGTTGTACTCTGCAAAGCATGTCCAGAGATATTTCACGAGAAGAGTCCTCCATTCCTCTAACCATAATAAAATATCTTATGCCACCAGAACCCAAATTTTGGGCTTAGACAATTTAGAACTACACCACCTTCGGTCTGACCTAAGCGAAGCTCATAAAATCATCTGCTACAATGTCCTATCTGTCAATGACTACTTCAGCTTCAACCACAACAATCCACGAGCGCACAATAGATACAAACTTAAGGTAAACCATTCCAAACTTGACTGCAGAAAGTACAACTTCAGCAACAAAGTGGTCAACGCCTGGAATGCACTACCTGACTCTGTGGTTTCTTCCCCGAACCCCCAAAATTTTAACCTTAGACTGTCTACTGTGGACCTCACTCCCATTCTTAAGAGGTCTGTAAGGGGCGTGAATAAGTGTACCAGCGTGCCTTCCATCCCTGTCCTAATGACCCCTATTATTCATATCCATTTCATGCATTCAAATCATATTTATATATATGTTATCTAGTACGTGCTTGACAAAATAAATAAATAAAATAAAATAAAATAAATAAATGAGACATGACTAGCTCTTTGCAGCTGGTCTGGATTTTTGCATAACTTTGGTGGGTGTATTTGCTTCCTTGAGCTTCATGATTTGACTGTGTTGGTAACACTAACTTTCTGATGAGGTGGTTAGAAGCTTCTCCAGGATACAGCTGTTGTATTAACAAGGGGAGTGGGCAATTGCAGCCCCTGACTCTTTTCTTCTGACCTGCAATGCCTTCTCTAGGATAGCCTGTTACTAATCCAGCTGATATCTATACATAAAACATGAAGAATAGCAACTTGCCTTTTAACACAGCAACACAATCTCCTAGTATGGTTTCAGGTGTCCATATGCATTTCCCCCATTATGTTATTGACTGCATCGCTTTGAGATAACTAAGCAATGTCTATGTAAAGACATTTCCATAAAACTAAGAAATTTAGGTGCTGGTTATTGTTTAAAATCCTGGAGACTTAAAGGCTGGAGCATTCCATCTTCAAACAATGCGTCAGCATTCCAAGCCGCATTCACTCTAGTGCTGACATAAGAAGGAGAAGAAGGGCATCTGGAAAGGGATGTTTTGACTTTTCACCTACTTATTTTCCCTGGAGATAATATCCCCTAGGAGATGAGATGGGAGGGGAGGAATTCCTTTGAGCTGGAGAGGTAGATTAGGGAAAGAGTGACTTGGAAGATGGCCAATGAGACCAGAGGAGTGACAGGAAGGGAGGAGTTGGTGCCGGGAAGTCAGTGTTGGCTACGATGAGTCGAAGTTAGAATGTTTGTGCTTAATAAATGAGAGTTTTTTCATCAAAGACTTTGTTTGAAATGCAGTTTATTTGAGACGACCTCGAAACCTGACACAATGCTTTTAACGAGAGGAACTTAGCTAAGAGTGTTGGTTAAAAAGTCCTGCCAATCATTTTGTGAGGCCGTCATACGGGTAATAATGGACCATAATAATGGACCAACTCGCCTATTGATCTGCGTTGATCTGCGTTGACTCTTCCAGCCATCGGTCTTCAAAGCAAGTAGCCTTGTTGAAGTTGTTGATGACAACTTGACAGCCATGCAACCTTTTGCATTGGTTGGAAGTCATGAAGGAATTGTATGCTCTCTCGTGTCTCTGTTTTTGTATGCATTTATTTCTCCAATAGAAAATAGTGACAATAATAATGTTATTACTGTTGTTACCGTGTTTCCCCCAAAATAAGACTGAGTCTTATATTAATTCTTGTTCCAAAAGATGCATCAGGTCTTATTTTTCCAGTTAGGACTTATTTTCGGGGAAATACAGTACTAAATGCATCCATGTGGCTGATGATTTTAATTGGGGTTTATTTAGGGGGGTAGAGCTTATATCACGAGCACCCTGAAAAATCATGCTAGGGCTTATTTTTCGGTGGGGTCTCATTTTCAGGGAAACAGGGTATTATTATCATTATTATTATTATTATTATTATTATTATTATTATTATTATTATTATTATTATTATTTTCTTCTCATTACCACCATTTCCATTCACTTCCTTCTGGTGGAAGGGATATTTAATGCATAACAGAATGTTCTTAGATACCTCTGTTGGTTTAGAGTCGGGAAAATAATTTTGAGAGATTATAAAATGCCTCCAATTAAGAAGAAAATTTCTGAAGTTCTTCAGTTAAGATCCTGAATCGAAAACCAAATGACCAAAGATAGCCTGATTTTCTCCTTGCACCCAACTTCATGGTGGGAACACTTTGGACTTATCATGATTCTATCTTGTAATAATTTTGTATATTATAATAAAGAATGCAGGTGTGTATACTTGGTGTGTGTGTGTAAAAAAAGAGAAGAGAGTGTGGGGTGAGAGAGAGAGAGATTAAAGAAAAAATTAAGTTACTGTAGTGTTTGTAGAAAGCATAACCTGTTTATTTTCTCTAACTGGACGTGACAGAACTGTGTTCTAATTTTTTTTTAAAAAAAAAAAAGGGAGAAGACAAAGTAAATAAGACATAAGTTTCTTCCAAGGAATTAATAATGTGCCTCATATGTGAATGAAAGAGAGAGAGGAAGAGAATGGACAAGTATGAACAGATGTTGAAAATAAATGAGGAGATATAAGCTATATCTAGAGCATGTTATACAAGTCCACATGACATGGGACAGCTGGCGACCTATAATGCCCTTTCAAAAATTGACCGACGATAGCATCAGTTCTCTAATTTTTCTACAAAGCTTTTTCTGAAGGAGCAAACTTTTCTGGAAGTTCTTCTCTCCCTTTTTTTGCAAAACTCACAGTCAGAGTCATTGAAAGGGTCCAATTTCCTAAAGCAGAGCAACCCTTCCACATGGTTGGCCTGGACCCAGATTTCACTCACTGAAGCAGTCAGCTCCGGTTTTCATGAAAAGCAAAAGAGCTGAAAACCAGGAGTGGGCTGCTGGGGGTTCTCAGGGGTTTGGGGGAATCTCTAGCTAAGATTCTGTGCAGTTTGGAGAACCCCCTTTTTTAAAAAAAATTAGATTTATATGCCGCCCTTCTCCGGAGACTCAGGGCGGCTTACAATGCATTAAGCAATAGCCTTCATACTTTTGTATATTTATACAAAGTCAGCTTATTGCCCCCACAAACTGGGTCCTCAATTTACCTACCTTAGAAAGGATGGAAGGCTGAGTCAACCTTGAGCCTGGGGAGATTCGAACTGGTGTAATTGCAGACAGCTGGATGTTAATTAGGGTGCTTAGTCTGCAGAGCTAAACCAGGCTCTTCCCACTCCCACTCCTGGCTGGCCCAATCCACCCCTCCCCTCCCAGGAGTCCCCATGCAGACCATTTTGGATGCAGGTAAGTGCATGAATGGTGGAGATAGGAAGGATTTATATTGATAATCTCCACCATTCAGTCAGAACTGAAGAAGCTTCTTGGATGAGAAGTGAAACCTCTTCAAGGAAAAACAAAGAAAATCCAGATGCCTTTTGAAAAAGCACCTTTCGGACAACTGTGATCTGGATAACTGAGAATCTTCATGGACATATTGGTTGGTGGCATCATGGATCCTTGTTTTTGTCTTTGAAATACTCACAACAGATCCCATATCTATTTCATGGTCGTTCTTCCTTTTATGTCATGTGAAGATATTGGAAAAAGAAAAGTGGTGCTTCATAAATTATATATCTATAATCACGGTGCTAAGATTTCACATCAAGCATTCATTGAACACCCCGCTCAGTGAATTTCAGCACTTTGGAGGGAAGAAAATACACAAAATAGCAAATATGCATTGCAGATTTACTGCATGTAACAAAAGAGCAGTGTAAACTATAATTAAGCTATTTCCCAGGTTGGAGTAGATTACAGAATCCTTCAGTTATCCTTAATGTTGTATCTGGCAATTTTGCTGGAGTGCTTTTAAATCTAATGGGTCAGACCACAGCAAAATAGGATAATGGCTTTAAATGATGGATAGGTAGGTATTGGGGGAAGCCTCTGCAATGGCCAAAGCACAACACAACGCAAATATACAATATCCAAAACAATGCAAATATTGTTGTTTGTTCATCACTGTTGTCCTGAACAAAAATCCTGACGGGGGAGTGTGATGCAAAGTCTTTCCCAAAATAAGACGAATGATTCATCCAGGATTTCTTTAATCCCGGTAACCTATTGGAAGGCGTATGAAACGTTCATATTTTGTATAATTAGTGGAAATGTCAGCGAAAGAGAAAGAGGGTGGGAAGCGTATTATATAAGGTAATTCAGACTCATGACTTACGTCATCCAAAAAAGCAGAACAAAGAATGTTCTTTCTGCGCCAACTCAGGAGCTGCAGATCCAGTTCTATAGAGGAGTTATTGAGTCTGTCATCTGCACCTCCATAAGTGTCTGGTTTGGCTCTGCAACCCAACAAGACAAATACAGACTTCAGAGGATAATTAGAACTGCAGAAAAAACAATGGCTACCAACCTGCCTTCCATTGAGGACCTCTATACTGCACGAGTCAAAAAGAGGACTGTGAAAATATCTACAGACCCTTCACATCCTGGACATAAATTGATTCAACTCCTACCCTCAAAACGACTTTATAGAGCACTGCACACCAGAACAACTAAACACAAGGACAGTTTTTTCCCGAACGCCATCACTCTGCTAAACAAATAATTCCCTCAACACTGTCAAACTAGTCACTAAGTCTGCATTACTATTACTATTAATCTTCTCATCGTTCCTATCACCCATACCCTCCCACTTATGACTGTATGACTGTAACCTTGTTGTTTGTATCCTTACGATTTATATTGATTGTTTCCTAGTATGATTTGATTGCTTATTTGTACCCTATGACTATCATTAAGTGTTGTACTTTATGATTCTTGACGAGTGTATCTTGTCTTTTTATGTCCGCTGAGAGGATATGCACCAAAGACAAATTCCTTGTGTGTCCAATCACACTTGGCCAATAAAAAATTCTACGTCTATGATGTGGAATAAAAATGAACTGGTCCTAAATGTAGAGGCCATCTTGGTTATGAGATCTGCAAAAATGCTGAGCTAGTTTGTTCATCCTTTGGGAGATATTTTCTAGGAATGGCGACCTGATGCTTGTCTTCCAAATATTGATCTTAGGAGGGGTGGAGGTCTATAAAGATCCTCAATCATCCAGGTCATGGTTGTTCCAAAGCTGCTTTTCAAAAGGCAACTGGACTTAGTGACAGAAATTTTGGGCTCAGGTGCGGTCATAAGTCAAGGACTATCTGTATTTAGAGCATTCTGGGGGATGAAAAACTGATGCACAGCTAGCAACTTTCACACCCTGAAGATTCTCTCCAAAAAAATAATTGAATTGATATCCACATTTGGCCTCAGGACACTAAAATCACATTGAGTTGTTGTTGTGTTTAATACACGTTCAATCATGTTTAGTGTAGGCATGATAGACAGCACAAAAATTGGGACATGAGCCATGGTGACACAGTGGTTAGGATGCAGCATTGCAAGCTAACTCTGCCAACTGCCAACAGTTTGATCCTCACCGGCTCAAGGTTGATTCAGCCTTCCATCCTTCCAAGGTCAGTACAATGAGGACCCAGATTGTTGGGGGCAATATGTTGAGCCTGTAAACTGCTTAGAGAGGGCTGTAAAAGCAATGTGAAATGATATATAAGTCTAAGGACTATTGTTATATATACACAATATAAATGAAAGGGCTCTTATATAAAAGACCCCTATATAAAATGTGCAAATTGCTCATCATTTAAACCCTGTTTCCAAAATGAAATTTTCAACTTCCAGATCCAAACAGCGTCTGGGTTTTATTATTATTGTCAATAATTCCATTTGGCACAGGAAGGGAGCTAATTCTGCTCATGTACTAATGATTAATCAGACAGGCCTATTTACTAATGTATCAGAATGTGTTAGAAACATAAGCTAATGGGGGACAGATCATCAATTCAGGTATAAATGAACTATGAGGATATTGGATATCTATTGATTCATGTCAGAGAATGAAGAGGAAAATGTAATCAGCTTGTAAAAATCATTAGACTAAATGAAAATAGAATTTCAAATCCCACCCTTAATACATAATTTTTATCGACTTTTCTGCGTGCCTAAATCGGTCGGAGAGTTAAAAGTTTTAAAAGCAAAATATAGCAATATTTTGCTGGTTGTGTGAGCTGGTTGTTCCTACTTTACATATGTATATGTAAAGTAGGAGCAAGCAAGGAACTTATCCAGTTGCCCTAATATTAAAAGAAACTATTTTATCATCTTATATTGTAGAGTGCAATTAGTTACTAACCACAGACAGAGGTAGTGTTTGACTTTCAACCTTTTGTTTAATGACCGTTCAAAATTAGAACAGCACTGAAGAAAGTGATTTATGGCTCAATTGTGGTCGTAAGTCAAGGACTAACTTTTATTTGATCAAGGAACATCCAGAGTCAAGAAATCAAGGATCAGTTGGGGGGGGGGGGTGGAACTGTTTCCAGCCAACATTACATTTGTACAATACAGTCTAACTCTGCAGTTTTCAAATAATATGTTACACAGCATCAGTAGTGAAATTCAAATTTTTTTACTACTGGTTCTATGGGTGTGGCTTGGTGGGCATGGCAGGAGAAGGATACTGCAAAATCCCCATTCCCACCCCACTCTGGGGCCAGCCAGAGGTGGTATTTGCCAGTTCTCTGAACTGCTCAAAATTTCCGCTACCGGTTCTCTGAACTGCTCAAAATTTCCACTACCGGTTCTCCAGAACCTGTCAGAACCTGCTGGATTTCACCCCTGCACAGCATTGGGTGCATCCGACTGAACAGAAAAATATTCAGCCACCGGAATGCACAACCCAAACTGTACACAACCCAACCCACAACCCAAAAGCACGTAAAGATCTAGTAATGCTTCAAAAAGCCATAGTAAGACCATACTGCATCCTTGAAATCCTGCATCCAGTTCTGATGACCATAATATTAAAAAGATGTTGAGGCTTTGGGAAAGAGCGCAGAGAAGAGCAACAATAATGATTAGCAGTGGCGCAGTGGTCAGAGTGCAGTACTGCAGGCTATTTCTGCTGATCACCGGCTGCCAGCAGTTTGGCAGATCGAATCTCACCAGGGGCTCAAGGTGGAATCAGCTTTCCATCCTTCCGAAGTGGGTAAAATGAGGACCCAGATTGTTGGGGGCAAGAGGCTGACTCTGTAAAATGTTTAGAGAGGGCTGTAAAGCACTGTAAAGCGGTATAAAAGTCTAAGGGCTATTGCTATTGCTATTAGGCGGCTGGAGAATAAAACATATGAAGAATATGCTTTTGCAGGATTTGAGTATGCCTGGTCTAATGAAAAGGGCTAGGGCAGACACAACAGCAGTGTTCCAATATTTCAGGGGCGGTCACAAAGAAGAGGGGGTAAACCTATTCTCCAAAGCACCAAAAGGCAAGACAAGGAACAATGGATGGAAACTAACCAAGGAGAGAAGCCACCTAGAACGAAGGAGAAATTTCCTAACAGAACAATCAACCCATGGAACAGCTTGCCTTCAGAAGTTGTGGGTGGAGGCCTTCATCACTGGAGGCTTTCAAAAAGAAACAAGACAACCATTTATCTGCAATAGTATAGGATCTCTTGGTTGAGCAGGGGGTTGGATTAGAAGACCTCCAAGGTCCCCTCCAACTCGTTCCAATTCTATGTTCTATCAATGTTCTCTTTCTCCGAAAGCTGCAGAGTAAAGACTGAGTGCATTGCATTCACAGGGTACAAAATTGTGCAGCTTCAATGCTTAGGTTTCCAAACACACAGCACACACACACACACACACACACACACACACACACACACACCAGAATTTGACAAGCTATTCTCCCCTCTCACCAGCAAAGGCTCTTCACCCTGAATGCTTAATGTTGTTTCTTAGCTGGTGTTCAATACGGTCCAGTCTATAACTCTGTGCCTCGCCTTTATGTGATGGTTAGATATGAGATTGATCTCTCAGGACACCCTGCCGTTCTGAAAGTAGGATTATTGGATTTTGTGGCTTTCTCAGATGTCAAAGATCTTTAAACAGTGTCTTGCAAAGTTGTAGCATCTCGCCAGTCTGCGAGCAGCTTATGAGAAGGGAAAGAAAACAGACTCCATGCTAATTAAAAGGAAGAGGGGAGTGGTAGGGCAACCTGCTTCCCACACCATTAGATTCAACAAGATGAAGGCATTTGATGTGTGCCTTTCATTTAAATATATACAGTATATTACATTAGAGAGAGAGAGAGAGACAGAGAGACAGAGACAGAGAGAGACAGAGAGTGGGGGGGGGGATATGACCAGGGGTGGGCTCCTGGGGCTTCGTAGGGGTTCGAGAGAACCTCTAGCTAATATTCTGTGCAGTTCAGAGAACCCCCAAAATCTCATTCCTGGCTGGCCCTGCCCAATCCTCCCTCCACCTCGCCCCTCCCAGGAATCCCCACATGGCCCGTTTTGGATGCAGGGAAGTGCAGGGCGCGAGGAAGCACAGGAAGAGTGAAAAAGGGGCCTACTGGAAGTTTGTGAAGGCTGGAAATGGGCCTGTTCCTGGCCTCCAGAGAGCCTCCGGAGCCTGGGGAGGCTGTTTTCGCCCTCCCGGAGGCTCAAGGAAAGACTCCTGAGCCCGGGGAGGGCAAAAACGTTCCCCCCCATCCACCGTGGTGCAGGAGGCCAACTAGGCCACACCCACCAAGGCCAAGCCTGCCCAGCAACTGGGCAGAAAACCCCTTACTGATATTTTTGAAGCCCACCCCTGAATAGTGGTGGGAGAGAGTCCTATTCCTATGCATCTAACCCTGTTGGTTTTTCCTAAGAGTTTGAGAATTAGAAGAACAAAAGGGCATTCTGGGTTTTCCTTACTGTCAGAACAATCATTTTGCTCCCATTTTCATCTGCATTTCCCTCCCGCTTCCCCCCCTCCCCAGCCCAAGCCATTCTCCATCAATTTGATAGTAGAGAGGAATTGCTTTGGGGGTTGGTTTTTTTTTCTTTCTTTTTTTCTTTCAAATGAGAAGAAAATGCAAATGGCATTCTCATAGGTGAGAAACCTTCAAGCTTAGCATAGCTAAGGGGAGTTTGCTTAATGGCTGTATGCTTCATTTTGCAAATATCTCATCTCTAGCATCTCTGGCTTCTTATAGGAGAGTGTCTGAAGTCATTTGAACTGGAAATGAATCCATGGTAAGGTTAATTTTTGTTCTGTTCTTTCTTTTTTTTTTTTTTTTTTTTTGCTCACAATAGAATTCCTTATTTTTTTAATTTTTTTTTTTTTTAATTGATTTATATGCCGCCCTTCTCCGGAGACTCAGGGCGGCTTACAATGTGTTAAGCAATGGCCTTCATACTTTTGTATATTTATACAAAGTCAGCTTATTGCCCCCACAAACTGGGTCCTCTGTTTTCCTACCTTAGAAGTAGGAAAGGATGGAAGACTGAGTCAACCTTGAGCCTGTTGAGAGTCGAACTTACAGTAATTGCAGACAGCTGGAGTTAATCACAATGCTTTAGGCTCGAAATTTTGGGCTTGGACAACCTGGAACTACGCCACCTATGGTCTGACCTAAGCCTACTGCACAAAATTGTCTGCTACAACGTCTTACCTGTCAATGACTTCTTCAGTTTCAACCTCAACAATACATGGGCAAACAATCGATACAAACACAAGGTAAACTGCTCCAAACTCGATTGCAGAAAATACGACTTCAGCTACAGAGTGGTCAACACCTGGAATGCTCTACCCGACTCAGTTGTTACATCCTCAAACCCCCACAGCCTCAACCTCAAACTGTCTACCGTGGACCTCACCCCATTCCTAAGAGGTCCATAAAGGGGGGGGGGGGGCGTGCATAGGCGCACCAGCGTGCCTACCATCCCTGTCCTACTCTCCCCATTTATTTGTACTCATTGCTTGTTTATGTCCATGTTTATACTTATACCTTATGACCGGCAAGCTAAATAAATTCTAAAATTCTTTAAAAAATTAAACCTGGTTGACCATAACTGGGATTGAAAGCTAGGAAAAGTTGGATCTTTCGATCAATCAGGATAGAGTCGGAAGGGACCTTGGAGGTCTTCTAGTCCAACCACCTGCTTAAGCAGGAGACCCTTATACCATTTCAGACAAGTGGCTGTCCAGTCTCTTCTTAATAACCTCCAGTGATGGAGAACCCACAACTTCTGGAGACAAGCTGTTCCACTGTGTTATGGTTTGCCAGCAGCCTGCGGACCTGGCAGCTGAGTCGGACAGTGATGAGGCTGAGGAAGAACATGGGCCAGTCCTGGAATCTATTCTATTCTATTCTATTCTATTCTATTCTATTCTATTCTATTCTATTCTATTCTATTCTATTCTATTCTACTCTACTCTACTCTACTCTACTCTACTCTACTCTACTCTACTCTACTCTACTCTACTCTACGATTCGATTTGATTCTACTCTACTCTACTCTACTCTACTCTACTCTACTCTACTCTACTCTACTCTACTCTAGTTTTTGCCCTTGTTTTTAAAATTTGTAACATTATATATACACAAGAAAATGTCAATGGATTGGAAAACTTCCCTTTGTACAGTTCTTATAACAAGGGCTGTTCCGAGATGCTGTAATTCTGGGAGTTGAAGTCCGCCAGGCTTAAAGTTGCCAAGGTTGGAGACCCCTGTTCTAGAAGGTCTCATGGAGCTTGTCCTACTTTTCCATCCTGGACTTAGGGAAAAGAAAAGAAAAAGCAGCTAAGCCACGTTCTTGTGTATTTCTGTGGTCACCACCTGCCATCAAAACAGGGAGAAAAGGAGGAAAAAAAAGAAAAGAAAAGAGAATCAAAGTGCAATTCAGCATGACGGGCAAACATCCATCAAACAGGTCGAAAATTGAATGAACTCAGAATGCAATTATTCCCTTGTTGAAAACATGGAGCATTCCTTCAGCTTTTCACAAAAAGGAACGGAGCTCCTTGACCTTCAGTTCCGTCTCTTGGATTTCGTAAACGCTTAAGGTGGCAGAGCAGTTCCGAGTTGTTTTTCGCACAGGATTTGGGAGCAGCCCCGCAAATCTGCACTGAGTGCATCACCCTCACTGCTTCAAGCATCTTTGGTAAACATAGAAAGCTCTAACACCGACCCAGATGTTCTCACTACCTATATATATATGTATCCGGCATCCGAGACAATATTTTATTTATTTATTTATTTATTTTTCCTCTTGGCTTCCCCTCCTAGTTGTGTGAGATCCAGTCTTCAAAAGGAAAAGAGGAGAGGAAAACCAACCCCCACCCCATCCCACCCAAGGAAAGTAGAAATATATTTATGGAATGTTAGTTATACTGTTGCACTTAATGTCTTCTCAAGTTCAGGCTAAATTGAAATGCCCCTTGGAAATCTCTTTCTCTCTTCTCCCTCCCTTTCTTTCTATCTTTCTTTCTCTCTGTTCTCTCTCTGTCTCTCTGTGTGTGTGTCTTTCTCTCTGTGTATCTCTCTCTTTCTTTCTCTTTCTCTGTCTTCCCTGTCTGTGTGTTCGCCCTCTCCTCTCTTCCTCTCTATTTCTTTTTCTTTCTCTCTCCCTCTTTCTCTCTCCCTCCCTCTCTCTTCTCGTTCCCCTCTTTCTTTTTTCTTTCTCTCCCTTTCCCTCCCCCTCTCTCTTCTCTCTCTCCACTCACCCTCTCTCTCTCTTTCTTTGTCTCTTCTCTCTCTCTTTCTCTCTCCCTCTCTCCCTCCCTCTCTCCCTCCCTTCTATTTCTCCCTCTCTCTCTCCTCTCTGCCCTTTCTTTCTTTCTTTCTCTCTCTCCCTCTCTCCCTCCCTCCCTCTATCTCTTCTCTTTCTTTTTCCCTCTATCTCTCTTCTCTCCCCTCTTTCTTTCTTTCTCTTTCTCTCTCTTCTCTCCCTCTCTATTTCTCTCTTTCTCTCTCTTTCTCTTCTCTCTCTTTTCTCTCTCACTCTCTTTCTCTCTCCCTTCCTCTCTTCTTTCTCCCACCCTCTGTCTTCTCTTTCCTTTCTTTCTTTCTTTCTTTCTTTCTTTCTTTCTTTCTTTCTTTCTTTCTTTCTTTCTTTCTTTCTTCTCTCTCTCTCTCTCTCTCTCTTTCTCTCTTTCCCTCTGTCTCCCTCTCTCTCTTCTCTTTCTTTCTCCCTCTCCCTCTCTTCTCTCTCCCCTCTTTCTTTCTTTCCTTCCTTCCTTGCTTCCTTCCTCTCTCTCCCACTCTTTCCTTTCCCCCCCTTTCTTTCCAGCAGAAAAGGAACATGACAAAGAATGTCGGGGTCCTGTAAATAAACAGCTGGCTTGCAACATGTGCATTTGGGAACGGAAATGTCTGTAGTTTTCAGGTGCCGACAATCTCCAACTCATACTTGCCATCCTTATAGTATGGGATATATAATTTAACTATTATTGATAATGTCCAAGCAGATGGGGTGAAGTGTAAAGTCCTGCATGTGTCCTCTAGGGATGCTGAAGAAATCAAAGCAGATGGACCAATTGCTCCTTATTTATGTGTGGCTTCAAGCTCCACGTCTGGTAGGATAATGGATCATTATTGCTTCTCCACGCAAGCACAAATGTGCTTTTAAATCTGGTTCACAAAGCTTCTGAAAGAGCATCGGGCTTCCTATGAAATGATTGAATTGGGGACCTATACATAGGAAGCTTTGCTAAGGGGTTGCTCTTCAAAAAGAATTGCACTCTCCTTGGTACTCTCTGAGCTGGGTGGATCCCTTGCAGGGCCAATTAACAATACTTTATATAGTCCTTTATATAGATATAGAAAGGTCAACCATGGGAATGCAGGTAGTCCTTGACTTATGACCACAATTGAACACGACTTCAATAAATTGCAACTCTTACTTAGAACAAAGAATAACAGAGTTGGAAGGGACCTTGAAGGTCTTCTAGTCCAACCCCCTGCTTAGGCAGGAAAGCCTACACCATTTCAGACAAATGGTTATCCAATATCTTCTTAAAAACTTCCAGTGTTGGAGCATTCACAACTTCTGGAGGCAAGTTGTTCCATTGATTGATTGTTCTAACTGTCAGGAAATTTCTCCTTAGTTCTAGGTTGCTTCTCTCCTTGGTAAGTTTCCATCCATTGCTTCTTGTCCTGCCCTCAGGTGTTTTGGAGAATAGCTTGACCCCCCTCTTCTTTGTGGCAGCCCCTTGAATGTAGGAAAATCCAGAGTTGTTCTTCTGTGGACAAGCTGAAGGCTCACATCGAAGTAAATTTGTTAAAAAAAAAGGAGCAAAATAGGTTCCGGACATAGACTTTTCACTGGTCAATGCTTCAGCCAATTTGGAATCAGGCAGTTCTTATGAGCCGGAAAATCTAATGTTATTTCCTCATTGCTGCCTGAGCACCAAAAAGGATATGACAGCACATGCCAAGATCAAGCTGCTACTAACTGTTGCAGCTTTGAACCCTGGCTGTGAAAGATTAAAACTTAACACACCACACACAAAATCTATTTTTATCAGGCTTATTAACTCCATGCACATTTCAGACGAGGCAGCTGAGAACATGTTCTACATGACTAAACAATGAAATTAAAACTGACATTCTACATATTTAAAAAAATTATGGATCCATACAACGAAAGATGCAGGTGGAACATATTCAAGCTCTTTGGATGTTTTGGGGTTGATTTACATCACGCTTTGCCTTGTAGTAGTTGGTTGCTAAACATAAGCCAATAATGTGTCAATATCTTCTGTGGTGTAACTGAAAGGACATTGGGATGTTCTGGTTTTATCTCTGTTGCAGTGTAAGATGCAGAGTAGCTTGCTTGGAATTGCAACAGTAAACAATAGTTTAGTAGGAAAATATGAAACTTCAGTTTGGAATTCAACTGAGTGACTTAATGGCCTAATGGTGAAGACATTCCTCTCCCACTCAGAAGGCTGAAAGTTCAATCCTAGGTAGTGGCAGATTTTTCTCTCCTTGGGCACAAAGGAAAAATATCTACTGTGAACTTCAGGTAGGCATCAGGAAGGGCAGCCAGCCAGTGAATGCTGAGCTCCATCCATGTTAAAATGATCTATGTTCAAATACCAATGTTTAGGCCATCTAACCATTGAAGGGCACCCTTGTATATATTTTTAAAAATCAGATATTGGATCAATATATACCCTCAGCTGCAATTTGACATGTGACCCTGCAGTCACCTTGAGGGGAGGATGCTATGCCCCATTTATACAAAAAATTCCAGCAGATCCCATGAGATGCAAATCCTATTCAGGATTGTCCATTGCTGATGTGGTATTTCAAAGCCTGGCACATTTTTTGTAGGGTCTCTTATATGTCTTCCTATGTGGTACGGGTGGCCTAGAGGTGGAGCTCTCGCCTCACAATCAGGAGGCTGTGAGTTCAATCCTAGGGAGAGGCAGATATTTTCTCTCTCTGGACACAATGAGAATATATCTGCTGAATATAACTCCGCATTGGCAACAGGAAAGGCATCCGGCCAGTAAACACTCAGCTCCACTTAGTTGCCCAGACTCCACCCCGCAAGGGATTGTGGGGTCATTAAAAGGTGATGATGATTTATATGTCTTCCTATAACTGGGCCTTCAGCGACCCACTTGGCTTTCCATTTGGGAATAGAAGTTCAAGGTTTTTTGTTTTTTGTTTTTTAATTTGATTTATATGCCGCCCTTCTCCGAAGACTCAGGGCGGCTTACAATGTGTTAAGCAATAGCCTTCATACTTTTGTATATTTATACAAAGTCAGCTTATTGTTCAGCACATGTTGTGCAAATGCCAGTGGGGTCTTCCTGGATTTGAGTCTTT